>WAAE01007692.1:143411-507942 GCA_013400495.1 Nicator chloris
AAGAAGCTGAGGAGCAAACCACACACTTCCACTTGATTTGCTATTTCAGAATCAGCATCTCTAATGTTCTACTAATAAACACAAAAAGTCAGCAAATGACCACAAAGGATCCAAGAGTTACTCAGCTTCTCTCATGTCTCTTTGACCTTCCAGACCTGTACCACAATGGGTTTTTGGATGCAGGCACTCAAGTATACCTGGTTAACAAGAAAGTACATTACATTCACACCAATGTCTGCTTAACAGCCGCTATGAAGCCATTTCTCTTCTTTCTAGGAATGCAACTTGCTGAGGAAGGGCTCAGTTCTTCTGGCTGACAATGTAATTTTCCCAGGAGCTCCAGATTTCCTTAACTATGTCCGCAAGAGCCCCCATTTCCAATGCACTAACTACCCATCTCATCTGGAATATATGCAAGTGGAAGATGCTATGGAGAAGGCTGTGTTTTTGGGATAAAGAGAGTCAATAACAATCAACTTTTGTTTCAAACGATGCAAATGCAACTGCACAGGTTAACTTGTCCATGCTTTACAGTTTTTTTAATTATTATTATTATTTTTTTATTTTGGAGCCTGTAATTAAACAAGCACTAGCGATCTTTTTAGGCGAGGTAGAAACCAAAACATGGAGTAAGTCGGGTCTGTGCCATTGTTCCACATTAAGTCAGCAGACCCAGGGTGATGCACGTTGCTTTGCCTTGACCAACACATCATCAAACAGTCTGTTATTTTGAGCTCCACTTGAGTTTGGGTTTAGGGTGGAGAAATACACTGAAACTTCTGAAGACTTGTGTCCCCAAGATAAACTCATTAATCATTAGCAAGATGGAAAAAAACATCCATGTTGCAAGAAAAGACCATTTCATGTGCCCTGTTTTTGCCAAATTACTAGCATGCCTCTTGATGCAGTGAAGGCTCCTGTTGTGAGATTAGATACTTCTTTGCACATTTACTGCAAAAGTTAATCATCTCTATGTGAGAAAAAGGAGCACACACAGAATGAAGACAGACCCATGCAGTGATGAGAAAAACAAAACAGAATTTTGAAAACACAAACAAATAACATTATTAATCTACCCATGCAGAGGCAGGGAAAACTGAAGTAGTAAACAGATGAAAATAAACACAGTAACAGACAGGTAACAAGAGGAGCAGACTCTTTTGAAAAGAATACAAAACTACGTAATATTTGACCTTGAGAAAATGCTGTTTATCCCCTCATTATACTGTACATACATAGTACATGCTTTTTAGGGGCAGGGCAAGCTGCTTACTCTGAAGTGCTGGGTATGTTTAAGATGCTGTATAGAAACGAAGTCCAGAAAGGGTTTTGGGAAGTGGGTCCTGCACACCCTGATGAACCTCAGTATTGTTACACCATGTGAGTAGTGTGGGTTGTCATTGAGAAGATTCAAAGCCAAATACGAAGTCTCTAACTCACCTGAACGATGCAGAAATCCAGTGGCATTTCCTAGCATGTCCAGCTGTGATTATACAAGGCAGCATCGGTCATATTTATAAATAAAAAAATAAAAAACAACTGAGCAGGGGCATGACTTTCATTTTTTTCCAATGAATTCTGTACTGCACGTGAGGCTTCCAGACTTGAAACAGCTACAGAAAGATCCAACAGTTGAAACTCAGAGTGAAAATCAAGGATAACCATTCTTGTCTTTCCCAGTATGAATTCTTTCAAGCCTGTTACAATTTTCTTCCTTGTATAGCCCAACTTACTGCAGTGGTCCCTCCCCTGGCCTGTGTGCTGCAGAAAATCCACCTCCAGGACACTAGTAAGGAGCAGAGGATCACCAAAAAACCCCTAGAACACGCTAAGGTGACAGAGTCAGTTTAGAAATGGACCAAGCAAACCATGGTGACCCAGCCAGCTTGTAAAGTGTGCATTTCACAGGGACAGGAGAAGGCAACACTACCAGAGTTTTCCTGACAAGTGAACTCTGTCATATTAAGAAAGACACAAGATTTCCTGTACTGGGTAAGATTATGCAGAAGCAGCCTCAGGTGACTCTGTTGTGCTGTTCTGTGTAGAGCCAATACTGAGTTCTAACACCTCCATCTCGTACTGTCAGTCAGTGATTAGTTCTGTAACATTGCTCAGCAGCACATCTTCTCAGTATTCAGCTCAACTCCAAGTCATTGGACCAAAGTCCTTCAGGTGGTTGGAAGCAATTTTTGCAAAATTTGCAATGCAAAATAATCTCCAAGCACGTTTACTGGAATATAGAAGTTTCTAGAGAAAACTGGAAAATCTGGATACATACAGTGGACCAGAAAAATGTCTGTACATCTAAAGCCTTGACTCCAAAGAATTCTCGCTTGTGTTTAGCCCTAAACACCTTCGAACCCAACAGACACTCCTGTCACAGCAGACACATCACACAGGCTGATGAGCAAACCAGTCTCAGAAGGATGAGTAAGAGTAAACAGGTAGACTCTTCTGCACTTAACAAGAGAGGATCAGAAAAATGCAATCCTACTGCTCGTTAATGGCCAAAATTACTGTTCAAGACTGTTGAGAAGGTTAGGAAAGGTGGGAACCTGTAGAGTGGATATTTCAAAAGGTGCAGTAGTGAATTGTGTATTTGTAACACATGTGACAAATATAACAGCCACCTTTTAGTATAAAAAGGTATTTTAATTCCTTAGAAAGCATCTCCTACATGGCAAATTGTAAAAATAAACACAATGTATGTACTATCAAAATATTTGCAGAATTCCATATGTAAGAAAAATTTTTCCACTTCACTACATTTTTGAAATGTTCCTAATTATTGGTGGCATGGGATGAAAAGAAAAAAGCCTGACTCAGTTTGCATGACTGACAATTAGAAAAAAAGGCTTTTGGTCAGTTGAGCAAATATGATCTGGAGTCACTGACACATAAATGTGAAATCTCCCAAGCAGAAGAGGCACTTTTCAAAATAAAGTCACGCTTTGAATTCTGGGAGAAGCAAAAGGCAGACAGTGGATCTTGTAATTCAAACATATTCTAAAAACCTACTGAGTGTTCCTGTAACATCAGCCTATTACAGCTAGAAGACACAACCTGTTCTTGCACAAACTGCATGTGGAATGGTGCACGTGGGGCACATATTTAAAGAGTACCCATGAGAGTGTACCACTGGTAGAAAGCTCCCAAGGGAAAGAACTCCCCTAAACCAACATACAGCTCTCTGCAAATTCTCACAGCTGAAGTCAGAAATGTATGATCTCACTGAATACTGGTAATTTACATCTATTCTCCAGATGACAGTTACTGTCTAGGTTGTCTTAGTGATTCAGGCAGTACATGAGAGTGAGGTCTGGTTTCTGCCAGAGCCTCTGTGTTACCTCAAAGGGACATGATACTGTCTTTCAAAACATTGAACCAGTTTGGTATACAATAAAGAAGGAGGATTTAAGAGGAAGTCAAACCTAGCACTACTGCCTTTTGCATAACAGCACCTATGGAAGCAATCCTTCCATCAGAATTTACTTGTCTGAGTACTGAGCAGGCATCACATGTCTGTACAGGAGCCACGGCCTCCTCCTGCTGGCATGAGGAAGTGAAAAGCAGCTCAGTGGCGAATTCTGCGCCATGAGTCAAACACTAAATGCAGTGAAGGGAACATACAGAAACCCCTACAAGAGCAACAAGAACAGACAGACCACTGAGGTCCCAACTCTCCCACCCAAGGTGACACCAGCAGGGTAGTGATGTGTCCTTGCTTGGCTGAGCAGTCAATCAGTTATCAGTTAAGGTTTAAGTAATCAGTTAATTTTAAGGTACCTTAAAATAACAGCTATGATTGCTGTGCACACACAGAGACACTGAACAGAGTACCAGAGTTTCAGTCTTTGCCTCTGTCTCTACAGCTCAGTTAATGACATTATAAAGCACCTTCCCGTTTCAAAAGATTCCCCCATCACCTTGTACCAGAACAAGATCCTGCCACTGCTGTGCATCAAAGACCTTCAAAGTAAGACACTGGGGAAGAGACCCTTGAGGACAGAATATTACCCCAAGACACTGCTGAAACCTGAAACAGACAAAGACTGTGGTATTTCTTGCCCATTGTTACCAGATTAACCTTTCACCTGCAGGACTCACCGCAACCTGTGACAAGCTGGATATGAAATAATTTTGACAGTTATAAAATGTCAGTTGTAAAAACAACATATTTGTTTCAGCTCAGTACCTTATCTACAGCATCTGCTATTCTTTGCCATATTAGTGTACCCACAAAGGGAAAATCAGATTCCTCCCTGCAGTGGAAGAATGATGACACCAAGGTGCAGGATGCTAAAGCCCAGGAGCCCACATTTTGTAACAGCACTTGTGAAACTGTATCCTCCAGCTGCAAGAACAGAGCCAGAGATGATTTTACAACACAGCTGGGGATGGATTTAAGACATCTGAAATAAGGAGGGAAGGTAAGCTGGGGATGACTTTCCAAGTGCTGTTTGCAAACATCTGCATGTATATGAAACTTTATAGTGCTGTGAATGGTACAATCAAGAATTCACATATGGCAAACTCTGTTACTGGCAATGATTCATCAACCTTTCACTCACAGAAAACCTGACCTCCATTCTCTAAGACCTTGCAGAACATTCTGTCAGGATTTACCAGGTTTTGTCAGGCTTCATGAAGGCATGGCGGAGAATATGGTGTGTTTAGGCGTGCCAGTCACTGATCTCACACAGATGAGGCAGTCCTCAAGAGAATGAATATCTGTTGGTAACTGGCTGTTACCTTAAATACATG
This sequence comes from Nicator chloris, assembly GCA_013400495.1. Classification (NCBI taxonomy): domain Eukaryota; kingdom Metazoa; phylum Chordata; class Aves; order Passeriformes; family Pycnonotidae; genus Nicator; species Nicator chloris. The sequence continues at coordinate 148,176 of WAAE01007692.1, forward strand.
GGTGACTCTTCATTATCAGGATTTTCTTCCATTCCACAGTATCAAATATAAATTATCTTGCACATCCTCAAAGTAATAATTTCTCATGTCAACCAAACCTCATACATTGCTACAATTTGTTTTTCTTACACACATTTCAGAAATGTGCTATCTTTGTAAAGTTACATGGATGTTATATTGGGAAAGGTTAATAATTTCACAAATGGAAAAGCTATCAGCAAGTTCTGTGCTGGCCCTTGAACAGTGGTGTAGATGTCTTTCTCACAGAAATATGCTTGTATATTAAAAAAGAAAAAAACCCCCCATGATCTACAGTCCAGGGTCATGCTACAACTCCGGCATATGGCAATGAGTCAAAAATGTTCAGCTTTACTCCATTATAGGACATTTCAATTGCCCCTCATTACCACTGACCTTTTGCTAACACAGAGCATTGACCTGAGCTAGGGCTGAATAATCCCTTGCCACAGAAAACTGCTGCTGCAAAAGCCAAAGAGTATTTGAGATACCTGATGTAACAAAAAGATAACCAGTGGCACATGTATTCTTTCCAGGCATGGTTTATTGAAAACACACCAAATTGTTATCCTACATACCTGGTTTCTAACAAGCATTCTACTTGTCTGCATTATGGAAAGATCCTATCATAATAATAATACATTCCGTCACGGTAACATTTGTTCTATGAAAAGCGAAACCCACCTTTTTTTCCTCTCCATACTTGTAAAATCAAACCATTCTAAGTGTTTCAGTTTATAGTACAGTGTAAATACAATGCAAAATCCCACCAGTCTAAACTACAGAGAGAATGTTGAGCAGTATTACAGAAAACACATCGTTGATTTTTTTTTTAATTCTCCTACCATGAAAATTTTAAGGCACGTGATAGTTACAAACACATTAGCTACTAATTACCAGTAAGCTTCTTAGTCTAGTAATTTTTTTTTTCTGAACAGTAAGAACCAGATTGGCAGGCCTTGTAGTATCTGCACTATCTTCTTCCTCACCTTGGACTTCGGCTCATTCTACCCTGATGTCGAACTTAAGACAGAAAACAAAGGCTCATAGTATCTTCCCCTTCAACATACTAAATTAGTTACTGTATCAGTAAATCAGAGAATTTCTCTTTCAAAGATAAAGAAACACCAAATTTTGGGGGCATCATAACAAAGAAATTTTGCAAGAAACTACACCTATATAAACACCTTCAAAAACTCCACCCCAACAGCACAAACCTGCTGGCTGAAGGTATTGGCACACTGTAGGTTTCACTGAGCCAGCAGTTGCTCAGCAGAGGAGGCTATAACCACTCCTATGTGCCCATTTGGCTTCTGAAGCTTTGCTTACTTGAGGGTTTGACATGTGCACCTCTCTCACAGGTAGCTGAGCCTATGCTCAACCTTAAGGCAGGTAACAGAAGGTAACTCAGCACCTTCAGTCTCATGGAACTGCTCTAGGAGTGAAAACTGCTTTGCCTAGCACAAGGCTTTCCTGCTAGAAAGCGTTACTGAAACTGCTCCTCAGAGCTGGCACGAACTTAGGAAACTGCTCTAACAGACATGCCACCCCCAGCTTTCTTCATGTGTCCCTGACAGCAAGTCAGTTCCTAGTCCCCAGGTCAGTCCCTTTTGGGACATCTTGGCAAGAGAGATCAGATTTGCTTCCCTGGTAGAAGCACATTCAGAACCAGAAGGTCTGAGCATGTGGGAGCAGATCTGGGATAGGCAGCAGTTATGCCAGAAGACACTGAAGATTGGGACCTATGGCTGTCCAAGCTGCTCCCTAGGGAGCATTTCAAGCTGATAACACACCTTGAATTGCATTTTTGGCTATATTGGTACTTAAATCCACGAGAGAACCAAAATGTCCTACAGCCTTGCCTTTTCGCTCTCCTCCTTGGATTCTGCAGACACACTGACTGACCTGGGAAGCCGTAAAGCACAACTGCTCGCACACTCACTTGATGCCTCTCCAGGGGAGTTGGCACACAATGTTTTCTCCACTTGCACAGCTCAGTAAAATGCGTGGGAGATATGCGAGCCACCTTCCTGGCAAGAAGGTTCTACAGTAATCACATGCTGTCAGAAGTCTCCCTTTCCCCTGTGTTATCTCAGCCATGACTGGGCCATCAAATTTCCTTCTCCTCTTTAGCAGGAGTCTCACAACACCATCACTTCCTTCCGCAACCATCCCTCCCACTACAATTTCTGCAGGTAGAAATCTCTTCTACCTCAGCCCCTTGCAGGCAGATTCCCTCCTGTTTTCACAGTGGAGTCAACAGGAAAAGAGGAGGTCACATACCTGAGCCCTAAAAAGCACTGCCTGCCTTTTAGCAGGAGACTCTAGACCCTACTGCAGCATTAGTCAGACACACTGCCGCCTTCCCTTCTTTACATACAGTCCCTGCTGCCAAAATACAACAATTACAGGTTCATCCACCCACATCCCAAAACAGCTCAAACAGACAGTCACACTTGTGCCAACAAGGGGAGAGGTGAGGGCCGGGGTGGGCACACAGCCCACCAGTGAGCTTCTGGCCTTGGACAAAAAGGACATTAAATCACCAGACCTGGTTCAAGGTACATTGCTTTGGACCTCAGCAGGTGGGCTGATAATACAAAGTGATAGTTTCACATACAAGTCATCCCCCAATCTGTTTTCTTTCCTCACCATCCAAACAACAGTTTGTTGACAAGAAAGTACCCCACAGTAATGTTGAGGATCGGTTATTGCTACATACTTGGGAATTAGTTGTCAATATAAGGCATGGGAAGGGTGGGGGTTTGATGTGTGATTCCCAGGGGAAGCCTTGGCCCATCAACTTGGTATCCAACTTCTTGACACCATTCTCTCATTTTCTGCAGCAAAAAATCATGTTGTCAGCTCACAACTCTGCTGGCTGCTGTAACACCCCCAGGAAAACAAAGAACAGTTTGCTATGATGACCTGGGCAGCTACTGCCATCTAACCTGATAGGGACAGCTCAGGGTGCAGTGTAAATACCAAAAAGACTTTTGGGAGGAGTGAGATGGGGTCTGAATCTGCTTCTCAAATATCCTTAGTGTTTTTAGCCCATTAATGACAGATCAAAGTAGACTCCAACGCAGATTCTAAGTGTCCCTGTAGTGTCCCACTAAGAGCCATGGGATATCTATGATTGGAAGTCATGACCATAACTGGCCCCTGTGGTTTTCTCTGTTAATTTCTTGCTGGCTTTGAAATATCTGCACAATAACTAAACCACAAAGTCTTAGCAGAGACTCCTTTCAACAGTCAGGTCTTTATTTTAAGTGAACTTTTTCTCAGACTCCTTTGGTAAATATATGATTTGAAGTAGATCAGGGACAGACTGACAGCATGGCCCTTCTCTTACACTGTTCTAGTCAGCTACAAAGCAGGTTCCATTGCTAATTACTGAACGTTTTTAAAAAAATCCTTTCATATACAAAAAGAATACACCAAGTACATAACCAAAAGTGATATAAAACTTTTCTGTGTAGCTTGGTTAAAAGGGTCTCCGCGTATTGGCAGAACAAGTATGAAAAGAGCACCATTGATATAATATACAGTCAACGATGTATCTGGTTTCATTGCCACAATTTATGTCTACACAGAGAGACACTGCCCCGACACAGATAGTCACAGGTGCCTCTCTTTGCTTCCCTTGATCCGCTGAGCATCTTTGGCCCAATAGGACTCTCATGCAGGTGAAAAAACAAATCTTTGCTATGTTGATTTGCTCCAAGCAACTTCACCTTCCCCAGGATCCAGAAGTGACACTGCAATGTACGTGGAAGATGAGGGTCAAAAAGGGAGGGTGCGAAGCAGCACACGTATCATCCAAATCACTGACAGCTTCTGGCATCAGTCTTTTTCCCTGAATCAACAAATGCTTCCCTCTCCTGCAAACTACTTTACATGGTTTTGTTAACCTAGTCTCTGCACAACAATATATATATATAGATATATAGACTTTTTATTTATTTATATATATGTATTCATGTCAAATTTTTAATATACTCAAGAAGATACAAAGCTCTTGGTACTTGCTTTTTTTAAAGTTTTTTAAATTTTTTTTTTACAAAAAATGTAATGGTTACTATTACAGTAATATTTTGGGGGAGGTGAGATCGTTGGCTACTTCCCCTTTTTAGTTACAAAAGGAACGGCAGGCACTGAAAACCGCAAATGAAGTTTGCTAGACGCAAAAATGTGCTTTCCAGTCACACCGTTTTTAGGAGCTTGTTTAAAACTAAATGTGGCAATCAAAGAACAGTGGCAATCAGGTAAAATCAGCAAAAGTCCTCGCATGCTGCTACTGAGACATTTGCTTCCTATTCTCAGCTGCTGCCCTCCCTTGACCAATGCCTGGAGAAAATCAGTGATCTGAAATCATTTAGTTCCGAGCATTTCCCAATACCATATTTGCAGAGTATGTTCTCTTGAGGTAAACATTCCCCTACAGAAGGCAGGCCTTGGCATCCTGGAGGAGAGCTGCTGCACACGGGTGATTTCCCACAAAATGAAATATGCAATCTCAAAACAAAAGCAAAGGAACACAGAAACCATGACAATGATTTTAAAATGCCAAACCAGTTCCCTTTCTGGCATTTTTCATCAGGATCTATAGCGCAAAGCAAACATGGATCCAACATTAAAAAATTTACCATCAAATATAAGTGACAGACTCATCTCAAATTTATCACGTGTTCAAAATAAGACATCCTACAAAAAAGCTCCTGTTTCCTTCAATGTCTTAACAGCTATGGCAAAAGTAGTTTATCATCATCAATGCAACAATGATACAATTAACATGTAAAAGCTCCTTATTGCAATCTTTGAGAACATGAAAATAAAAAGCCAGCCAACTCCGTTTCCCAGCACAGATTTTTGAACCAGGGACACTGAAACCTTCCATAAACTGCTTTTCAATATGTGGAAATAAAAACAGAGACATTACAGAATTCAAAAGGCAGAAGTATTGTACACCAGATTATAATGATAATATAGCACTGTGATTGATATAGCTTACTCTAAAAGCAGATTATACAGCTTGCATCAATTTTGTCATCCACTCTCCAGTTCATTTAACTAGCGTTTAATAGTTTTTGTTCTGCATTTTCTCCCTTCATTGAAATCCAATAAACCTACTCAACATTCCTGCACTTTCTGTGGGAATAATAAAGAAAACCCAAACATTTTTCAGAAAGCCTTCAAAAACATTAAGAGTCACAGTTCAAAAGAAATCCCCCCAAACAAAAACCAAAACAATGAGCCCCAAACCAGAAAAGTGCTATTCTCCTCATGGCTACACCTACGGTATCATTTCAAATATCCCGCCGTTCCTCTCTTGCTGTGAAGCTGCCGCATGACCTGCACTTCTCCAACTTGGCACCATCCACATGTAAGAGTCACCTAAGAACGCAGCCAGCTACATGGAAGCTTGGATTCTCTTTTCTTGCTTTTCTTCTTGCAGGAGTGGGAGGGAGGGAGGGGGAGGCGGTGGCTGTTTCTGGTGGGAATGTCAGGGAGTTAAGCAGCAGAGTGTCTCGCTGTAAGGCATCGTGCTCCGCTCGGCGATGGCACTCGGGTGGGTTCGCTCCCCACGCCCTCCTGGGACCTGCAGCCCTCCCAGTCTGAATGGCAGTGGTGACTGATGAGATCCTCTGGGTCGATTCAATGTTTGTTTCTCCCCCTCAATTAAAAAAAATATGGTTGGACTTTAGCCCTGCAAAATAAAGTCAGAACTGGTTAATTCTAGTCATTAACATGGCCTTGGTGATCTCCATCACCTTGTGGTAGGGACAGTGACTAGAAATGCCAACCTATGCCAACACATCGGTTCCTCGAAGGGCACGTCTGGGAGAAAATGAGCACAGACTTCATTTCTCCAAGTCAGGACCCCACCTGTAGGGCTTCACTGCTCAGAGCACAGTGCAGGAGTGAAGCAGGCACCACAGGCACATCGATCCCAGCCCTGTGCCTGAGCCACCACGGCTGATCACGCAGCGCTGAGCAGCCGAGGGAGGCCAGTGGTGCCAGGACCAGCTCCATGACAGTACCCCACAATGCTGAAAGCCTCCTCTGGGCAGGTGCTTCCAACAAGCAACAGAAACAATCTGCTAACACCTCGCATGTCTACTAAACTGAAAAAAAGGAGGGGAAAAAATATCCAACACCACCACCCCAAAAACATACAGGAGTTTTCTCTCCCACTAATGCAAGGGATTTCCACGTAGAATTACGGGGGTGGATAACGATTCATGGTTTGGAATTTGAGCCTTTAAAGTCTCTTGCCCACTTTGATGGGTAAGTTTCTCAGTGCCTTCATGACAGTCACAAAAATTTTCCTTTAGTCATAGCCAGGGGCACAACACCTGCTGTTCCAAACATAGCATCCTCTGACAGAATGCCAGAAGGTATCATTGGGTAACTCGAGCAAGACAGCAGGACACAGATTAGCAGTGGCAGGAGCAAAGAAAGGCCGGTGACATTACTGAGGAGCTTGGCACGTGGCAAAGGCAGACAACTAGAACACAACAAAAAGGCACCTTTCTTTAGTGACACACAATGAAAAAAAAAAAAGAGAATGAAAAGTGGGAGTTGTGGGTCACTGTTTATTGTGTAACCAATATCATCTCTCCTTGCAAAGCAACTTGTGTACAGTCAGCAGCTTTCCTGCTGTACTTCGTGGGAACCTTAGGGGACATCCAAAAATAGTCAAGGATATGTTTTTTCATAAGTCTCAGGCTAATCCTTATAATGAGCATTGAGGGAGAAAAATGGTTGGAAGCAGGAACACACTACTCAAATTCATTCCCATGGCCTAACAGCAGAAATGTTTCACATTTCAGCTGACAACTAATCATTCACAATATTAATTTTCTGCCTGGTTATCTGACAGGTTATTTTTAATCAAACAGTGGTGTTTGATTGCATTTCATTAAAGATACACTGAATAATATAAACACCAGGTTTTTTTCTTCCAAATGCACTTTCATGTATCTGTAAGTTAGCAGTTAGATTTGAAGAGATTTCACAGCTATACAGATCATGCATAAGAGAAAGTTATTCACTAGCCCCAATTACCATTAAAAGGACCTACCATGCATGCAAATTAGACCCAGGAGTCAACAGGCTGGGGTTTAATGTCACGGGCATCCACCAGATTCACCGAAGCCCTGTTACTCCTGTTAATGATTTTCCTATTTGTGTCATTCTGCAGCACAGGGTGAGGAGTTAAAGCAAAACAGAGCGGATTAATCAAACAAAACCACCAAACAAGTCAGCTTAAAGTAGCACAAGGGAAAATTAGTGGTAGAGAAAGAAACAAGATCAGCGAAGGCACAATACTGACAAAAGCATCTGCAACAGCCAGAAGGCCACACTTCCCTGGATTCCCAGCCTCCCATGAGCTTTCACACAGCTCACTAGCCACAATCCCCACAGGCACATTTCAGTTTGGCAGCACAGGGAGGAAGAGCAGCAGCTGCTCAGCTCTGTCCAGGTGAGGGCAGGGCTGTGCACACCTTTGCTGGGTACAACAGCCTGGATTCAGGCTACCCCCAGGGGCTCAGAACCAAGAGGCAGCACAGGCTGTGGGTCACACTGTTGAGGTGAAATGTTTTCTCTCCTTCTCATAAAAGCAAAGAAGCCTCTTGCTGAACTCTGGCAGTGCTTCACTTCAGTCATACACTGGCATTAGGGCTGCTTGTTATGATTTTGAGGTTGCAATGGACCACTTTAATGAATTTTGAGTGGAAAAAATAACAAGTACTTGTAATTTTCCTGCCTTATCCTATTTTCCTTAAAAAGACATTTTTTGCCAAGCTCCTATTGATCAACATTCTTATATAACTTACTGCATCCATTCCTGCTGCATCCTCACAAAATGTACTAGAACTGTGATGAGGGAACTAAGAAGTTTATTTGACACTGGTTCAAGAAGGACCATCTCTTGCCAGTCGGAGGAGGGGGACACATTGTAGGACTTCAGTAACCAGCTTAAAAAAATTTCAGGCAGATTGAAGCCACTCTCCAGGGCGTTCCCTCACGGAAAGGCAGAACACAGCAGGAAATGCCTGACTAGGCAAGTTAAAACAGGCAGGCTGGTGCAGTAGGACATCTTCCTTTCTTACCATCTATGGAAGTATTTTTCTCCAAATCCTATTTTTTTTAATTTCCCCGTTCAATGTTGGTGCGTTTGCCTTTCAACTGACTGAAGTTTAACTGTTTCCACTCAACATGAATCACCTGGATTTTCTGGTATTATCAGCAATGTGCTGAAGGTTAAGGGCAGCCTTCTGCAGACTAGCATAGCAATAGTGTCTTCAACCACTCTTATTTCAATGAATCCTCATTTTCCTTCTCAAAATTACTCTCCCAGGGGAAAACCCAAGCTTGTTTTAAGGCCAGGGAGAACTGGTGGCCACAGCATTAACAGACTTTTTACTCTGAAAAGGTACAGAAATGCAACAGAAATGACACAGAGCCTACTGAGTCACATTTGCATACAGCCCATAATACAAAAAGCCTTGTAAAGTAAGAATGCCTTTAAATTAGAAAGTAGTCTAAATTTGTATTTAGAAGGCACACACATAACTGTGCATGTCTGTTCTTCCCTCTCCATCTCCCTGGCCCACGGCCATGGCCCATCAGGCCTGTAAATGAGTGTTGCAGAAATGAGTACTATTCATCACACTGCTGGACATGGACACACAAGATCACACCAATTTCTTGTGGTGGAGACAATAGAGCAGCATGACAATCTGAAAAGACTTGTCAGAACAAAGTCTGAGCACAGTTACACAGCTCAGGGCCAGGGAATGCTGCCCGGACAAGGGCGACGGAACAAACACTTTCTATTTTTACAACCTCATCCATTTACAAGAGTACAGCAACTACCTGCATTTGCTCCTGCACTGGAAAGCAACATTTTGTTTTTATTTCTAGTTGGCCAAGTGCTAAATTACAAAATAATGCCTTTATGTGAAATAAAAAAAGGCCCTTTACAGCCCCCTGGTGAGTGACTACCCTGTGTTTCTGGCTGAGGACACACGATTCCTTTCTTCCCAAGGCACTAACTAGCACTCAGCAGGAAGAGGGAGCTCACTTTCAAAGGTTCTTTCTCGGAGGCATCTCCTGTGTTATCACTGGTCTTGTACTTGCGCTCCTTGTCCCGGTGGTCAATGGTAGAATATCCATCTGAGGACAAAACGCAACAGTCAGGCATGAAGCACAAACAAGAGCAGAAACAAAGCTGATGCAAGCAGAATTCTTCAGCAAAGGAAAAGGAAAACAAACCACCACAAGCCAAAGATGCCAGCAGCCTGCTTCTCACGCGCTCCAACTCTGAAATTTCATTTTTACCAGCTAAAAACAAACAGAGAAGCCGCCTTTTTATAGTGCTGCCAGATGCTGGCACTCATTAGCAAGCAGTGCTGTTTTCATCCCAGCCTGCTGCAATTTTTAGTGTGCCCAAGGAAAGCAGCAAGTTGTCATCTCATGCCCTGTGGCTAATGAGCTCCAAATTCAGCCCAAATCCTACGTTCCTTGCTTAGCAGCCTGATTAATTGGCTGTGTTCGTTCTCTGAATGCTCTGCAGCCTGTTCCCGCTTTTCCCGAGCAAGACTACTAGCAGGACATGACAATAATTTGGAAGAGTCCCCATCAGAGCACTGAGAAAAAGAGCCTGTCGAGTTGGAAGAAATCTCAATGCAAACCCTGCTGTGCTTGGGCTGTCTTTCATTATGAAGCAGCACCTGTTGGTGCCTTTTCGCCTGACAACTAAGGAAGAGCATGAAAGCGTGATGAACACAAGGAAGAAAACTGTGAGAGGGTTTTATGAAGAAATGGCTGTAATTATTTCAGAACCTTTGCTTTGAATCATTGTCAGACAATGCAAAACTTAATTTATTTTTGTGATGCATCAAATCTCCCTCATTATGAGTGACAAATAGATCCTTGCCTGCTCTGCTTTGACAGCATTGTAATCTGGAGTAAATGACACCCGAATTTATACCTCCTTGTAGGCTTTTGTTTTCCCCTATGTAATTGAGGAATCATTAATGTTTTCTTGTCCTGACAAACTGTGTTTTTATGAGACTACAAAAAAGTTTATGTAAACTATCAAAATGGCCCTCTCTCGGTTTATTACTGGCCTGTAACAGGCCATTAAGGATAAGTGAGTGATGTATTTGTGGGCTTCTTGTGACACTGTTTGCCCACATGACAACTGCAGGCAGAGCCAGGTCAGACTGAGAAGAGCTGCAGTGTTCTGTGTGCCTCAAACCCACGTGCACACAGACCTGCAAACAAGCACCTGAGGCAGGATGTATTTCTGACATCAAGGGCAATAAGAGATGACCAAAAATAACTAAAGAATTCTGGAACTATACATGTAGTTCACAGACCGTAAAGCATGATTTGCTACACAGCACTTAACTTACAATTACTTGTTGACAATCAAGATGCCTGACATTCTTAGCTATTTTTCTTTTGAACAAAAAAAGAAAAAAACCAGCTGCACCCAGCTACCCAGCCAGCACTTGTAGAGAACGCATGACTGATAATTCTCTTTCAAATGACAGGCATGAATGAACACTGCTAGTAGGCTGTGTCCTAATCTACAGATTCATCATTCATTTAGGATAAAATACTTTGCAAAAGTATGTATTAAGTGATGGAAAAACAGAAAATCAAACTTGCCGCAACTGGGTGGTAGCTTTTTACAATCTCATGGTGACTGTACTCACAAGGATGTAATTGATCACTCTGCATTTTTCTAGTGCCATCGTCATGGGTGATCCACAAACACTTACTTCTAAAAGGAATTGCCAAGACACAATGGAAACCTTTAAACTACCCCCAGAAAGCAAGAGCCACTAAGTGAAGCATGGCAGCTGTGATATTTCCCAGGGAGCAAGGTCATTAGTAGACTGTAATCATAAAAAATATAAAAACAAACCAGATCTTTAATACTTGGAAAAAATTAAAACCCCCATACTTAGCCAGGACACATCAGCAAGAGGAAAATCCCACTTTTGCACCGGCAGTAATTTGACAACAAAGAACACACAAGAGCTTTGCTCTTTGTATCTAAATTCCAACACATTTTGCATTTCACCCTGTGGGCCCTTGGCCTGCACACAGAGCACTGGTGGGTCACGTGTCCAAAACCCACACACCGTGCTTTGCCTCTGTCAAGATAAGCAGCAAGAGAGATAGGAAACTTATGATTTGATCAAATGAAATGAGAAATATCTTGAAAGAGGCTGCATCAGAGAAGTATAGAGAACCTGAGAACCATGGCTCTGCAAGGAAGTTAGAAATACTGCTTCTCCCATGTTTCAGATTCATTTGAAGAAGCCATCAGAATTAACTGCTTCTGTGGCATAAAGATCTATACATATCTTGCTGCTCCAAGGTATAAATGCATCATTTTGACTTAATACAATCCCTTGTGTAGACAAAAGTTACATTGGTCAATAGAGGAATGTCCCATCCTTGGCTTGTTTACTTCTCTCAGCTTCCTGCTTGTTGTTGTCTCTATTGCTTCTCTATCTCCCACGCACTCTACAGCAACATTTTTATGTCATCACAAATTACAGGACCAAATTCATGCCTGTCAGTGTCAGTCCATCTCTGCCCTCACAGAGCTCTCAACTTAAAAAATATCAAACCTCTGGACCCATCAAAGAGGAGGAGGAGTAGAAAGGAAAAGTCATGCCCAAAGATGAGCATGGAGGACGACAGTGGCATCTGAACTCTGTGTCTCTATTCTGAACAATTTCACCTCCCAAGTGCTCCTGTCTGACTGACTGCAGGTTAACTGAGGCACACACAGAGTTTTGGAGGACTTGGCATAGACTGGAGATCACTGTTCTGCTGGGGGCAGGGCCCCAGGCACATGGTGACAGAGCACTGCTGCTCTCCTGCCTCTCCTGGAGCTGGGAATGCCTGACAGACCTGAGCATCCCACGGTAACTCAGAACATGGCTGTTCTATCTCCCAGCACATCCACACCCTACCCAGGCTGTTCCACTGCCCCAGACAGCAGGGATCTGACTGGTCTAGTACTGCCAGCTGATGGGGAACGTATCCTTCTGCCTCCCTAAGCACTGACAGCAAAGGGATTTCCTCTGTGGAGAAGGGTGGCCACCACAAGCATCAGCAAAGAAGCTGAGACAGCACCAGCAATTTTCTTTTTGTGATCCTGAAGCAGAGCCAAGATGGGTTAACAGGAAAGGCCCAGGCACCAGGACAGCCTAAACACTGGTGAGAAGAGCCCACAGAGGAGGGACAGACAGGTGGGGATGTTCTGGAACCATCAATCCTGTATGGACTCTGCAGGGAATGAACACTGGGCTGGAAGGACCAGTTCATTCCAGAGTGGAAAAAGAACAAAAACTCCAGAACACAACAGTCCACAATGAAGTCAAAATCAGAAAATATAGTCTAGAGCAGCCTTCTCATGTCAGTATGCCCATAAGACAAAAACCATGCAGCATTTGGAAGAACCTGAAGAAAAGAGATGAAATGTTATTCCAGTTCTCTGGAATTAAGGATAGTAAACTGGATAAATTAAGTCAGCTCTTTTCAGCTGACCTCTGAAATAACACGAAGTTATAGTCACATTGGAAGTAAAAGGCACTCAGGAGCTGGTATCAGGAAAACTTGACAGATCTCATCTTCTAAAGGTGATAAAAAGACTGGAGAACAGCATGGCCCAGAGAATCTGCTTGATGCTGTACATATGCTGTAAATTTGCATTTTGTTTTGTACTCAGGGTTGTACCAGTAACTCCTGAGAGCATAAGGCTGCAATTAATACTGAAACTATAAACACTCAGCACTGCCCATTCTGCAGCACCTGCCAGCACACAGCTATTCCTGCCAGGCAATCCTCTCTGAAGAGATTTTCTTCCATTGTGAGAACAAATGTTTCAGTGTTCCCTAAGGCAAAATACATATGGACAGTTGATTCATGGCAGGTGGCACCTCATTTTTCCAAGAATACAAAAGGTAATATATACCTGTTATTTTACTTTCTGAAAATTCTTGGCTTTTTCTTGGCTCTAATTTGCTATTTTGTTCAGCCACAATCACTAATAGCACTGTACCTAACTGCTTGATCTGCAGGCATTCATATAGGTGCATGTAAATAAAAAACAATATCAACTGGAAGAAGTAAAGCAAATTCTCAAGAGACTACACAGCACCTTTATCTACCTTGGTAAAGAAAAAACCTTCTAGAAGTTTAATACTACAGAGCTTATCAGTCTCAAAACACATCCCTGACAGTGGCTCTTCTCAGTCTACAGGAAAAGCCAGGCTCCTTTAGATGCAGGTGAATGGAAAGCAGAGCCATGAATACCACACACACCAACCTATTTTTGGTTTTACCTACAAAAACAAAGGCAGAACAGATTTAAACACAAATAACACATTTAAGTAAATTTTCAACTCTTTTTTTTTTTCCTTTCTGAATCCCAGAGACTTCCAGATCTGTAACAGGGAATGCAGCTGCCTCAGGGAGCAAAGAGCAGAAAGCAAGCTGGGTCAGTGTACCTGCAATAGATGCATAAAGTAGTGGAGAAATTGGTGTGTACGCTCTATATGTATACAAAGGAAAAAAAAAGATGACCAGTCTTTTGTGAGGTAATGTTCTGTTTTTAAATGTCAGCTTTATCCATCTGAAATAATATCTCCTAGAGAAATATCTGAACTTTGCTGTGAGTGACAGTGTGCTCTATTGGAACAGACAGACTCTGATCTGTAACTGAATTTACCTGGGCCAAGTTCATCCATAGGTATCATATCACGACTCCCAGACTTCTCATTATCTAGAAAACAGAAGCATTGAACAACTTGAGGTACATTTGCTTTTCTCAAAACCTGGTAGTTTTGAATTAGTCACAGAACCAGAGAAGTCCCTAAAGTACTGAATGCAGAGATTATTGTAAAAAAAATCCCAAAGTATTCAACTGTTATCCATTCAGAAAGGGAAGCCTGAGTTGAATTCTCCAGAGAGCACATGTAACTTATATATTTTCTGCTTTGGCACTGTAATACAGGGCTGTCTCTCTCCAACAGAAACCACAGTTCTTATGCTTTGGACTATCTACCACTATTAACAAGCTTCCCTTTGGTCTCTCTAGAATAAAAGAGAAAGAAAATAAGTAAGGGTGCAGCCTCTCATGGCACACAAGCCAATCCAGCAGCCTGCTGAGCCAACAGAAAACTAATCCACAAAGAAAACAAGTTTCTTGTCACATCAGCAAGCTGACCCAAATCATCCTCTGTCTGCATAATGTGCCAGGTTTGATCAAAGACAGGGAAGGTGGAAACAGGCAGGACAGTGTGGGGCTGTTGTTTCTGCAGTAGCCTGCAGTTAAACCAGAGAAAGTGCACAAGGCAAATCCTGCTCTTAGCAACCAGAGCCAGGCTCAGAGACACAGGAATCATGGTGAAATCAAAGCTGGTGCTACACTGGTGTGGGTGTGGCTGTGCATCATGAAAAAGCAAAGATAGGATTAGCTGGAGCTCGAATAAACTCATCTCCAATAAAAAACCCAACCCCTCCACTGTAGAGGAAGAGGCTGTGCCAAAATGGGCACATTTATTTAAAAAAGGGAAAGACTCCAATCCAGAGCAGGAGTAAGGTCAACCCCACCTGCAGGAAGATTTAACTGATAACACTGCACCCAAGTTGAGAAAACAGTATCAGTAGTGTACACTGTGTAAGGGAAGAAATTCTATCCATCTCCAGGTAATAGGGACTGATTATTTTGAGACTGTGGGGTAAAAATATGAACACATGAATAATGCATTTTTATCCCCTCGTGCTGTAACACGGTCACAGCAAATCCAGAAAACCAGTAAAGCACTAAATGACAAGTGGTAAAGAGCAGAACCGACCTTGACTTTTATCCACCAGAGGCAAAGTGCTGTCATCGTAGCCAGACCTGCCAGCAGTACCTTTGGAGCCCTTTGGAGTTGCAGAAACAGACTACAAGACAAAAACGACACAAATTGCTGCTCATGGAAACTGAGCAATAAAAATAAACGAACCAACAGCATGGAGAGAGATTGTGGAATGCTCTTAAACCCCCCTTCTGCTGATAATATGGAACTGGGGTATTTTTTACTTTCACAAGGATTTGATGGAGGAGTTTTTTCCCTGTTTTCTCAATGGAAGCACTGTTGCCCTGTAAAAGGAGCAAAACCCTTCTACAAGAAAAGGTGAGGAGACTACATGTCAAGCAGAGGTGGCTGCCCTAGGCTGCTGTACAGAATGTTTCAAATGAGACACAACTAAACAAGACATGCTAATTCTTCTGCTAGTAAATCGGGGCATTTGGGCTGTACAGGATGGCAAACTCCCCAAACCTAAAGAGCTACATTCCACAGACCACAGCAAAGCAGAGCCAGCAACTCTATGCAGGATGGTGTGACTGAGCAGGGTACAATCCATTGTGCTCTCACCTGGAAGAACAGAAGTGAAAATAGAGATCTACAGACTGCAAGATCAGCCCAAGTACGGAGATCTCCACTCAGGCATTTCCAGAGCTAATTTAAGATCTTTACCTGAAAGTGTGACTTGTTCCACCCATCCTTCTGAAGGGCATTTCGTAGCTCTTTATAGCTCCAGATCATCTGAAGAATGTGAGATGCCGCTTTTGTTTCTCTGGGAGACTGGCTGATTTGCAAGATAAAATTACAGTTTAAGTATCAAGCAATGCCCGACTATTTGTATGTTAATGTCTAATACTCCACACAGCTGTTATTTGAATCCAGAAGTAATAGGATGTATGCAAAATCATTCAGTAACTTCTTCATATCTATAGGTATTTGCTGACAAAAACAGAAATCAAAATGTTATGAGTTTTGAACATTTCTCTGTTTTCACACGTATTGCTGGACAAGCACTGAGGCCATGGTGACCCTTTTGTCTTCTGGCTGTCATTAACAAAGAACAGATTCCATCCTGCCTGATTTGCTCAGGAAAAAGAAACCCAAACCAAAAAAATGTTCTAAGCCACTTATCAAACCTTCACCCCAATGTACATCTATTCCTCACAATTCAACAACATTGCTCCATGGTTTAAAATACCTTACACAGCAATTTCGGTCAGCAAAAAAAAAAAAGCTGTTTTTAAATGGAAAATGAAATTTTATCCATTCCTTACTAAGTCAGTACACAGACACCTTTTATAATATAAAACGGGCCTCGATTTTTGGTGGTTCTCATATTTTTTGACAATACAACCCAAGAAGGCTACTTCAGCCACTCTCCCAGAAGTTTGCAGCAAACACACCTACAATGTCTAACGGCTGAACTACACAAAACAAAGTTTCCTCCACAGCAGTCAGAACACAGTTCTTCAATGGAAGAAAATTTTTAACTTCAAATTACCACCATCAGCCCTTTGGCCAGAACAATTACTGCACATAATTAACCATTTCACTTGAAAGAAACAGATTTCATCACTGGCATTCCAGGAGTGGAACACTGCCACAGAAAAAAAGGCCTTCCAAACTAAACCCAAAGATCATGGATTCAAAGCAAATGCTGCCTGCTAAGTGTATATATGGTGCTAAGATGTCTCTGACAAGGAGAGAGCATGCCTTAACATGACTGAAGTGACTCATCAATTAACCTTTTTCATCAAGTAAACCCTTTAAAGGTTGTTTATATTAAGTGCTGAAATTACAGCTCTGAAAGGTTGGGATGCTCCAATACTTTCACGAAGCAAAAGCTGCTGTTCATAGTGGCATTTTCATGTTTGCAAGGAGTCCTTATGCATTTTGCTTTGAACTGTCACTTACCTCGACTTGCTGATAGCTACCAGCTTCTGAATGCCCTGTGTCTGGATCAGAGACCTTGCATTTTCTGAGCTGTCAGTAATGATTTCATGGATGGTATTCAACACTGCAACCACTGTATCCTCTTCCAGGTTCTTTGCAGATCTCTGCTGCCTGCTGGGCAAATTCCTTACCAGCTCACCCATGGCATAACTACCTAGATAAGGGGAAGAGATACCATTAGGCAGCCCTAATAATCATTTCAGCTTCGCATCCTGAATGATAGAAGTCAATGGTGTTTGCTATGTCGGAAAAAATTCTTATAATGCAGGTGTTTTAAACCACAAGACGGTAACTTCACAGGGTATTTATCATTCATTATTTCAAGGTGATTGACAGCTGATAAAGCTAAGATAAAATCCTTCATCATGGATTCTGAAAGGTATTGAGGGGAGAAAAAAGTCATTTTTACTGAGAATTTTACAGCCAACGTCTATCATATTTTGCAAAGCCTGAGGCCAAAAAGCATCCAGTAGCTGCTAATGCCACGTATTCATGCTAATACACGCACATGGCTTACTCAACTTAGCCTTGTAATAGGCCTTCTGGGGCAAGGTGTGCAGCCATGCATTTATTAACCTTCCCCAACAATGGTAAGACTGTTTCCTCCTGGGTGCAGTTAGCCTTCTCCATGTACAGTACTGGAGAAAAAACAGGGAATCTGGACTTTATCATTCCCAGGTATCCATCTGTACCATTTGCCTGCCTACACCTCCGAACTATTAAAACGAAACCTAACGTATTAAGGTAGAATCCCACCTTGCTACTTGCCACTATCAACTTCAGTGATGGCCCTGAACATGTCACCAGTATTTCCTGGCCTGACAAGGTTACAGTTTCAACCAACACCTTAGTTAAATACAGAAGTCATCTAGAGGAAAACTCATCTCAGCTGAATCTTTCAAGATTCCTGCTTATGGGCAGGTGAATGTTATTTACCACTTTGGACAGCAGCTAGAGCAGTGCTGAACACCAACTTGAAGAATATTAAGTCGTTTAGTGTCCAGCTTCTGTAAGTACCCACCAGGCAAAAGGATGTGAAAGGAAGGATAAAGCAATAAAACCGAAAGTACAACTTTAGAGCTCCCTGCACTTGCCCAGGTTAGCAGGCCAAAGGCCAGACTCCCACTCTAACTGGAATAGCAGGCAGGCCTAAGGAGCAACATCTGTGACGTGCGACTAAGAGCACAACTCCCATACCAGCCAGAGCTAAGGAAAAGACAAGAAACCTCTTAACCCATCCAGCCCTTTGCACATCTACACACACTCCTCTCCTGCAAAAATCTACACTAACATTAGCTAGTCCCAAGTTAGAGATCTCCCTCAAGACACAGCTTGAGTGGGCTGGAAATACATTCTGAGCTGACAGCTCCCCACTCGGCGGCTACAGCGCAATCCCAGATAGCATGGATGGAAACTGCAGAGAGAACAAGTCCTCAGCACAAGGGACAAAAAACATGAGGTCTCTCAAGGGTCTCCAAGATCCCAGGCTGGTTAGAGAAGTTCAGAAGATACCTATGAGATCTTTATTGCGACGATCCATGGAAAGGTTTCTCAGGGCAATGGACACAGCCCTCACAACCTTGTCGGAGTCGGACTGGAGCAGCTCCACGAGCACTGGCAGCCCCCTCTCCTTCCGCACCGTCGCACGGATGTACGTGGACCACTGATCGGGACACGAGGGAAAAGAAACAACACCAAGTATTGTGAGTTCATATACCTGCTGTTTCCTTGCCCCTGGCATTTCTTTCAGTGCTATAACCCATTTTTTTTCTCTGTAAACACCAGATAGGTTGTGAGTGCTGATATATCCCATTGCCTTAACCCTTCATTCAAGTTCACTGAGCACTAAGGAAGAAAGGGCGTGTGAGTTCATGCTACAGCTAAGCCAGCTTCTGGAGAAAGAGGGCAGGAAGAGAAGGAAGGAGCATCATCTGCCAGCATCTGTTCTGTATACACCTTGGTGTGAAAACACATCCCTCTGGATTAGGGAAAAAGAGGCCACTTGGAAGAAACAGTAAAGCATCTAAAGCATCTATTATCTTCCTCCTCCTCCAATTTCATGCTTTTGTTCTGTTTCATGATTGTTTTTGAAACAAGCCTGTATTATTTAAAATAAGCTGTACTCAAGGCAGCTGTGAAATGCCACCCTGCCAACCCTCAGGCTGCTATCAGTCCCACTTTGCTGAGCAGTTCTAGAAGCGATCAGGCAAATCTTTGAGAGAATTGTGTGATTAGTGCTGGGGATGCTTCACAGAGGTTATTAGGGGATACTCCAGAGTGCAGTTTCCTCAGCAAACTGTCAATCCAACAAATTAAGTATTCAGAACACCCAACTATCTAACAGCAGGCTTTTCTGAATGGACAAGGCAATGGTTAAGCGGTCAAAGTAGTGAAAGTTGATCATGGTTAAGTTGTCATGTGCTCAGTGCCACTTCCACTACGTAAACATCACCAGACCAGAAGATGCAAAACATCTTCAATAAGCAAATGGAATTAATTTCCTTGACATTCCCACCTCCGTCCTTTTTAAAGGAGATACAAATGTACAAAGTAACTGCACTTACAATGGGACATCCCCTTGTTCTTTACTTATACAAAGGAAACAAAAAATGACTGAAGACTGCACTCACCATCCAGTTGCCAGCACTAAGGTTCTGCAGAGCTCCTGCTGCAGCTTCCAGAGTGTTGAAGTTCTGACTTTCGGTGAGGATGGAGAGGTACAGTCGGACCACATCTGGCTGGTACAGTAGTTCAAAGCCTGCAGGTGGGGCAGGAGGAGAACAGAAGCAAGAGATGCAGAGAAGACAATGCTTAAACAAACACATACCCTTATTTAATAAGGTAAGAGAACAGCCGAGTGAAAGCTGCTACAACACAGGAAGAAGAGCTTCTGCCATGTCCAGGACATTCTACCCACAGCTGCTGGAAATGGTGGAGACAGTAACTCACGCAGAGGAATGTTCACCTGGGCTACAGATCACTTTGCTTGTCTTAAGGTTGACAATTCTTTCTGGCATCTGTGCTATAAACTGCCCAGCATGCAGGTGATGGCAAGAGACAATTTTTGACTGCAACTAAAGTTATTACTTTGCATCTCTAGACTGGGCTGCAAATTCACCTTGCACTCGTGTCCTTGTTCAAATCTCTCTCAATACTTTTAGAGACACAAAGAGCAGGGCCAAAGAGAGTGAGCTACACCATCCTGTGAGTCACGCCCTGCACACACCCAGGGGACAGAAGGAAGAGGCAGGATCTCAGTGACCAGAACACCCAAGCCTGAGGGGCAAGGAAGAACACTGACTCCAGTTCAAATATTCAGCACAGAAATATGCCAGGATTGTCCCACACTGGGAGACTGTGACAGCCACATCTGTTCACTGCAGATCCCCAGAGTCACTGTATCAGCTGTGCAGTTTAAGTATTACAGGAATGAGAGCTATTCCCAGCTCTGCCAAGGATTTCCTTTTGTGATGCTGAGTAACTGACAGTACCATCGTGTCCTGACTTCCTCATCAATAGGATTAGGATTTGTGGATCTACACACATACAAAAGAGGGTCTTAGGCAAGAACTCCATCACTCCAAATTGTTGAACAATTTGAAGCAATTTTTATCTATCTTCCTTCACTAAGTGTAGCATGACACGCTGCATCAATGAAGGCAGAGTATGCCAAGCATCCGCATAAAGGACTAGCAGGACAAATGATCTCAAAGTGCTGTTCAGGTTATGTGATCAAAAAAACTAAACCCCTAAACTGCCTTGGTGGGTGCAGGATGGCACAAGCAACCTCTGCTCAACGTGACTCATCTGCAGTCACCGTAGCTGGTCTGGTGGCCTTCGGGATGTTTGCAGTAAGTAAGCATTAGGTAATGCAGCAAGCATTACCTAGGAGAGGATTTCTAGAAAAACATGACATCAAAGGAAGCATAAAGGTGTGAAGAAGCCTGGGCAAAGAAGGAATTTCAAGCTTGTTTTGAGTGAAATAATTTTATTATTTGTACACATGAAAAGAATGTTCTTCACATAACAAGATGCTGTCCTAGAATTGTAGCATAATTCAAAGCAAGTTTTCCACTAGTAAGACAGGAAACCTCCAAACACCGATCACTTTCTCTCTTCAGCACTTTCTCTTCAAAATCACCCATCTCTCATACACACATTGCAGATTATCATATTTTAGACATCTTGGAGCAATGCTGTGCTGTCCAGTGGATATCTTTTTTTTTTTTTTTTTTTTTGCTTCCCTGTTCCTAAAGGCTTCCTGAAATAAAAGCCTTGATTTTCAATGTAACTATTTCTCCACATCCTTCATACCAGTTGTGGCTGTGTGGCTTTGTGAGTCAAGATCTCGGAACTCAGCCGTCTAAACCCTGTAGAACACTGCCTATGAACACAAGCTGTGTTAACCCCCTGGCTGTACAGGGGGTACTTATCCCACTGCAAGCAAGCAAACACAATCAGCCAATTTCTGTTGCATACCAAAAATCTGATCTATGCATGAGGACCCATGTGCTGGCTCATACCTTCCGTGCTCAGCCTCTCATGTGCATCCCAGCACGCCTGGATCCGTCTCCAGTGACCGGATACTTAACCTGCTCCACGTCCGTGCCTCGTTTTAATGCCACCACTTGCCTGCTACACATGACACCCTACAGATACGTGCAAGCTGCAACAGATGGCAACCCCCAAAGGCATCCTGCCAATCCCTACCACTGACTATCCTCTTCTCCAATGTCCTTTCCTTGCGCTGGGATCACTGTCCTCTATATTGAATGCTGAGGAAAAACTATCGTTACTCCATCCATGAAGCATGAGCAGTTGTACAGCTTTTCTCCATTCCTTGAATAAGTCTGTGATTATCTGACTCCAATATGACCTTCATAGCACCCTTTTCTCCTGCCACTTCACAAGGTGAATTGGCAACCTAAGAACTTCTCAAGAAAAAACACTGCTGATAAGCGCCTGGTGTTCCTTTCCTGAACACTAATACTTAAAAATCTCTTAGGATAGCCGACTGGAATTTTGACACGGTTATCTTTTTAGGAAACTTTGCTGCAATGTAAATCAGATCAGCAGAAGATAAGAAGGTAGGTTCATTAGCAGATAATATTAATACAGAACATTTTCTGCTTCTGTATCTGAGCTCAGCCTTGCATGTGGTTCAACAGGATGCAATTGTTCAGCCAGTCTTCTGTTTAGAAGCACCCACTTGTAATTTCGGCACACTTGGAAAGAGCCCCACAATGTTACTCTGTCCTGTTATTTAAATGCAGTCTGTGACGTGCCCTTTCTGTCAGTCTGTACGTTCCTTTCTAGCCGGACACACTTCCTTCTTCAGCACCTTGCTGTGTGTGAATAGTGAGATGTTCAACCCCCTCACCTCTGCTCCCCTCCTGTGGCCACAGCTGCATTCCAGTCACGCACCTCTCACCCGCTGTCATTACCTCTCTCCATGCATGAAAGCCTCTCCTTTTTCCTACTTACTAATGTAAGAGCATCTCAAAAATGCCTTCACCTTCTCTCTTCAATAATGCACAGCATTTTCTCCACCAACCACCAGTACCCTCCTGCTTTGGGGCATAACTCCTTAGCAGGTGGTGGGTGATTCTCACCTCAGTCCACATCCCCCCCTTTCCAACTACATTTATGCCTCTGCCCTATTGGCATCTGTCCTAAACAGAGTCAGCGAGTGCTGCACACCCCACACAGCTCTGTCCTCCCTCCTGCCTCCCCTGCTCCTCTCCCAGCACTGCAGCTCTTCTGGGTCAGCCTGGGTATGCCAGGGAAAGGCAGCAGGAGCTGCTAAAGCCAAGTACCAAGAATGCCCCTCATGGAGGCTGCTCATTAGGAGGCATGAGAAACTAATAACAAGAAAGTTGCTGCTGCACTGGAGGGTTTTCCCTCTCTGACAGCAAGCTGACACTTTTCATAAGCATTATAGTGCCTTAAAAAGAAACAAACAAGTTTTATATTTTCTCCATCTGCCTCCTGTCCTAATGAATCCAGCTCTGCTATTTATAGGATGCAATTTGTCTGAATTACTACAAATTTCCTTTCAGTGTTGCATGAAGGCCTTGCACATTTTTCCATGAAGTGCTTCAAGCATGTTGCTGGGAAGCACAGCTGGTCTCACCTCCATTAAGCACCTGCTTCTTTTCAAAACTGATTTCCTTAATTTCAAGATCATCTTAATTATTTTTTCAGGTGATGCTACTTTTATGCAATATACAGCTAACTCCTTACACCCATTTAAAAATGGATAGAAGAAATGAGAAAGAGGGTCATTAGTGAAAGAGAATACATCAAACAAGAAAAACATCCACTGTTGTTCTTTTTTCTTTAAAAAACTGTTTTAATTATAGCCCAGATTCAGCACTGCCCTTAAAAAGATAATCTTCCTGGAATAAATGAGATTTTTCCATTGGTTATGGATTTGTGCTGAGTTGCAATCAACACTGTTTCCTCCTGCAAAAGCATGGAGATAAGTAATTTATTGCTTCTTTTATTGCAGAAAGTAAACAAGTTCACGGCATTAGCTTTTGGCTTTCAGAGAAACAGAGAAATGCCTTGAACACTCATGTCACTGTGAGCATCAGACATTTTGCAGTGTGTAAGCATTGCCCCTGCTAACACAACAAGAACGTGTCAGAGAAGTATATTCCATATTAGAGTCATCTCCAACACACTGCAGTCTCATCTTTCTGAGAAATAGGAAGATGAGCTTTTTTCAGCAGAGTTGCTCAAAACTGGCAAATGGGACTAGCTCTGCATGAAGTTCACATTACCAGGACGTGGCAAGTAGATTATTTGCCCAGAGAACAGTGACAGCACAGACAGCAATTTGAATCCTAAATGGAAAACACTGGAGAAGTTAGCTGGGGCTGATTAGCCATCTCCATCCCTTCAGCTCTCAGTCCCCGTGCTGAGAATGATGCAGCAGCTCCTGGATTATCTCCTCCAAAAAACTATTTGCTTTCATCTTGGCAATGCTGATCCTGTGCCTACACTTAGCTACATTCTGGCAATAATGTAAGATACTGCACCAGGTGCCTATCTCTGATACACTCCCTTAATCCCAAATTCAGACAACTTTTTGGAACAAGGCTGCCAAACCTATTCCCCTTCACCATCCATTCCAGTTAGGATTTACTTCCCCATCACAGGCATGGGAAATTATACACATGTGGATGCTGGACAGATGAGAGATTTGCTGCTGCTGCAGCAGAAATACACTGCTTAATTTTCTATCCACACAAAACCTCTGGACTGATGCTTAAAACAACTGTCAAATTTCAAATTTCATAGGAAACTGGAAGGATGCTGGCAACACTGTAGAAAAAAACGAAGCAACTCCTAAAGTGCGGAGCAGTCTGTGCAATCTGTGCACAGATCTGTGCAATCACTGAACTGACCTCTGATAGCAACTCACTCTTGCATTGTGCAGAGGCAATTCCCACTTACTGCACTTTGGTTCCCGACAGAAGATGCAGCGGCACCTGGACTCCTTCTGGGCTGCCACTACAGCAGGAGGTGCATTCCCAGCCCACAGCCCCGAAGGGCTGCCGGCACTGGGAGCGCTGGGGCCGCTGTGCTCGCCCTGAGCCGCACCTGCAGCGCCGGCAGATGGAGCGAGAGGAGCCCAGACCGCATCTCCTCCGCAAGGTCACCCGAAACCAGGCTTTGCACAGTGAAAAAGCATCTCCCTCGGCAACCAGGAAGCTATCGGCCAAAAGGCAAAAACAAAAGAAAAAAAAAAAAAGAGAGTAAAGAAACATGACAGTAAAAGAAATGAACACTCAGAATCTGCACGACAGAAAAGCTCCGCAGCCCTGGAACTCCTGCCCTCTGCTGACAACCGGCCGGTACCTTCACCACAGCCTGTGCAGCTCATTGTCTGCAAGGGCAGACAAAACCAGGGCTCAGAAGTATTTGCTATAAAAATGTTTTCAGAACGCTTCAGCAGCAAATCAGTCCTGCAGTTCAACTCTCCCCTTCCAGGAACCCCTCACCCCGCACTGTGGTTTTACAGCAGACTATATTAAAAGCCCCACAGAAGGCTGGGAGAGGCAGCTGGTTACTTTTGTAATAACAGGAGTCAGATCGCTAAAAACCCCGACCTATCAGCTCCATTCCGTCTGTACGCTGTGCTTCAGCACCCAGTGCACAGAGCAGCTTGAATGCCAACATAAACTTGCAAGATTCTTCTAATTGAAAGGCTTAACAGTAGCGAGAACGCAGCCAGCTCCAACAGAGCCAAACGCTTGGCATAACTGCCCGAGAATGCAGCTCGATGCAGATACATGCAGAATACTGAGTGTCACACAGCAGAAGCACAGCAAACTCTGCAACGAATGAAGATGAAATAATAGGTGGAAAGTTCTGAACAGTCCCTGTGGCTTTCACTTCAAGGTACAGCACAAGCCAGGACAGGTACTGAGCTCACTGCAGAGATTAAATCACGAATGCAGCATCCACCACTGAGCAGCAGCTCTGAAGACAGACAGAACAGCCTTTGAAAAGTATTGAAAAGAACAACCAGAATAACGTGGGACACATGAGACTCGAATTAGGCTTGAGGGAATGTTTAAGAAGAGTTTTTCTATTTAGGAAATGAACACCACAATGTATGACCTTTCCAACTAACCTACTAAGTCATACACAAGTTCTAAAATGATGTAAACTCTTCCCAGCTTATCACGGGCTCCCACTATGACAGCAGCACTGGCACGCCACTCAAAGAGGGAAGCAAACAAACCCCCGGCCCAAAGGATGTAACAGGAGTGTTACCAGCACCACCAAGAGCAAGGTATGCAAAAAAAAAACAACACAGGGAGCTAGGGTGACTGCAGGGAAGACAGAAAGGCAGCAAGCAAAGGAAATGGGAGGGCAAGGCAGTGCAAGAGAAAGAAAGGATGCCTGGGAAAGCAAACTGCCTTTTGCTATTTCCATTATTCTTTACATTTCCCAAGCTCCACAAGCGGTTATGAAAGTACCTTCTTAAAGGGTGTGACTTGTACAAGGTTGGTTACATCCCACTTCATATCCAAAGAATATGCAATTCGACAAAGAGAGGGCTCAATCAAACACAACCCATTTTGACCTTGTGTGAGTTCCAGCTCACACAGAAAACTCCTGTTTTCTGTGACCACACATTTTAGAGCTAACATAGTTTTCCCTTTCCAAAGGACCTGCAAGCAGCATTTCTCCCAAGTGTCTGACGCACTGCCCAACACAAAGCCTTTTTCCAAACATATGCAGCTAAGTCTCCTGGCAACTGGAGATGTTCCATTAACAACCTTTTCTCCTCACTGATCAGTAGCAAAGGCTCTGGAGGACCAATACTTAACAAGAATCTCAAAGCTGCTGCAGATAACTGGAGCACTACGCAAGCTACTGGTTCAAAAGGGGAATGCTCTGTCCTGCAGGGCTGTCACTGAAGCACAGGGAATCCCCAGCAGCCAGGCTGATGCAGGGATGGGAGAGCTGCTAAAGGTCTGCACCCGCGGGGAGAGGAGACACGTGGGTGAACTGCAGCGCATTTAAGCATTTCTAGGTCACCTTTGGCAATGCTTTTTGTTTGCTTTTGAGAAACACCATTGTTACAAGCAACAATGCTTTGGATTGGAGTTAACGTTAAGCCCTTTGGCTGCATGATTAAAATGGAGAGTTCATGTAAATAGCTTCCTTTACCCCAGTCCCAGAAGACTTGCCTCTGACCTTGGAGACTCTCAGTACAGTACATGAAATGTTAACACTTGCTCTCTCACCAGCTTCTCTAATCCAAAGTTATTTTTATTTACTTCACAGTGATAACTGAATGCATGTTCTTTTAAAGGGAACAGGACAATCATATTATTCCAAAAGCAAATCTGTTTTGAAATGCAGTTTGTATCTAAAAATCAAACATGAAATAAAATTTTCTCCCTCTCTCTTGCACACAGAGCACACACTGGAGTCTCTGGGCTGTGAGCTACATATCAAATGCACACTGTTTGGAAGGACAGGTTCCTCTTTTCCCACCACCAGCTTCCCATGGTGTTTGCAAGTTCCCAGAATGCAGCCCAGCCCCTGCATCACCACTGCAACATCTCAGAGTGGGACTTGGTTCAAAATCTTGGCTCACATACATAAATGAGTACGAAACTAATTTGCATCAAAGGTCTGCCAGCTCTGCAGGGTTTCACAGTGTGACACTGCCAGCCCTGCCGGGGTATGGAATTTCTGGCAGCTCAGGCACACTCGAAGGACTCTAAACTAGGGATGAACACTCTCTGGCCTGGAGAAAGGCTGTGTCTAGGGGGAGTCTCTCTTACTGGCTGCCCCTTACTCTTGCCTCAAACCTACAGTGTTTTAAGACTGATTATGCTTATCAGGCTGGTGATCTCACTGACAGCAGATCAATATGCCAAGGGAGCAGAAATGCTCCTAGATGTGAGCAATCCTGCCTGCTCCCTTCAGGGAAGCTAAGCTCCTTCCTGAAGCTTCCTGGTTGGGCTCACACCTCTAACAGCTGATACCAAAAGGAGGTGAGCACAGTGATGATGTGCAGTGCACTGGGGACTTAGACAGCAATCCAGCCCATGCATACAAGATCAATATCAAGCGTGTCATTGATCATGTTATGTTTCCCTGGGAGGGAAACCCTGAATTTCCAGATGCTGTCTGCTACATCACAGGGCTATCTGCACAACAGTGACAAGGTCAAACATCCGTGCTTATTCTTTTAGATCTCAGTGCTGCTGCTGCTCCTATTGGCCATGGGTGCTTCTGGTATGTCTGCTCCTGTCTCTGCGAGGGTGCAGAATTACATGACTGACTGGTTTTCTTCCTCCTCTCTGAAAGGACCCATATGGCAGCGCTTGGTGACCGCTCACATGCCCCGAGGAATGTCTGCTTGTGTGTGTCACCAAACAGCTCTATTTTGTCACTCCTCCTTTTCAGCCATCGAAAGCAATTCCAAGGACTGCACAATCCTTTCCAGAAAGGAGAACACTGCCCAGCCCGCCTGGCTTACCTGGCTCCTTGTGCCTGGGCCAGTGACATCAGTAGAAAATGTGGGGAGGCTTAAGAACTGTCAACTTACTGACCTCAGAGCTGCAAACTCCAGCCAAGAATATATGGGGATGCCACAATAATCCAAACCCATAGCATTGCCAGAGATCACTTCCTAATTGCAGCTCTGGAAAGATGCAGTAAGGAGGTAACACTACAGAATGCGTCATCTGGGTACAAGCAGGTGGGAAATGGCCCTTTCTTCCTCATAGGGAAAGGTTG
This sequence comes from Nicator chloris, assembly GCA_013400495.1. NCBI lineage: Eukaryota > Metazoa > Chordata > Aves > Passeriformes > Pycnonotidae > Nicator > Nicator chloris. Next base: position 176,318 of record WAAE01007692.1, read on the forward strand.
TAAGTGGAGGAATCTCTAGGCCAGAACATGCTTACTCTCTGCCTCAGTAGGGCTTGAATCCACTGCTTTTTGGAGCATAATGCAAGCCTTTTCTGTTTCGCTAAGTTTCCCCAAAGGAACAAAAGAAATAAAAAGATGGCTGGCAAAGCTAATGAGGATTAAGAATGGGAGGAAAATTATTACTTTCCATATTAGATAAACAAATGTGTTTTTTCAACTGTGGATTCACGTATTCATGCCAGAACACGTGTTTTCTGGAACTTCTCCTTGAACTGAGACAACCAAATGCAGGCAAAAACGTTCTCCTTACAACCCTCACCTACAGCTCTGTGAAGCACAACACAGCCCTCTGATCACAGCTCCCATGTGCTGCAGCTGAGGAGACCTGAGACTCTTTGCATTGCCATTACTAGTGCAGATGCTTAATTGTCCAGCCCAACCATCAGCAGGTTTGAGCTTAGTGTATAAAATGTGTTTATTAAAGAGAGAGATAATGAGTGATTCCCTGAAGGAAAGCTCATAAAAAAAAAAAATTACACCACAGCTATGTCCAGCAGTAAAACACAATGTGCTGCTGTTACTATCTTATCAACAAGTCCAAGAGCCTCATAATAACACAAAAATGTCTCAGAACTAGAGTCATCACTGAAAATCAACAGCACTGTTAAGGGACTCTTTCCTTTAACTTGTGGCTGCCTGAGCCTACCATTTTCTTTCCTCTGGTCTTCAGTGTGTGTTTAACCAAGGATCATGTGTTCCAAATTGCCCTTTTTTGGCCTCAAGCCCCTGTAAAACTCAGCTTTGCAGTTCCAGATGCCAATCAGCTGCTCTTACTCTAGGAAGCTAATGAGCTTTTAGCTTCCTCCCAGCTCAGTAGAAACCTGTCTGCAGAGAAAAACTTACTGCAAAAGGAATTGTGCTTTAGTCCTTGGCTCCACATGCCACCTAAGCATATTTATTTTATTAAAAAAATTCTGACATTATTTAGAACTGTTGAGATATCGAACAGCTTTATAAACTTTCTGTCATAAAATGCCAGCAAGCAGAGAAGCACAGCGAAGGGAAGAAACACTCCAGCAGACAGCTGCATGACAAAATAAAAAACCCTACATGGTAATGCATATTTAGTTTAAATATCCACACACCCTCAGACACTAAATACTGAGGTATGCCAGAAAGGTAGAAAACCCACAGAAAATGCTTTCTTACCTCTGCAGAGCTCTGAAGTATCTTCTTTCCTGTCTCCAAAAAAGATGGAGACAATACAAGATGGTGTATGAAACATGCTGCATCGTGAGGTCAAGTATGGTCCCACCAAGGGCCTTCCCCTCCCATGTGAGACACCAGTCCCAGCTGCCCAAAGCTTTGAGGGGCCATGGAGTGGAGGAGAGGCCGCAGGGCTGTGCAGGGCCGTGCAGGGCCAAGCTGTGGCTGCAGCCCCAGTCCTGGAGCCAGCCCGGGCTCNAAGCTGTGGCTACAGCCCCACGGGAAGCAGCACTGGCAGTGCAGAGCTGTGAGGTGGTGCCGGCTCTGCAGCCGGGGGAAGGAGCGGCCGCAGTCCTGGAGCCAGCCCGGGCTCAGGGTGGCTGCAGCAGTAACCACAGCTTTGCCTGGGCACAGCAGCCACATCCTGCCAGACCTCCACAGATGCTGCTTCCACCGGGTCTGTGGGGAGCCGAGGCGTGGGAGGACCTTCTGTGGTCAGCCCTTCTGTCCTGCTATGCACTGGGGTGCTGGCACTAAAACCAACCAGCAAAGCAAACCCAAATCCTCCATCACGTAGGAATTTACAGAAACAGGATTACTTTGTCAGGTGTGGGACTTGTGGGGGTTTCCACTGACTGCGCTTCAAAACATTCCTGCTGCTGAGGGACCTCGTGCTCGGGTTTGAAAGCCCACACGGTCCTGACAAGCACTTGGGTGGATCAGAGCCGGAGCTGCGACAGACAAGGATGGGCTGACAGCATTTCCACTTGGGCTGGCACCTGTCAGGTTCTCCCCTTTTCAGCACATTTGGGTTTTAGCTTCAGTGCCAAGGGAAAAACAACACCAAGAAAAAAACCCAAATCTTCCAGAGCTCATGCACACTGACATATGCTTAGAAGCCAAACTGAAAGCTTCTTTCTGGGTTACTCATGCTTCACTGAGGCTTCTTATACTTCCACTGCTCATCATGATTTTTATATAAAGTCTCATAAATGGTCATAAGCCATTACACAGGTATTTGGTTATTCATATCAATTCAGTTGCTTGTTAGAGCCCTGTCTGCTTAAGGCAGTGAAGGGCTGCAGAACTCCACAGCTTGAATTCCTCAAATAAGGCAGAATAAATTTTTCTATTCTCCAGTGGATATACCCTCACAGAAACATCAAACATCTCAAAATACATCCCAGTAAGAAGAAAATATTTGGATATAATCAACTAATCTTTCTTTTTGGGGAAGCTTATCAGAATGCAAGCTGAGCAGAAGCTACCAGGTCCAGTCTCAGCCTGCAGAAATGAAAGGTCAGTGGCTCCTAATCACTGGGACCGAAGCATGTTTGGTTCATTACATGCAAAGTCCTGCCAAAATGCCTTTATAAGCATTTTGTAAGCAACTGCCATATGGAAAGACTCCCCCATGTTAATAAATAATTTATTATATGCCAACCCAAACACTTCCTCCAATCCTGTTTGCTAATTAGTTCCTGCTCCAGCTTCCAAAGTCAAAAGTGTGTTTCAATTCCTCTCTCCATTTCATGAAAGCTGCCTCATGCACCCAAAGGCAGCCCAGTGCCTCTAATCTGTCTCAATTACAGTCACTGTGCTGCTGTCAGGCAAGTATCTCCCAAGCATCCAAGAAAAAGAATTTGATATTTTCAATGTCAAATGAATGTCAGGCCAGAGTGGAAGCAGCACAGAAGGTTTTCCTTAACTTGTCTAATAAAAAAATGGACCTTGCAGCCCAGCTTTTTAAAGGTATTGTATTTGGGTACTTAATTCTCATAGATTTCAGTGTAAGCTAGAAACATGAATGCCTTCAGGGAAAGAGATTCTGCATTCATCCTCAAAGCACCATATCCAGGCATAGATTACAGATGATGAGAGACAAGAGAAGATGCTGCTGCTCCTCCCTCATTTAAACTGGGACACACTGGAACATACCACATCAAAGTAGTGAGTGAACAGGTACTCTCCCTCTTCCTGCCAACCGTTCCCTGCAGCTTTCTGGAAAACCAGGGAAGTTTCTATTAAATGTGAACCACCTGCTGTTCGGTGCACTGCCTGAATATTGGATAATCACAGGCAGAACTGACACAAAACCAGCTCTGCCTATAGAATAATATATTTCCTGGAAACACAGATCTTGCTGTAAAACTTGAAGTTGGACTAAAATGTGAGGTAAGATGACATGATCTGGAGAGAACTAGTTCCATGAAGTCTTAGCTGGCTAAACACACAATACTGTCGCAGAGACACACTAGATTGACCACACGGACTCTGACTTGAGATCAAGCAAGAGGACTAACTTTATTACATCATATATATATATATATATGATATATGACTGCATATATATAGTATAGCATACAGACCATTGTGATTGGTAAGCAAGGTCAACACCTCTCCAACAACACTGGTCAAGACAGGTGTCTATCAAGAGAACTCCACCCCCATGAAAGAATGTAAACTAACCATAGTTTACAGAAATGTGCGTGAGAAAAGAATTTCTCAAAGGTAAACATCAGAAGGCTGAAAAAGCATGGCCACACAATACAACCAGAAATAAATCTATTTGCAAGTTAAAAAGAAAGAGATTGGGGCTCAGTGTTTAGTAATGAATACTTTGTTGCAATGAATTGAGGGAGCATAGAGACATTTTTCAAGAGGCAAAGGGCAACATTACAAAGCATCCAACTGCAGCCTGCCCCATCTTCACCACCCTACAGCAATGTCCTGCATTCATAAAGCAGCAGAAAAACATATGAGAAATTCTACAACAAAGCCACAGCAGCCACTACCTCAAAGCAACTCTGACAGCTTCTCTGAAACCACTTCATTGCCTTTAAAACAGTGAAAAGATCCCCAACCCAACAGCCACTGTGTCTAGGAGAGTTTTCAATTTCAATGCAGCTTTCTTATGGTAATGTTATGCAATTAAAAATTGAGCTTAAAATTAGCCATGTAAAAGATTCTAAGCAGAAGCTGACATTTACTGTGGAGGTTGTTCATGCCTATACTAAACTCTGAAAAGGTCAGAATAAATGTAAATAAGGTGAGATACTTCCTCAGGAGTATAGAAATTTCCATCATGTTAGGGCCTATACCCATTTCTACATGCAAGGCAATGTTATGAATGCCCTGATGGCTTCTCATGGGCCATACGAGTCCAGAGCTTGATCTAGAAATAGGTCTCCAGACTTATTAAAACAACTGGCACCAAATTTTCAGTGTTTTAGGGAAAGTAGGATCCAGCCACCCAGGAAACTGCCAACGCAGTTTACTGTCCATGGGTTTAATCTCAGCAGTATTTTCAGCGAGCAGTGATGTTGGGATTTGGAAAGGATGTGCTTGTTGGAATTTAACTATTAAGCAAAACCTTGCAGAACTGCCCAAATCCAAGTCACACGTGCATTTCCCGAGTTTTATATTCTGGACATTATCATTAACTTGAAACACTCTCCCAGGAGCAGCGCTCATGTGATTGAATAAATGGGATTAGGTCCCATGCTCCTAACACGCCCAGTTTCTTATTCCTTGAGACATTCTGAACACACTGCCAAGAACACAACACCTCAGTCATCCTTCCCACTTCTCATGTCTTCTCTCACACATCTCCAGGTTGCCTTGTGATTTTATTTTATTCTCACTTTATTACTCAATATGAAAAGTAGCCCCAAAAGGGGAGTGAGAAACCCGCACGTAGCAAGGAATGCAAGCTTCCAATGTCCTAGGTTTAAAGGTCATTGGGGGCACTCCAGGTTAATGCAGATCCTTTCTCTAGACCTTCCTCTTGCCCCCTCACTCACACTCTGAGTGAATCTTTAGAGATGTTTTTCTTGCTCATTATTTTTAAGCTCCCAGCAGGATAAGATGCAATTATATGCTCAATCGTGATTACAGATTTGCTGGTTGTGATTTTAGAAGTCTCAAAACAAAACTCATTAGATTAAATGTTCTTCCTGGCTTTGTATGAGAGGGACAGGAAGAACTGGCATCTGAAAATGGAGTGGGCTTGCTAGCATGAGCAAGCTAGGAAGATTGGAAATTGCTTTAGGAATCAGGAAATCTCCTCTCTGTTCCCAGCTGTGCCACTGCAATGCCCTCTAACTGCACAACTCACTTCAGCAGTGGTGCCCCCTTTCCCCTCCCACGAGTTCAGTCTTGCTTATCTAGAGCTGGCCTGCTCAAGTGAACTATGACAGTGTTGGTACTTACACTTCACTGAGGCTACTGGTAAAAAACCCCACCAGGTTGCTCTAGACATCTCCAACAAAAGCAATAGGATTTTTAGTAAAGAGATGGCAATATGTGCAGAACACAATGACCTGGGCACGAGGTGCTAGGACTGCTCTCCACATTGCCCCCTTCCAGATCTGCCTGAACCAGGGTCTATTCCTGCACAGACAAATAACATTTCATGCTATTACAGACTTCCAATTTTCCCTGTGATCAAGACACAGAAAATTCAGGCCTGAAACTAATGGTCTGTGAGGCTGAAATAAAAACGTTCTCCTTTCTACCACATACTGATCAACATTCTCACTGATCATCTGGAAATGCCTGGGTCAGCAATCAAGCTCTCAGTGGGTTCAGAGCAACCAGCAGTTGGATTGACATTGCTTTCTAAACCATGCAGAGGTAAGGTTCCCCCTGCCTCCAGTTGACAGGTAAATTTCAGTGACTGCTTTACCATGTAAAATGCCTGCCTCTCAGTTCAAGGTCATTTTTCTTCAATCCACAGTTAGAGGTATATGGCACATTAAGTCCTATAATTCCCCTGTCATGGTGGAGAAGGGGGGGAGCTTTTAAGCCTGTGCAGAGCACTCGGGGTTACAGAAATAAATATGGCTTTACACAGCAGCTTTCACATTCAAGATATCTCACAGTGGTTTACAAAGTAATGAGTCAGATAATAGGGCTGCAGCAGCTGTGCAGGTACACACTGGAAATTAATGCTGAGGAAACAGAAGTCTTAATTTTTTGATTCTCTGTATTTGCTCTTCTACAAAACATGACTGCAGCCTCAGCCTGACTAATGAGCATCAGTGGCTTCTGCAATTTAAAATGCCCAGGTTATCTGACATTCCAGTTTGTTTTAATTTTCAGATTAACTCTATGATTAAAGCTCTCTATTAACTATAATACTGCTCAAGCAAAAGTGGAAAAAATGCATGTACCTCCCTGTCTTGGCTGCACTGTAAGGAAGGTCTCCTTGCCTGATCTCTAGTAGCACAATTTGCAATTAGTTTAGAATCACACAACTATTTGATTTTCATTCCCCTTTCTCTCCCCCATCGTTAGCTGTTATAAGCAGACCCTCCAAGGCTGATTGAGTGTTCTGAGGATTCCATGGTTTATTATGCTGGCAGCAGTAAAGTACATATTATAAATAAAAATTAATTTTTCTTTGAAACAAGCCATATCTTGAGGTGCAACCTGAGACACTCAATTTTGTATATATGCTTCCTTCTCGGGTTCCATGGGCAAATGGACTTTCTCATTCTTCTTCTCATCTGAGTCACCTAATCCACCAGTTGTGGATTAAGTTGTTTTGGAAAAATGTGCTGGTTTTATGTAGACATACTTTTCCTGGCTGACTCTGTAATCAGTTAATGAGAGTCACACAGAACAACTAGGCTGAAGGGAACGTGGGAGGTCACCCAGGCCAGCTTCCTGCTCAAAGCAGGCTCAATGCCAAAATTAGACCAAGCTATTATGCTTTTGTCCAGTCAGGTCTTTAAATCCTTCAATGATATAAAGAACTCTTCAAAATCTCTCTGAGGAACCTGCTCCAGTGCCCAATTATGTGGCATTAGCCTCCATTTCTGTGGGCAGAAGGGTATCAGATGGGACAGATGCTTTCAGTGAGACTCAAGTGATGTCTGTCTAGTGCTGAGTTCTGAAAGCACCAAGTCACCTCGGGCTCTCAGAAATCCACATTCTGGTTACTCTTAAAGCCTTCAGAACACTCATGTGGAGCCGAGTGTTCTACCTCTTTTGCTTGTGCTCACACTATTTCTGGAAATCTGGAAAGGGATTTAAATCAACATTACACCACTTCTCTGCCTCAGCTGTTCTGGAACTTTCTGCAGTTCTCTTAACTTGTCAAGTGGCTTTGTCAGCACAACTTTGCTGCGGTACTTTTGATGGACACCAGAGACAACCATAACTTCATGCAACAAGGTTCTTGTAATTGACTTTGACATGAAATTTCATCTCTAAATTCCAACAGAAGCCAAGTTCCTCTTCCCTGAGCTTCCTGGCGATACTGGCTGGGCAACCAGGACAACTTTCAGAGTCATACGCCCTTCAAAGATCATCTCATTTTTTACACTTATGCTTAAAGGGAAGGGGGGAACTCTGAGAGATTTCACTGTTATTGTTTCTTAGCTGAAACTAAGTGCCATGGCAGAAGCTGACACAATGCAATGGTGATGGATGGGTGGATGGATGGAGTGACTTTCACTGCAGTGACTGAATCCCAAGACTGAGGCAGCTACAGCTACAAGGGATAAGCACCTTCCCATCAACTCCTGCTTTTATTCCTGGCAGGCTTTCTTGGCACATGCTCATTTTATAAACAGTCCTGGAGCAGCATCTGTATAATGAGCTATGCTCTGTAATAACAAGCATTCTATTTTAGAGTAACAATTAGAATTGCTTGTAGAATAGAAATACTAAATGAGACATGCAAAAACATATACACAACCTGAAATGTGGGGGACGGAAGACAATTTACCATTCTCAGCAGGGCAAACAGTACAGGAAAAACTAAAATTAAACACATATGACTGACAATTATAGCTTTCCAACATTAACTATTTTTCATCAGAAATATTAGCCAAGTAGAATGACATGAAAATACAATCAGTGGTTGAAGAATTAAGATTTCCAGAGAGCACACATTGCTATAACTGAAGTAAATGTAGCTGGACAGTAAAACTTACCAAAGTTTCTAATTATGCACTGGTTTATGTCTACACCTTTCTATACAAAGCATCATAAATAATGCAGTTGAACTTCTCAGTAAAAACACACTATAAGTTCAATATGCATAGTGAGAGCACAAAGCCATTCACGGTATTACATGTTTGCAAAATTCCCTCTGTAACACAAATGCCTCAGTCCATTCCCACAGCACCTCACTGGGGCAAACCTCTACCATCCACTTTTAACTGAAATGATGTTTTTATTTAATTTTTCTATCACTGTGCTGCTAGCAACAGCTGTGATACAGCATACTTCACCAGAATTTTGCTGTTTTTACAAATATATCACATGCACTCCAATTGCATTGGTTCTCACAGCAGCAGTGAAAACACTAATTATTTTAGTGAAGGTAATTATTCTAGCTATTATTTTGGTGAAGTGATTCTTCTAGTGAAGACAGTGGAAATAGCACACTCTTCATGAACAGGTTCACTACAACCCCAGCAACTGAATGCTATTAACTTGCCTAAGGCCACTCAGAGAGTCAGCAGCAATGCTGGACTGGGAAAATGAGATTCTCCTTCCAGTTCGGTCTTTAGCTGAAGCTCCAGATCATTCCATCTCCTTATCAGCTGCTGTAATTACCATGTGCTCTAGTGGAGCTCCTGCTGCTTAGTTCTGCATAGGCTACTTTATTATGCAAGTAGATACAGCCTCTTCCTGTTTAAGATGCCTGAATCGCATTTCTGTGCACTTATACCTTGGCCACAAATTCACATCGAGTTGGAAAGGGAATTTACCACCTGGGATTCCTGTCTTCTGAAGATACTGCTGGTTACTATAACAGATCTTCTTTCCTGGGTGTCAACCTCAGGCAAGAAGGAGCTGGAAGCTGACTACTGGAGTCTTTTTATAGTCCCATGAGAGCCACAGGTGAAAGGACCCAAAGGGAGAATTTGCCTCCAACTGTCAGCTTTTCCCCTCATGTGCTGAGATAGACTAAACATTCGAGATTGCAAAAGAGGGATAAAGAAGAGGAATAGCTGTTGAGGTTGATTCACTCACTATTTCCAAGATAACCAAAGTATCTTAGAAGTGAGTCAGGTTTTTCTCATTCAGAAGGAGAAGTCTGAAATTATTCAGAAACAAAGCTGTTGTCCTAACTCATCTTGCATGTGACCTCTAGCTGTTAAGACAGACGTAGAAGACAAAGGGCAAATCAGGAGTACTACAGGCAAATAAATTACAGCAGAGCTTAACAGAGATGGACAAGAACCACCACCTTATGACTTCACAAAGAGTTTCAGCTTCTATAAATACAGAGCTGAATGAAATTCTCGTATCACTACAATTGCTCCTCCTGCCTCCCTGTCCCAGCAGTTGTTTCCCACTGGAAACAACTGTTTCCCTTAGCTTGAACCTCAAAGCTTTGTGACCTAAACCTGAAAGACATTCACACTATGAAGTGCCCATGCTGGGGGTGGGGAGATGTCAGTAGCATTTAAATATCACAGTTGAAATTTCTTCTCCAGTTTACATTGGTTCTCTCTCCTCCATACAGCAGAACTATTTCAGGTCCCCAACTCCAATCTTCCTGACATAATCTCTCACCTGGGCCATTCACAGCACAATCCACTCACACAAATGTTGTGCTTTCCCTTACTCAGCTGCAAGAGCTTTTGTGTTCCACAGATGCCATTTCTACCTGACCAGGAATCTAGCCTGTCTTACCTGTAAACACAATTTCTGCCTGGATGTCCCTGTGGCAAAGCAAGGGACTGGAAACCACAGCTCAGGGCTGCAATGTCAAGGCGTTCTCTGAAGCCAGAGAGGTTTGACAAACACGGCAGCAATTACCAGGACGCAAAGCCAAAACTATTCTTCACATTCCTGAGCAGACAGATAACACCAGAGCTGGTCCTGTAACGATCTCAAATTCCTCTCACATGATTTTATGGAATAACTGAACTCCACACAGCAGAGCTGGGAGTCTCAGCAGTGCTGTACACAATTACTGTACAGGGTTTCAGTCATATCATTTAGTATTTCTCCCACAAAAATACTTGTTTCCTGACAGCCTCCAAGGTAAGAATATTGTAGGATACAACTGTATCACCAAGCAAAAAGAATTAGTGGCAGAGACCGAACAGTACTCGTGCACCTCCAATTCACATTTCAACTGCATCTCCCCACACGATTTTTGGAAGCCTTCAGTTTCAACCCTAAACTTACCATTTATGTTCTACATATTCAAATTTAACAGATCCATAAAGATCACAAACAAGTTTTCACCTGTAGAGCACAGCTCAGCAGGCCAGGGAGCAATTCATGCACGTGTCCACCAGCTCTGAACAAGTAAGAACACTGAACGTAAGAATCAGAGAAGATTATGACAAAAAAGGCAAAGGATTCCAGAACAATTAGCAGTCAGCTATGGAAAGAGTGTGTACACAAGAAGGGAAAAATCCACAGGTGCCTGCTCTGAATCCTTGAAAATATTGGGAAAAAGAAAAGGAATTTAAAGGTACCAGATTAGAGAAAGTTTGGCAAGGGCAGGTTCCATACAGGAATCTTCCCATTCAATGCAATAAATTTTCTGACTCGGAGCACTGGAAGACAGATGAGAAACCTTGCACTGCTTTGTAAATTATGAAAAACACATGGGACTAAAATGAATACTCAGCTTTGGAAAACAACAGAAATAAGAGATACTTAATAATTCTGATCAGAATTCTCAATAATGTGCATGAAATGCTCCAAAGATGTTAATACAAGAACACATTACCTGCTCTCACAGAGGAGATCTGCCCAGTCCCTGCATTTCCACCAGCAGGCACAGGAGGGGTGTGGATGGTACCATTAATCAATCAGTTCTACTCACTTATTCACAATACAACAATCAAAATTAATGATGGAAGGGAGCTGGAAAGGGCAGGTGAGTGCTTGAGTCAACTTGTAAAGATTTAAAGAAAGCAAATTAAAGCAGCAGCAAAAGGCGAGCTGCAGCCAATCTTAATTACAAACTAAAGCCAGAGTAAAGTGAAGTTTCTCTCTCCTTTCACTACATGTTGCCTTTAGCTGAAGACAAATTGCTGGCACTTTTGTAATCTACTAAGTTAAAGTCATTACCCTGACAGTGCCAGGAAGTCTAATTTCCTGGAGCAGTAATACAAAGATTTATAAGGGAATTTAAACACTCACCTTCTGGAATAGAAAATCTATCATCAGCATGAGGCTACATGGAAAGTGACTGAGGATTTCAGATAATGGAGAAGAAGAAATTCACCTGCTGACAAGTTCATCCAAAATCTCATTCCCTGCCTACACAGGCTGCTGACCAGGGTAAGTGTACACACAAAGCTGAGCTTTCAGATAAATCCAGCTTTTCTGTGACGTCCCCACTGCAACAAAATAGACTTCTTCAATGACAAGCACTTTTAACACTAGCTCAGTATTTCAGCACAACTCTCTCCTAAACTTATGTTCCCATTAAAACGGAATTAAATTTCAGTAATCAAAAAGGAAAAGAGTAATTAATAAGCAGTTTAATAACTGCTTTAAAGGAGAAAATGAGCCAGCTCCTCCACCAGGCTGAAATATACCTGCATGTCTTGTTATGGCTGAAGACCTTCAACTCCCTAATGAGAGAAACCGAAATGAGAGCTGAACTTCAACACCCAAAGCTCCACAGAGCAGCTGCTGTTGTGCCCTCAGATATACGTGTACATAAACAACAAGCCAGGAGGTTTGCTTAAACCAGACAGCACAGACGTCTGGATTTAATTAAGAATAACCTAATGCTGATTCCATATAAAAAAACTGTTCTGCTCTTCTGGACTTGCTCCTGCCATACTCCAGCCCTGTGGAACAGAGGTGGACAGTCCAACACCTTCACACAGGGGGATGAAATGTTACAATCCCTGTGACACCTTTGGGGGGCTGACACGCGTCAATCCTGATTCTGCTCAGAAAACCTTATGGCAGAGGTAGTGCCATCTGAGACATTGCCTTCCCCTGCACAGATATGATTAATCCTCATCTTCCCCCAGTGCCTGAGCCTCCTGCCACTATTCCTGCTCAGAAATTAAGGCCTCCGTGAGCAAAGCACAGGAGTTGTACTACGCTATGTGTTTAATGTGTACACAGGAGAAATCAGCGCTGTGGTAGTGCAGAGGAGAACACGCTGCAGAGGAGGCAGCCAGCACCACTATCACTGACCTACTTTAGACTGGGAAAGGGATTTCAGTAAGACTTCCCCCCCCACCCCCTCACAGAAGCAGCAATTTTTGAAAGTCCTAAATTTAGCAAGGTTCTGAGGATAGCATTCATAATTTCTTGTCAGTGCTGCTCCCTTCTCTATGCAAGCTCATATCACTTTCCCCCCAAATTTATGCTCTCTCTCTTAGACTGTCAGGGAAAAAAATATGCTCCTTTCAACAAAGGGGAAACAAGAAGCTTCTCTTTCACAATCTTTCTTCACGAGGACAGGAGTACTCTGAACACTGCCAGGGCATATACATTTATTTTTTAATATCAGATGAGACTGCTTCTGAAAGCACTTCAAGTTCTCCTGTCTGACATTATCCAGTTTACCACAGATAACAACCCTGAACTGGAAGCTTTCCCTTGCCAGAATGCCTAGCACATAAAATTATTAAAGGCTTAGAAATGGTTTCAGGGCTGCTCAAATGATGTGCTGCAGCAAAACCTGATTCCCATTAAAAAACCAGGAGCCATCAGGAAGAGACTCTAGTTCCTCAGTCTGAAAAAGAGAGCTGCCTTCCTTCACTCATTCATCACTAGAACAAATTTCAGGGGGAAAAAAAGTGAAATATTAGCATTTAAACTAGGTTACAACTCACAGGACCCTTTGGACTGTGCAGGATATGAAGATGCTCCTAAGATGTTGTAACAGCAGGACAGATGTTCTGAAGGACTGAGAAACCTCTGGATCCTGCACAGACACTAGCCAGTCCCTACCCACAGCTGAGAGAAGTTTCTGGATTTATGATGTTTGGCTGCAGGACAGGCACAGATTCCTGCCATTAAAGTAATCTGGAGTCAAAATGAAGTTTCCAGAGTTGATAGAAAATAGGATGATTGTGATCACTTGAAAAATCGTGGACTAGTAGCAGCAAACTAGTTCAGACCTCTCAATTAAGCTCAGTGGTCACACCTAGGAGGATCTTGTAGGGAAACCATGATGTTAAGTTCTTGAAACCACTCTTCAGACCCACGAGATAAGCTCCATGCATGTTGACTATAAGATTACAGGAAACTTAACAACACCATATCCCAGTATTTGTTAACTACCACAATGTTCATCTGCTGCATTGCATGAACAAATCTTATTACTGCAGTTTCATTTGCTCACAAAGATTCCAGCTGAAAACTCACTTCAATATGGCTTTAATAATACATGAAAGAGATTAATCTATAATTGTTGATTTTTGAAATACCACTTCATCATGTCACTCAATCTGAGTGCTTTTGATCATTAAAACTTGCATGATTTTTCCATCGTGGTAACGAGGTTCTGCCTCAGCTGAGAGCTGATCTCATCAGATCCAATTATACTCTATAGAAGAGATCTGACCAGAGCTCTTAAGGGTTTCAAACTGCAATTTTATTTTCTTTATTTCACCGGACAATTTAAAGTTCAAGCAATCTTGTTAGAACCTTTAGTATCCAGGAATTGTCAAGCAAATGAGATGCTTGGCAGGAAACTACCGGCAAAAAAGGGAACAAAAACACATCACTGTCCTGGCTTTTTTACTCTCAGCACTCAAGTCAATAGCCACTCATGCCTTTTTTCATGTCAGTACTTCTTTCAAAATGCTGTGGGATTAATCTCCTGACCTTATCTAGCATGAGATACGTAATCTATTTGACTTTGATTAAATGGGGGTATCTCAAAATTATCAAACAACCTCTTCAAGAGTGTGATACTTCTAGCAATTGAGTATGATAACAAGCTGTGTAAGCTCAGAGACAGATACATCTCCCATCAGATCTGCACATCACTTCTACCATTAACAGAGCCACATGAAAGATTTAATCTTATTTTAGAGATAAAAAAAAAGCTATGCAAGATACATTTCCTTGCAGAAATTCCTGATTTCCATCTTTGCCCTTTAGTGGCACCTACATTCCAATCACATTTAAAAAGGAATGCAAACACTGCAGCCTTACCTACATTTTGCATTCCTTTCTTTTCCTGCATCCTAAAGGTGTCTCCTTGCTCTGCACTGTAATCAGCTCCCAGCCTGAACTGATGGCAGCCAGTGAAGGCTGGTTAGAAGTTTCCTGCAGCTCTCTAAATAGGATGGTACTGCAGCTTCTGAGAGGTTCTTGAGTATCTTGCATTATTTCACAAGATACAGAAGATCTTGTGCAATAATGCACCAAATGAAAAGCAGTGTTTAGACACGAGACTAGAAACTGCATCCACTATAAAGGGTGTCTGTAAATAATTAGATTCCTCTACGTATTAGGATTAGTTTGCATATCATCAATCAGAGTTTCACTGTGAATTTAAGTGCGTGCAGCACTATGTATGCATAATTATTACACCATTACTGACTATCTCTAAGGATCTCAGACATGGCCTCTATTGTTGCTCTCAGTTAACAGCAAGGAAATTGAAGCACAAATAAGTGAACTGGACCAAGGTCACCAAAAGAGCCTAATTCCGGTATCCCAAGTCCATGGATCTCTCCATTGAGTCAGACTGCCTCTTTTATACTCTCCAAAATTCTCTACGTGACGCAGGAAGAGTTTAAAATTTTTCTTCTGAGAATACTCAGGTAGTTCTGGGTATTCAGAGCTCATTAAGGTGAGGCAGACAGGGTGGCACCGCAGCAGTTGCCATGACAATGGCTGGATCTTTGCAGACACATTGCACACATTTCAAATCAAAACCCGTGCAAGTCTCAAAACACCATCCAATGCTCTAAGAATTCTGACAAAATCCCAAATCACCTCCTAATCTCCAATTTAAAAAAGTACATGCAAGAAGGGAATGCAGATTGAGAAAGATTCTATCTCTGCCAGAGCTGAAATACAAAAGCACAATGCAGAATTTTTCTGTGAACCTCCCAGATTTTGGAAAATTACAGTACTGCTGCTCACTACAGACAGGAGGAGTACTGTATTCAGGGGAAGATAGACTATCAGTAAAGGCAAAAATCCTCAATCCCTGCTGTCACCCAATTCCACAGAATGCTGAGGAATGACAGAGATACCAGGGAAAGGAAAGGGTTAGTGCCAAGTACTCTCACCGAGTGCATTTCACAACTCCTTACAGTCAGGTCTGGTGCAGGTGGGTTGGAGATGGAGCTGTAGAGGAGGAGAGCTTGCACTCATCCCTCTCTGGAGTTACAATCATCTAACACCAAATCACACAGGCTTCTATGAGATTCCACCAATTCAGCAGTCTTAGATAAAACTTCATATCCAGTATCGAACACTAGATAACAGCACGCACAGATATATCCATTATTTCAATTAACTGCCTACAAAGAAAGAGATCAGCCTGATATGCTCATGTCTCAAGTCCCTTTAAGAGCCTCCAGCTCCCAAGCTACTTGTTATTTCCAAAAGCACAAACATTAGCATTACCTTTTGCTGCTTCAGACCGCTTAGGCAAATCAAGTGTATCAAAATTCCTGTCCAAATCTCCATTCTTCTTTCCTGTGCAAAAAAGAAGACAACAGATGGAGAAGACTGTCAGTATACTGACAGGTAAGTTACTGTCATGTGCATCTACAAGATGGGAGAAGATACAGACCCAGAATCTAAATCAAAAACTGCTACCCATAATAGTCTGTATCTGACTCGCAGTCCAGCTGCACAGCTGTGGTTTTAGCATGAGCAAAGTTAGGGACAAACACCCGTGCTGCTTTCAGGCTGATCTGCAAACATGCTTAGCACAAGCGTTTCAGAGAGTCTTAGGAGTGCTTTAAACCTCGGAAAATTGTGCCATTTCCCTTCTTGGCAGAGCTGTGCCCCTCCCTCAGAAGCCCAGTGTTTGCTTGTTGTTTTCACAGAGGAGTTTTGATCTGAAGCTTAGCTCAAGCAAAAACTCAGCAGCAGAGCAAAAAACCAACAGCTTTGCTTTGCAGCCTCTATTCTCAATGCAACAACCAGGCAGGAAGACTAGATTTAATATATTGTACAGACAGCAGCCAACAACTTAACCTTGAATTGCCCTTCAATCAACAAAGTGTCATTTTTGCTATTTATTAGATGCTAATGGAAATAATTCCATACATTTCCTAAGGAACAGTGTCAAACTATTCCATCAGCTTTAATTTATACAACCATTACATAAAACAGAACAAAACCTGCACTTTTAGTTAGGCTGAGAATTCAAGGTTATGTAAACACGTGGGGAGGGAAGGGTCAGTTTCCACGTCCCTAAGGGGAGACACTGCCTTGGGTAAGCTCACATGGATGCTGTGGGATAAACAGGAACCTTGCCATCAGAGGAATACTGGCAGGAGAGAGAGAGATTTGGAAGGCAGTGCAAGAATCTGCATGGCTTCTGAGGACAGCAGTGTACAATTTAGCTTTCCCAAATTATTTTGAGGGAGGAAAAAAATCAAGTTATTTAGTTCCTCTCCCTCCATAGCAGGGAAGGCAGGTGCGATGGGATGAATTCAGACAACACAATTTAAGCTGCCAGAAGTGGCTTCTGCACAGGGACTACCAGGCTGTTAATGGAGGCTTCACAGAAAGGCCTGGAAGCTCCACCAGTCAGGCTGCTTAAAAGCAAACAGGAAAACAGTCCTTGAAAATGTAATGAGGAGATTAGTCTGAGTCTTGACTGCCAACAGGTCAGGAGATGGGAAAGGCCAGTCCCTGCCTTGTTACAGCAGGGGTTTGGTACAGGCACAGTGAATTCAAAAGGATAAAAGTACCGAGTACTGTACAGAGAAGAATTAGAGATTTTAAATACCATTATGAATATTTAGAAATAACAGTAAGAGGGAAATCCCCCCTCAAGGTAATATTCCATCCTCTCCCTTTCTTTGGGAGGGGATGGAATTCACACCCTTTTCTTTTGAAATGCCAACACTGAATACCAGCCAACTTCAACTGCTGTGCAAAACAAAACATGCACCTAGGAGTTCTGCCTATCTGAAGTAATTTTCTTAACTAAAGTATGTAAAAGCCCATCTCAGCTGCCAAAAGGTCATGCAGCCAGGTACCACAGCAGTCCTTGAAAGGTATCTTTTCTGAAGGATGGGACAGGAATCAGTGGCACTTTGCAGCCTTCCATCAATTTTTTGCTCTATGAAAGGAGCAACACATGGCTTGGGGAATCAAATACCAGAAAGAAAAAGTGCTGTACGTCACCAAAGGACTTTGCTTTTCATAATGGCAGCTGAACCCAGTTACTGGCTGCAAACCCTTGTTGACCCTTAGGGCATTGACAGGAAAAAGCAGGGCAGAGGGAATTAAAAGGAAAAAAGCATTTAAGGAAGGAAGTCAGTGTAGGAAAGATTACAGACTTAAAGCAGGCCAATAAATGTGACTCCATCTTATCTACAAGAAGGACAAACTGTTTTTTCACATGACCCCAAATTTCATGTCTCTGCCATTAGATAGTTTAAACCTCAGAACATGTTCTCAGAGAGCCAGACCTTACTTGACACAACTACTCATTTCTAAAGTTCTCTCTGTAATTTAAAGGTTGGTTTGGCACTTCTATCAGCCCTGCAGAACTGAGATGGCTGAGTAAGAGTTCCCTTCTTCCCAGTGGCAGTGTTTAGGAAGCACTGTGTCTGTGCACAACTTGTTTAGGAGGAATTGTCCAGGAGTGCAGCGTTGGCTGCTACTTTTGAGCTGGGAATGCCAAAGCAGCTGCCTATTTACTGACCCATCTTTCATAAAGACAGCATCCCCCACCCGTGCTCTGGGTTCCTCAGCTGCTGCCTCTCCATTTCTGTGCCAGACAGCAAACGCTGGCTGGTTTGGAGGAGCCTCTGCTGGTTTGTGTCTTGGCCCTCTGAGGAACTCCCACCTCTCAGGCCAAAGCCCGTCTGCTCAAAGCAGAAGCTGCCAGCTGCTTGCCAGTGGCAGCAGCACAGAACACAGAACTCTGACCATGGGGATTTCAACTCTACAAATTACTTGCTTAATCAAATGGATTTGGTTTGGAAATACCCCAAGCACCTACATTTCCAGGGTTTTCCTACAGAGACAAGGTGAGCAAGCTGCAAGAACCCTCCAAAACAAATCCACCCAGGAAGCAAAGGTTTCAGTCTGAGGCCCAGCAGC
Source organism: Nicator chloris (assembly GCA_013400495.1). Classification (NCBI taxonomy): domain Eukaryota; kingdom Metazoa; phylum Chordata; class Aves; order Passeriformes; family Pycnonotidae; genus Nicator; species Nicator chloris. Next base: position 194,735 of record WAAE01007692.1, read on the forward strand.
TGTTTTTCCCATTTGATTTTCACAAATATTGGAGTTTCTAAAAAGGTGGCCAAATTTAGCAATTCAAACATCTACTGATTAAAACCCTCTCAGCTACTGCCGTGCATCCCTGATAACATGAGAAAGGCAGTGTCACTGCCAGATTCTGTAGCTCTGAACACCCTGCTCTGTCCCTCAAGCCTGTGCATGTGTTCCCAACAGGGATGTGAACACACACAACCCACGTGGCTGGGATTTGTATGGAGCACACCACTGCCACTTCCTGGATCTTCACAATTGGCTTGTGCACCACAGGGATGCTGAAAGCACAGCACAAACTGCACCTGCAGTAGGAGAGAAGTTTAAGATCTGTTTTTGTACGTTTCAATTTCCACCCATGTCCAGGTTCTCCAGGTTTCCAGCATGAGGTGTATCAGAGAAAAGCCAATGCTGTTGGATGAGAAGCGTAGCTCCAAACTTTGCCAAGAGACAGTTTTGAACATGCCTGCTGACAGGCCTGTTTTAGGAGACCTGGCTGTAGGATTGGCACAGCACTCTGGTTTGGGAAAATTGCCTGACAGAAGACTTGCTTGTGCAAGATGCAATTACAGTTTCTGAAACAGAGGGATTAAAATTCTTCCCCTCTCCCCCCTTGCTACTTTTCATTATGTAAGAAACAACCAAAACATGACCTTCAGCATTTTCCATCTGTCAGAAACTCCATACAGACTCGCAAGTGTGACCCAGTGTTATTAACCACTAATGTTGTTGATCTTCCTCAAATGTCATTTTGCTTTACCAGATAATCAAACCATGGTGCAGCCAGACCATTTCTGCTGAACGATTAATTCCCAAATGCTTTCTCTCTGGTTGAAATAATGTTTAAGGGAAAATGCTTCTTCATAACAATCCCACCTTATCCTCCCCAGTGCTCATTATTACAGCCACTGAGCTGGCCACAAAGGAGTGCCAGAAACCAAGGCCTGAGCTCTGTCCTGCCAACAAGCCCAGCCTCCACAGCCTCACCACTCACAGACAAAATCAGTGTACTGCAGAACAATACCCAGCCCCATTTGTTGGGAAGACAATGAGATTTTGGTTGGATTTTCCCCTCTGGCCCAACCCTCCAGAACCTGAGACTTGAAGCAAGTGTCACGACCTGAAAATCCCCCTGCCTTCACCCCAAATCAGTCTCAGTAAAGGAGTCTTCCAGGCACCCACAACCTATCAACCTCCCAGCCCAGGGAAGCTTTAGCCTCACACTTGTGTATTCCAGGTGCAGTTTTGCTTATTGTGCTGGGATGGGAAACTGAAGCCTGTCCCAAGGCAGGTACTGGGGTAGCTTCCTCCAGCTCCTGTGTGTGCCAGGAACAGAAGCTGCAGCAGCCCAAGCAGAAAAAGGACCAAGCACCCTGAGAAAACACAGCCAAGCTGCGGTGGCTCAGGGCTCCTTCCCTGAGCAGCCAGCAGAGCCTTCCCTCTGCCAGGGCTGGTGACACAACCCACACTTGGGTGTTCCTGCTCTGCTGGGCTGAGCAGGCCAGCTGCACAGCAATTCCCCTACTGCACTTACACCAAGAAGGAAAAAATCCTTGTGTTTGCCATTCCTGCTATGTAAAGACCGAACTGCAAAAGCTCCCTCAGAGGATTTTTCCATGTCTGCTGAAATGAACAGGAGGATGTGCTGGGGGAGCAGAGGAGAAGGTGGATGAACAAGACCTTGATCATAGCCTTGCATGTGAAAGCTGAACAAAGCATGTTATGGTGATGATGAAAAGAAAGTATTGCAGACTCACCTTGATTGAACCACTCCTCTAATTACCAGAAAAGCAGCAAAAGGAAAACAAAAATTTACAGGATGAAGAAAATACAAAGGAACAGTCACAAAGAGGCAGAATTTCACAGAACAGGTTCAAAACCTGAGTATTACAAGACTGCAGAAGTTTCATCAATTAAAAAACTAAACCAAGGTATTTCACTTTCTCCCTTTTGTTCCTGCTAAAACCCCCAAATCTTTCTTTGCACAGCTTTTTTTTCCCCCTTCTCTTTCTCTTTTTATTAAATGAAAAGGTGCTTACAGAATTGAGGGGACAGAAGGATGACTAGCCCTTTGCAGAGGTGTTTGAAATGCTGTGACCAATGACCATGAAATAAAATAAACATGGAAACACAGCGAGATTAAGTGAACAAGAAAGGAGAGAATAGGTCGATTTTGAAGTTCTAGACTGAGAAAATTAAGGTAGGTTCAGACCAGCATCCACATAAATTTAACAGTGAGACAAGGGAGCTTTTCTTTATGATTTTAAAAGCACATTAATGAATGGATTTTAACTTTTATTTTTTAAGCACAACAGTTGTCTGAGACCCTCTAGTCTTCTGATCTACATCCTACGAGCTGTGAGCTCAGCATTATCACCAGTTGATTTCCCTCTGGGGAACAGCACACTTTCAAAAGAGCACTGCTAAAAGGTGGAAAAACCCATTAAAATATATTGCCATTTCCTGCCGAACACAGAGCCAAACCCAAGCTGTCACTGAGTGCCTGCACTGCTTGCTGCAATCCACAGGCTCATCCCCAGCATCAGATGATTTTGAGACCAACTTGTCCAAAAAGACACGACCTGGTGCTTCAGGTGCTGAACAGAAGTCCCTGGGTGCACGGCCCCAGGGGAGATCTCTGCGTGGGCCCAGGCAGGCACCTGAGAGTGCTCCTGCTCACTGCCATGGGGGGCATGAGGACAGTCCCCCTGAGCACAACACCCTCCTCTCCTCCCCTCCCACAGGGCACCCTGAGCTTTTATGGCTCAAAGTGTTTCCCTTGACTGTGCTGCTCTCAAGAAAGCAATAACAGGGACTGCAAGAGGTGGGGAACAGGCTCAAGGCAGCTCACATGCAAGGTCTCCAAAGGGTATCACACTGCAGGTTCAGTCACTCCCTGTGAGAACACGCTGGCCAGGCAGGCAGGCAGAATTGTTTCTTTAGCTTTCCCCCCAGTCTTTAGAAGATTCCCATCAATTTTTTTTTTATTTTAAACAGTTTAAATGTCGTTGATGACAGACTGGTCTGCAAAAGCAAGTTCACACTGTGATGACTTCTCTAACACATATGGGAACACATAATATTTTAATAACTTGTGCAGGTCAGATCAAAGACTAATGTGCAGCACACGGTCCATCAAGTTCAAGCAACTCCATATCAGCTCTTTAGGGGCAAAACCCTTCCTTGTACCTGGCTATAAATAATAAGCCAGGATGCACATACAGATGAATGAGGAGAATGAAGCCTAGACAGAAAACAGAATTAATTATCTCTGAATTCATCTAGAATAGTCATTTCTCTAAGAAAGGAAAGAAAACATAATTCAGTCTAGAATAGTAATTTCTGTAAAACAACAAAGGAAATGAATATAATTTGAGTGTCTCTTTGTAAAGGAAACATGGAAGGGGGCTTACTGAGACTATTAATCCTCCCTTATAATGAAACTCATTTGCAACACTCATGCCCCAGAGGAGAGAACAGGTCTAAAAGTGACTGACAATTAAAAGCTACAAAATCGTGTTTGCAATTTAAATTACTGAAATAGTGACTGAATTGGGAGGTTGTACATCTTGGTTGAGTGGGAGGGAAGGCTTTTGGTTTGTTTTCAAGTATGAGAGCCTGGAGGCATGGAAGATGTACAGGCAGCAGTGCCATGCACAGGGATGGATGGATAGATGGCTCATGCTGGCCTGGCTTCCGGAGAAGGGCACACATGCTACACAGCCAGGCAAGGGGACCAAGCAGAGGTGACAGATCCCAGAACACAGCAACGCACAGGAGAGGCAGAGCACATCCACCTTTTTCCAACAGCAGAGTGTCAGCTGTCAGCATGCAGCACTCCTGTTTAAAGCCAAACAAAATTACAGTAATCGTGGGAAAAAAGAGTCCCAAACATCCAACAGTGATGCAACACAGGAGATAAACACATGGCAGGGCACTGCAAACACTCCACAAACTCCATCATCCTAAATGAGCACGATGAATGTGCTTGCAAGGGCAGGACTGCACAGCAACATTACCCCCAAATTCATTTCCAGTTCTGAGCTTTTAGCAACACATACCTTTAGCTTTTTTTCCACCAAAACAACCAGCATCATCTTTCTTCTTCTTCTGGGAGCCTCCTGTGCCTGTAGTCTGACCAGCATCTAGTTCTTGGTACTTATCAGCTCCAGGGACCTCTTTGTGGACATGATAGGAAAGGTTCCGCATGATGCACACACAGTTCTCCACAGACTGTTACAGAGAAATTTATGTTACACGAAGTATTGCACCCTCTTTCCTGCAAACCATTGTATTGTACAGGGCCTGGAGAAATTGAAAAAAGAAGGCCACCTGTCCCAGGAAAACCATGTAGCTCTCAAGGAAGATTCAGTCAAGACCCTTAAATTAAAGTTCATTCTTCTTCTAAAACCCATTTTATTTTTCCAAAAGTGAAGCGTTTTATAAATAGTATCCATTCAAAATGAAAGCTCTCTAATCAAAAATACCACTTGATCTTACATAAAGAATAAAATTCACCAAAAGATCAAACACACAGCAGAAAATGATCATATAAGGATCTTATTTTAATCCAAGTTTCTCTCTCATTCTTCCAACATTTACAATCTCTAAGGGGCCCATTTTATTAAATTTTCTCTGGGTCAAAACCTAGGCCTTGTGAGGATTTCAATGGGAACACACGTTGTCCTGCAGTAATAGCTAATCCACAGCACCTCGGGCTCTGACAAGAGCAATGCTCTGTAGGTTGCAATGGAAACCACCAGGTGGTTAAAAAATCCACTTCCAAAATTACCTGATTAAGTAACAGGGCTTTGTAACCCCCTTGTTCAGGCCATCACATGGTGAGACTCAGAATAAAGTAACGATGCTTTACAGGCTTCCTCGTGTTACAAAGAAATAGCATGCTCTTTTTTTAAACAGGTTAAAGTTGTGATATTCCTCATGCATATAAATACACTTTTAAGTGCCATGGGATGAGATGATGATAAAAACAGATTAATAAAATCTGCACCCAAAAAAAAAAAAAAGCCACAGTGAAAGTGCTGCAGGTCTGAAGACATTTCTTCATGTCTAAGCACTTCAGTCTTTAGAGATGGTGCTGAATAAAGTCTTTAAAATGGGAACAGACTCCTTTGCTGCTTTGTGCAAATGGGACTCAATTCTGATTTGGAGACTGCACTTATAAATGCCAATTAAGTAATGCAGAACAACGGCAATAATGTCACTGACAATAAAGGACTACTCTCCCCACCTCTCTCAGCAACCAGCCATTGCTCCCCCCTCAGCCATAGAGGGAAACACAGCAGCATCCTGCTGATGCCCCATCAGCAGCACCATGGATACCAGAGACAGGAGGAAGACAATTGCTCTGTTTTCTGAGGCAAGCATAATCCACTTCTGATCACAGCAAACAGAAGCTGGATCCCAGTGCAACACTTGGGCGTAAATTAATGCAAACATCCACTCTGTTTTAATACTCAAATTCACCTTATTGTCTGTGTCCTTCTTGCCAACTGCAGACTGCAAAGCATGAAGGAGAGCATCCACCAGGCCATCACACTCCCTCAGTCTTCTGCGTGCTTCTGCTCCATCTGAACTTACATTCCTGACAGGAGAGAAAGAAAATTTAGTCCTGTAACCTTCTCTATTAAGCTGAAGGTGCATTGATTTATACTACAAATATTAAGAACTCATCACCTTGGATGAAAAATTAGGAGGCCAAGTAGACTGACAAACCTACTAAATCTCAGTAAAGTATGGGCAATGCACACCTGCAACTCTCTGAGCCTGAACAAAAAGGGGAACACAATCCCAGGGGTGACTACAAACACATTCTCTGCTTTGCTGGTGAGTCCAGGAACCCACCTTAAACCAGGCTGGACGCTGCAGAGTAAACAGTATGCAACCCAAAACTTTAATTTCAAAACCAGCAGTTCCAAACTGAAGGATACTTTGACCACCTTAGGAAAAACTTGCCCAGTCACAAGATTGTTCAGCAGTATCGTGGCCACAGAAACTGAAAAAGCTGTGGGCAGGGGATTCAGGACAAAGTCTGGATCAGTCACCTTTAGTAAGGAAAGGACAACAGTTTACATGGCTTTGAATTTCTCAAAACACTGCACAAGAGAATGGCACAGGTAGAAGAAGCAAGACAGAGTGGAAAGCTACTTGGAGAAAGTTACACTTATCCATGCCTGCAGAAACCATGAGAGGAGACCTCTGAATGTGGCCTAATTCAACCAGTGAGCACAAACTGATAGCCCAGCCTTGCATAAGCATCAATCTGCCATTACCCAATTAAGAAATAAAATACAAATCAATTTTCTAAATGTTGCCCCCCCCCCCTTTTCTTCAGGGAAAAAATGAAGTGACAAAATTATTCTTAATAGTGCTCACTGACCAAACCTGTAAGGAAACTCTTCCCAAAGCTGAAATGCAGTGATTTCAACAATAACACAGACAACCTTTCTACTTTCAGGTCTTTGAATCCTACAAAGTCATGTAAGGTTATCTCTCAAAAGCTCAGGACACCATCAGTACCTTCTGTTATCAGGATCATGCAGTCAGTTTTTGCTTTTAACTAGAGGGACTGCCAATCTCCAAGCAAGTAACAAATCAGTCATGGTCCCCTCCCATGTCCTGGTCATCTGGGCAGGCTGCTGTGTTAATTGGATAGCTAGGAAAATCCACATTTTCTCAGAGACCTCTCAAGATCTGAAGGCACTTAATTGTGAGCTGGCTGCTGTAACAGCACATTAACTTTCAATTAAGAACACATATGAAATGCACAGATAAATTAATTCTTTCCTCAAATCCTAACACAGCTTTACCTCTAGCAGTGGATGATAGGAGGCACGTAAAGTGGATATTAAAATGATTCCACAGGATAGATGGAAGAGAATTCTACATGCTGTTTTCCCATCTCCAGTTGTACTAATCCTTTTGTACCAAAAACACAAATGTGAATTTTAATGCTACATCTTTATGAAACTGAAATTAGAATTCAAATTCTCTGAGATACCTTTCAGGAGTTATAACAATAAATGATAGCAGCTCCACCTTCAAGCACATCTATTAATGTGGAACACGACTTATTAAGCTTCAGGGTGACAGAAATGTACTATAAATGGTCTTATCTGGAGCTGTGTATCACATTCTTTATTCCTCATTAAGTCTCAGAGTGTTAGAATTCATAAGCAACACTTGCAGACTAAAGGCAGAACAGCTCAACCTTCACACCTTCCTTGCCCTATGGCCCGTTCAGAACAGATTTTTCTCTGGTTCATTTGTGCTACCACACTTGCACCACATTTGTTTTACACTTTGGTTATGAACAGCACCACAGTATTGTGTATCTTGCTTTCTTACTTCTTGATCTGTACAGGGGCTAATATCAAGGTAGACATTGATAAGGTTATGATTGAAAAAATATAGTAATATTGTATCAGTAAGCGTGGCCTGCTGATATCACTGTCTCTTCCACTGTAGAAAAATTTACTGAAAATTAATGCCTTGAGAAAATATTCCCACATAAATCACACATAAATAAGCATGAAAACTCTGCAGGATCTAGTTAATAGCTAATTAATGCTATGACAAAGTTATCCAGACAAACTTTGCAGTTTTAATGTTTTAACTAGCACATCAAAAATGTATCCTTATGAGCATCTCATGCAGAAACATCTGCTCTATAAATACCCAACTCTCAGGATTTTGTTAGTCCTCTCTCCTTGGGTAATGAGCTTTCTGCAGCCTTTGGAATTTATCTACCATGGAAGAACAAACCCTATTTCTCTGTCTGTAACTGTACCCCAGACCTGAAGGAGAGCTCAGCTCCCACTCTTGTCCCAGCCCAGGGAGAGCAGCACCTGCATTATGAGTCAGTCTGCTCTTCCTGCTGCTCCAACACTGCAAAAGGCAGTGAAGATCTCCCAAACTCCATGGAAATATTTGCATTTCAGATCCATGCCAGACATCTCCAAGGTCTAAACTAAGGTGGGCCCTATGAAACCACGACAGTATGCTTTGACTAAGTTCTCAGCTGGCAATCCCAGGAGAAGCGCTGCCAGGTTTGGTTTCCATGATCCAGAGCTGCCTTCACAAGTCCCTGCAACCCAGAAAAATGCCAGGTTACATTTCTGCCATGGCATTAAGGCTCTACCATCCACCTCCTTGAAAAGCATCACCTGGCAGTCATTGATCAAATTCACCTTGGGTCTTCAGGAGGGGCTGGGGATGAAAACAAAAGGGATGACACGGACAGGAGAGCTACTGCTGGCACTGGTCATGAAAAAGGACAAACTGCCATGGAATAATCAACCTGATAGTGAACTCCACTGACAGGAGTCAGGAAAAATCTCCTCCCATTTCACATCTGCACTGGGATTGTTCTTCATCTTTTATCTGGTAAACATGATGGAATAAAAGATGTAACCAAACCCATCATCCAAAAGAAGCTTTCAAAGCAAGGTTTCTGAACACCCTTCTTCCAAGAGTGATGGAAATCAACAAACGTGACTGCTTCCAGCAGTTAACAGAGGATTTGCAGTCCCCTTACACAGGGCAACACTCCACAGAAGGAATGCACAGCCTCACCCAGGCCAGAAACTCATGCAATGGAGATCTGTAACATATGGCATCCACACTTGGAGAGAGTAGAGAGCTTTGCTTTTCATTTAACTTTTCTACACATTAGACAAATAGTGCTTTACACCAGAAGTAATTCTTCACTTGATGGAGTGTTTCACACAAGACACCAAACAGAAAGGCAGCTGAGACCCCAGCTGAGATGCTGCTAATTCTGTTACTTAGGAGACAGGCTGCCATGCAAGAACTGGAACGGCCACAAGGTTTTGCAATTAAACAAATGATCTCACTGACTTGCTTGCTGGGGCAAATTAATATCAAGAACCTCTGTATATATAAGTCAAAGCTACATATTGAAGTTTGAATGACTCTGAAGGGCTTTTGAGGAACTGATGATGGGCAAATATCCTGTTACAAATGAAAATAAAGTTGACTGCCCATTCAGAAGGGTGGGAATGGTGAGGGGGAACTACCCAAACTATTTTACACAAACCAGTGACAAATGAGACCTGCCATTCATCCCCAGTGTTCTGTACAGTCTGCTTCCCTTGCCACGGCTCCTCACACGCAGGAGTCTCCTGCTGCTTTCCCTGACTTTCCTGCTTTTCAATACTTTTCCAAGAGTTTATTAAATGACAAATGTATTTTAAAAACAGAAGTGTCTTTCTTATATCACAATGCAAAGGGTAATAGAAACTTTCAGTGTGCTTCCTGTAAATATACACAGTCTGAAGAACAATTCTAGAAACAAAAGACGGAATTACTGCCCATGTGACTCCAGGTATATAGGAAAGAAACCAATTGGATGACTGATTTTATGTAAAACAGTAAAGCACAAATCTCATTCCAGAGATTTTAAATCTCCAGCCTTTAGCTAGAAAAAGCAACCTTGATTCTTCCTCAAATTCCTTGAGTCCAGATTGTGGCCAGGACAAGTGAAAGAGAATTTGTAAGGATGTGGCAATATATGCTTTTCCTGGGAAAAACACACCAACAAAGCAAAGAAGCACTAAGTAAATGTTAAATAAATGTACATACCTATGAGTATAGAAACTCATCAGGCTAGGAATGCAGTCTGTTGCTATTAGACTTCAGAGAATGGAGGCAAGTGTGCTGAGAAATCTATTCACGCCTTAGATAAGGTTATCATTATCACCAAAGAGCTGTCTTAATAATATGCAATTCTGAATGCTACATTTACATCTGCAGAAGAGAGCTGGCATTCGTCACCCCTAGGAGAGGTGAGCTGTTACTACTGTCTGTGCCACACACCAGAATTATCTTCAAGAGAAAAGACTTGTAAGTAATTAAGTACAGGGTGCTTAATTTGCACTCTTTCAATGCAGTCATGTGGCAGTGCCCCCTCTGTGCTCTCCCTAACAACCCGACAGACAGACTGGAGATGTGGAGAGCTTTTGGATTGTTTTCTTTTAATGATGAAGAGAAACTTGAGAATAAAGGCAGAGACACTTTCTTCTCTGAAAATTAAAACTAGTATTTCCAGGACTGTTGTGTCTGTCTCTTGGCTGGAGGGACCCATCAGTTGCTATCCCACAGTGCTGCAGATGAAGCCAAGGCTGGAGTGTTACTCAACACTTACCCTCCCCCTCAGTTCTGCAGGTGTAAAAAGCACTTCGTCTGGAGATCTAGCTGGCAATGAAGGCAACAGCTTGGAGACTTTACTTTTTTCTATAAATAGGAAGTTGAACTGGAAATTTTCAAGACATCCTCCTAGTAACACTTCCACCTTTCCTTGGAAGAATCATGGCTGAGAGCTGAAGCCAAGACAGTGACGAGCTCTTTCCAATCCCTTGCTAGAGTCTGACCAGCACCACCACTGAGGCCTTGCTGTCCAGACACTGAGTTCTGCACACTTCAGCTGATAAAAGACTTGCAGCGTCTCACCAGTCTAGCTTGAAATACATTAGTTGTTCTGTCCACCTACTCTGGCAGGCAGAACCCTTGCTATACAAACAGCCTTCCACACCCACACACTGATTCACAATAAAGAAATTTTTATTTGGATGCTAGCCAAAGGAGATGGATCAATAACTGTTGTAGCAAATGAACTCTATTTCCAAGCATTTTTCTAGGTCCACTATGTCTCAAAGGAGGAATATACAACGTTTAAAAATCATTCCATCATTTCATGCAGAAATAGAATGGATTCCATACTTCAGTTCACATCAAGTACCAGAAAGCTTAATTGGTATTAAAGATCATTGTTCTGAAAACAAGAGAGAAAAAGAAAGGAGCTGCCTGTGACACAAAGATAGCCTGATCCAGGCAGCTCTGGTCAGAGGGCCCTGTACAGCACAAAGCAGTTTGGCAGCAGAGAGCTTCATCAGAACTCAAGCAGAGAATATGGTAAAGAAAGCAGAAAGAAGCCAAAGTCCAAATGAAATATACAGAAAGCCAGAGGAGCTCTACCGATGCTGATTTAGGTAGGGAGCAGCTGAGTAGTAGCTGTTCAGACGTGGGATCCCACTGGACACTGCTGCTCCACTCCAGCATTCACTGGCCAGTTACACCCAAGAGAGAAGCAGCAGCACAGCCCCAGTTTCTTTGCATGCAAACGCTTCCACCTATTTAAATAAAGTGGTTGGTTTTGTTTAGTTGACCAAATGCTTGAGAGGACGTAGCAGAAGCCACCCCTGAGAAAGTGCTTCACAAGCTTAGTCTGTGCTCTGGCAACAGTGGCACAGAGCTCGTTATGGGACACCCTGTCACACCTCAGACCACGTCTGCACCACCTACAAGAACTCTCTGAAACAGGCTGGGGCTCAAGAGTATGGCTTAACAAAGGATGGACTTGACATCTGTACCTTGTTATCTGTGGCATTCCATACCCAAAACACCTTGTAATGCCTATTCAGTAAAATGCTGACTGGTTACCTCCTGCATGACCTACTTGGAGGGCCTTTGCTTGCTCTCCTGTAATGCAAAACGATGCAGAAACGCACTGCACGAGAATTCCATGATGCCCAGAAGCTACTTAGCTTCCAAATTATTCAAGTCTCTGCCTGGAGGAAAGGCCAAGGGGTGGCTCTGCTTGCTTTATCACACATGCTTGCTGCCATGACAAAGAATCTCAAAAACACAGAAAGGATGTGGTACTAATCTAACAAAGGATCAGGGCTTTCCAGCCTCCCAAAGCAGACTTACATCCATTAGAGTGACTGCAGGGAGCTTTGCTGCAGTCCTGCTCTTCACCCCACCACGGCAACAGATATTTTTGTAGATTCCCTTTCCTGACAGCCAAGGGAGGAGGGACCTAGATTCATTCCTAAGTAATGACAAAAGGCAGTAAGCAAGCGCACAACTTTAAATTTATACCTCAAGATATGATTGTAAAGCATTAAGGTTGCATGTAACTAGGTTATGTCTCTGCTGCTATAATCTATGCATAATTTATTTATATTACAAGCTAAACATCAGGAACTGTCAGGAGGAACCCTAACAGCTCCTTACTAGCACGAATTAAACGCTCTGCTCATCATATAAGCCCCAGGACAGCCATATGCTGTGATCCTGCACAGTATCAGTAAGCTAATTAAGAAACTGCCTTTGCTCACTCCTCTCTTTTGTGTGGGTTTTTAATTTGAGTTGATTTTTTCCAGTCTGGGTTGGGCAGATAAGGTTTTCCCTTTTTGTGCTACTTGCTGCCTCTGAAGTGAAGATTCACAGGCAAATTTTGGTTCAGTTTTTATCTCTTTCTGAAACTATTCCTTCTCTGAAAGTCCACTTTAAAAGCACCTGTAGCACACCAAAAGACTGACAGTACCATTAGCTCCAGGACGTGGAGCATCGATCTCCCAAAAGCTGCACCCACTCTGAACACAACACAAGCACAGCAACCTCTGGGCACTGTGGGTGAGTGGGGACAGAGATGGCAGCATCTGCCCCCAGCTCCCCTGGGTGGGACAGCGAAGCATCAACCTTTGGGAGGAGTCCTCTCCAGATGATCTTGGCTAAATAACTGCCCTGCAAAAGCACAGGAAAGGACCACCTGAACTAGGACGGGAGAACACACAGAGTAAGAAGGACTGTCAAACCAACAACTTTGTCAAAGAACCCTTTTTGGAGTTGGGGAGAAGTGCAGCTGCCAAGGAGGGCTCTGTACTAATGTAAATTTGCTGCTGATAAAAGAGAGGGAAATGTGAGTTTTCAGGTGGCAGCCTTTAGCTTCTACCTTCTCTGTTCTGCCATGCTTCAGTGAGCAAAGCTCCCTGGACACCCAGGGCAGCTCGTCTGGCAGCACCACAGCAGCGTCAGTCACCTGAGCCTCACCTCCGAAGCCCTGCTCTGCACTAGGCAGCACTTCCAGGGCACAGATTTGCACTTCAGTGCCTTCTTACCTCAGTCAGCTGGAGATGAAGGCTGCCTCCTGTACGTGAGTGCACACAGGACAAACATCAGGTGACTGTCACCACATACTATTATCATGCCTGCAGGATCTGAAGATGGATAGAGTTTGAAAGTAATGCATTTTGAAAACTCTAATTCCCAGGCACTTTTCTTCAGAGAAAAGCCTCACATTAATCATTAATAAGAAAGGAGGGCATAAGAACTTGGTTTTGACAACTTTACTTGTTTTCGTTCCTCAAATTCAGCACACAGAGATGGGAAGAAAAAACAGGCACACCAACATCACTGGTACACTCAATACAGGCATTTTGGGGGCAAAGAGAGAGCTTCTCTGCCCAAACAAGACCACATGTTGCTTGACAAACCTCCTTTACCTCCTCATGCCTCACAGACACCCACACACCTGCTACAAACTGTGTGCAGGGCATCTCTGGGTACACACATGTGTTACAAATACATAAAGACACCAGGGCTCACTGGCAGCACTACCTGTGACTGAAACACTGCAAGTGACATCTGCAGGACAAGGTGCTCAGCCATGTACCATAACGCTCTGTCCTCCTCAGAACATTTGCATACAAAAATGATGGCACACATCCCAAGTATTACTGATTTACCATCAAGCTCTTGCAGTCATCTTTCCTCTGAAGTACCTAAGAGGAGCCTGCAGATACTTTTACATAATTTCTCAACCTGGTGGAGTTTATTTCTGGCTCTGAACCCACTGAGTCCTTATGCCATGTCTTTGAACATTGTATCTAACATTTACCAAACCTCTCAGGTTTTGATTCCATGGGACCAAACCCTTAATTTATACCTACAGGAGTTGCTTATGCCCAGTGGATGTCTGTAGGATGACTCATTTCAAAATCCTTGAACTACTGGTATTTACAGCAACTTCAGGGCAAGGTACATACTGAGGTGCCAGTCCCACATTAAAGACAGAAGAGTGAAGATCAGTGAAGTCTAAATTCCCTAAGGCACTTAGCAGCCTGAACCTCACTGAAGCCAGAAGGAGACAGGGCTATTAAAAATCAGACCACAAAAAGGTTTATACCATTAATCTTGCCTGTAATTATGTCAGTGCAGTACTACAACAGCAAATAAATCCATGCTTCTCAAGTCTGCTGGTACAGCTCCAGCCACCAGGCTGCCCCTTCCCTTCTCAGGGACTGATGCTGGACAAGCTGTTATGTGCAATCTCCAGCTGAAGAATGGGTGTTTTTAGGGAAAGTCAGGTGGGTGCAGTTTGTTTGTGTTCATACACCTCGGCCAGGGCTCTGAACCCTGAGGATATTTGTGAATGCGAATTTCTGTGTACTTGGAGAACTGACAAGAAATGCTGCAACTACAGATGGTACCCCTGGAAAAAGGAGCACTTTGCATCTGTTTGCTATGCAAATTAATTCATTTAACATTTGTTGACAGCAGGTCAGTTTAGCACAGGAATCAGGCTAGAAAGTTGGCAATTTAGGAACTAAGTTCTACTCTGTCCTCTTAGAAGTGAAAAAATCCAAGAGAGAATTAAAAGTAATTAGGCAGAAAACAGCAATTAAGCCCAGAATGAATTTAATTTTTAAACCATTAAAATCCTTGCTGCTTCCAGAAAACTAGGAGTCATGGTGGGTACCTCCACAGAACACTAACAAGATGATGTGACTGCAACAGTGCTCTGACGCACAGATGCAGCAATTTCCCTCCAGGGCAGGGAAGCACCTTAGGAGAAACCAGGGGGCCCAGGGAAGGTCTCTGGGTGCTCATGAACCACAGATCATTCTTTCCCACAAGGGCTCAACTCATGCTCTTCTCCTAAAGCACCTCAATGTCTGGGTAAAAGTTGTAGGATGGATCATGAAATGGCCTCATGAAGATGCACCAAATCCTTCCATTATTTCACCAGGAGTGCAATTTGAAGACAAATGCTTCTGGATTGCAAATCCCAGTAGGGATTTAAGGGTTTAAAGAAAAAAAAAAAAGGCAGTAACTAGAGGAGACATTCTCCACTTATCTAAAAGAATCAAATACAATGTGAAGACATAAAACTTGCATTGTAAATGAAATGAAGGAACATCTGTGCATACTTAATGATTCTCCTGTAGTAAGCAAATATCTTCCTTACTTCTTCCCCAGTCCTACTGCTTCATAACCAAAAATCCACTTTGCTTTGTTTTTTTACTGTTCCTTTCCATACATGTTTCTTTTATTAGCTTCAACAATACCCGTTTTATAAAATGACACCCAAGGCAGCATCCCTCACAAGGCTCGTGACCATTTGCAGCAGTAAAGTGATTATGAATATTGCAAATCTATTCATCATATTGGGTCTGCCCTTAGAAACACAGCAGTGTAAGAGGAAGCATCTTTTTCCTGATCTCAGGATGAGAATGGACAAAATTATCATCACCTGCACTAGTTTCTGAAAACTTCAGTGGTCAAGATTACAGAAGAGCATCCAACAAATTTCATTATCAGATCATACTTTGCAAATCGGATGTACTGCCAAGTTTCCAAAGGGGAGTACAGGGTTCCCCCCAACATTTCTGTGAACAGAGTTTTTGGCAAGTCAAGTGCAGAGTGAGATGGCACACAGAACCCACCAGCTGTGTTCCAGATGATAGCAGGGTTCAAAATATCCCTCCAATGGGCACAGTCACAGGAGAGGGCTTGACTTTAGGAGGAGTCCTTTAAGTAAACAGCCAATACAGACCCTCACCAGTGGCCTTTTCCTCCTTGGATTCCCACTGGCTCTGTGTGTGTGTGGTCAGCTACAGTAGCTCGGAATGGACACCACTGAGCGTCCCAGGTAACCCCAGAATGAAATAACGTGGCAAAGCAGCCTTCTAAAATGGCTTTTCTGATCATAACTGTGAGCAGCTTCTCTGATTTCCAGCTTGTAAACGACCAGGTCCAATGTTTTTCAGTATCAGACACAGATAAAGGCCAGGTCCACTGCTGGGTGCAAGTCCTGTGGCCACACAAACCAAAATCAGCATCCAGCATCACAGAGGGCATTTTGTTACTTCAGCAAGTGGGTAAATCAGGGCTAGAGAAAGCCAATAAACCACCTCAGCTCCAGCCAAGGGCAGAGTGCATGGATCATGGCTCTTATCTGGTAAGTTAATTCCCAGCCCTGGTTCAGGTACAGATCTTTGCTCAGGTATTGGCCCCAATTACTGACCCTGCAGCTGAAGCCTCCTTCCATCCCACACGTGCCTGCCACACCACACTATCCCTGCTGTTAATGCAGCTCTTAACCCACCCCGAGGCACTGGGCCAAGGTGACTACACAGGATACAGCTCACCCTGACCCCACTCAGACCTGAACACACACCAGCACCTGAACCACCAAAGTGAGGAGGGAGAGACACGAGTTACACAGGGGAAAATGGGTAAGAGTGGAAAGGAAAGTGGGATGGATCAGAAATTGAAGAAGAGGTAAAGGTAAATAATTGTAGTATGGGTTTTTTTTAATTACTTGTTTTTAATTATTTTGAAATGAGTGTTTCCATGGCTCCCCATTATCAAAGGAGAAACCTAGATTAAGAACAAAGTAAAGATGAGTAAGCAGTGTTAAAAAAAAAAGGCAAGTAATAATTAACTGGCAGCTCATGCTGTGAATCACTGAGTTTGAAACAAACTCGCCCACATCTGTTGATAAACTTCATTAACTGAAAAAATGATACTGAAATGAATGCCATCCTGCATGCACAATGCCTGTCTTCTGCGTAGATATCTAAACTGCAAGGACATCTGAAACCTCAGAAGCTCAGAGATTGTTCCAGTTATTTTGGGAGACAACGCAGCTCACACCTGAGGCTCACTTCCAAAGGGGACAAAGGGAGGCTGGCACATCATCAAGAGGCCCAACCTCCCAATTAAATATCAAACTGGTGAACAGTTTGCAGTCTGCAATAAGCTCCATTTGTGGAAAATTGAATTTCTAGGACCAGCTATGGTGTCAATGAGAGAAGCGTAGGCGAAGGGGTTTTAAAACACTGATGTCTGTCAGACAGATGGCTGCAACAATTTATTCTCTGTTGGTGTCAACTATCATATCTTGCTGCTGCTTTTAAAGATGAGCTGCAGAGGACTTCGACACACAACACAAAATAACTTCCAACAGTTTCACGTTAATTACTTTTGGTATGTCCATTCAGACCCCTAGATCTGGAAGTGCTCTACAAAAGGTGTGTGCAATATCCCTGACACGGGAACAGGAAGCACAGTCAGCTGAGAGACAGCTCCTACCACCTGCTCCTGCACCTGTCTTGTTCCTGCACTCACTCACCTCACTGCACAAAGTGGGGAGACAGCGGGGCAGTTCTCCCCAGTTCCTGTGCAAGAGGCTGCTGTCTCCAGGGCTCAGCAGAGACATGGACAGATTAGCTCTTCCAGATGACCTTTCCCTGCTCTCACATCCCCATCTACCTTAGGCAGCCTCAGTCAAGCACAAGGTCACCTCACTCCACATCTGATGGGAGCTTCAAATTTTCCACCAGGAAGCATGAAGTCTCTCCTGACTATGAGAGCAGAGACCAGAAGTGAAAGGACTGAAAGACATTTCCCCCTTCAACAGCAGAAGCAGCCACCATTCACTGAGTGCTGGCTTGATGCATTTCAGTGTGCATCAGGACCACTTTGAAATATCGTAAGTTTAAAGTTCTCTAATTTTAGAGAAACTTCTAGTTTAGAAGTTTGTCTAACATCTCAGTGCTATGTTTCACACCCTTCTTCACAGGCTTTAAGAATACAATGTCCAAAAGGGCTCAAGCTCTTGAGTTTCCTGTAAAAGCAGTGCCTTACTCTAAAATAAAAAAAAACAAAAACAACAACCCAAACAAACACAAAAACCCAAACCCAACTGATCAACAAACCAAGAGATACTCTTGGAATACTGAAGTTCGAGTGGATCCACAGACTAATAAAATTTTATGATGTGGATTAGGCTGGTCTACTAATGACCAATTTATTGTCTACACTTACTGGAGAATCTTATATTCATTGAGATAATCCTTTTATTCCCTCACCATGACAAATTTCCTCTTCCAGAACATCCTTAGAAATGAGACACTAGTAAGTAAAAACCTATGATGTCTGCAGTCTGCTTAAAGGACCTCAGCTTCCAGTGGGACAGCAAATAATTTCAGTAATGGGCCCTTTCAGAACACTCTTCATTACTTTCTTCATTTGTGAAGTTACTTGGGGGAATAGTTACTGCAATTTAGAGACCACAAGCCCAAGAAACAGAAATTAACCAATTTCTGAAGATGCATTAATCAGTAGAAATCTGACAGGAGTACATTTAAGAGCAACAGAAGGCATAATGCCAAATCCTTATTAGTTTATTCAAGCTAACTGACTTCATCACAAAGCTGAAGAATCTAAACTGAGCATAACTATTTTTTCTCAAAAAAAAAAAAAAAAGGCAAAATGAGACCTACTGTGTTTAGGGAACATTGGTTCTGCAGGTTTTTCAGACTGTATTAGGACTCCTCCTGACTCTTTTAGCACGGACCGTCCTGCCCTCAAGGTGCTTTCAGAATTGCGAACACAGTATGGAAACCAGAAAAGGCTCCTTTGCAAGCAATTTTAGAAGGAACACTCAAGAGTCCTAAATAGTCAGTAGCTCAAATTCTTCACTAAAAACCCCAAGAAACTCTGGGGACAAAAGCTGCAGCTGTGCCTTACCGCAAGCAGCCAGAGGTGTTCTTGAAGACCGTTGTCCACTCGGCGTCGCGCGGCTTCGAGTCCTCGTTGGGCTCGCTCTCCCAGCCCGAGTGCGGGATGATCACCTCGTTGGTCAGCGTCTGCAGACCATGGTTGATGATGACCATCTTCAGGGGCTCGTAGGAGGATAAATTCCACAGGGTGCCTGCAGGGGAGTATTAAATAACCAGAGTGTAACAACTGTATTAAATCTGTAGCTTAAACAGAATCGCTGGGTTCACGGAGAAGTGCTTGAAGGTTAAATCATAAAACTAAACAAGAAGGCAAAGCAACTTGCTGAGATGCCAGACCAGAACCAGCTTAGGGAAAATCCCACAGCTGCTTCAACAAAGCAGGGAAGTACTTTTATCAAGACATGGATATTCTTGAATTCATCAAGTCCTACACAGAGTACATAAAAGTGATGTACTACTGGAGATTAATAGGATTTTTGTGCTGTATACAAATTGTGTTACACTTTCAAGTATAACTATGCCTCAAAAAGTAAAAATTCATCCACTGAAGCAAAGTATATTGAGCAAGTCCTAGGAGAGATGAATTTCTGGAGGATCATTGATCTTATGCTTATCTTCTGCACAAGATAATATTTCATTCAAGTCTCCTCTCTATTATTTACTTTCACATTTTCCTGTCACAAGCAATATCTGTGTTCAAATCTCCTAGTGCCACAAGCATATGATTCCTTGAAGAAGCTGGAAACCAGAACTCCACTGTCTTTTCATTTTTACCTCAATTATGAGCCACAGCAGGCAGAAGTCAAACACCAAAACAGAATAACAGAACAACAGCTTTATAGCTGCAAAATACCCAGTGCTGGATGAGTGATACAGCCTCCCAGCAGACCTGATCAGTGTCCTGACAGTTATTACTCATCAGAGTAGGACTAAAACAGAACACTCACTTCAGAGAGAATTTCTGCATAGACCCAGCCCGGTACCATCTGAGAACTGTCAGTAACAACACCAGACACACACTTTTGGTCTCCAAGGAGATGTGTGAGTTCTAGTGAAATTTCAGACAGCCCAAACAGAAAGCCCAGATTCCCCAAAACACACAAGCAATCTTTCCTAAATGGATCAAATGTCAACCTAAGGCACCTGTGTTACTACAGCTATGAACTTGTGCAGATTACAGTGCAAACTGTAAATGTCCACCTCATTGTACATACATCTAAAAAATACAATAGAACAACAGAAGTTCAACCTTTTGTTACAGCCCCTTTCCATCTCCCCAAGTTTTAAAACCTATAATTTTCAAGCTTTAAAGGTTACTGGGAAAATGTTTTGGATCTATTACCTTGTGGCACAGCCTGACATGGGGACTTGCAGGAGCCTAGCAGTGACTGGATACAGAATAACATATTAACTAATAAAAAAACTCTGAGGCAGACAACAGAATGAACATCATAATGTTTCCTGTAGTCTTTTTTCCAAAGTCATACTAAAATAACACCTTTTTGGCCTACTGCCCTTGCCACTCATAGACACGGTATGAGATTTTTCTAGCTTAATTTTAGTTTTCAAACAAGACTGTGTAGGTAAAATATAAATCCTATCTTTGTACCTACTACAATAAACCACTGTTTGTTGCTACAAAACAACAAATGTTGATGAATAAGAAAAAAGCAAAACCAAGCAGAAAGGGCTAATTGGCCCCATTTTGTTAGCAAAGAAAGCCTTTATGTCTCATAACAAACTGGCTCAAAAATATACAACATACAAAAACCAAATGCAAGTCAATAGTTATATTAAGACTAAAAAAAAGGACATATAAGCTACCCTGTTAATTTTAAATACTCTACTAGGCTGTCTTTCTTCAGTTACTGTACAGAAATTTCTTCAGCACGTCAGACTCACACATATAAAAATAGTAAGTACAATTAAATCCCTAAATGCATGGCTGGCTCAGGACTTGAAAATTCAGATTCTAAATCTGGACAGCCAGCACTGAACTAGATGGATGAATCCCTGGAAATTATACAGGATCATCTCTGGAGCAAACCTAGATTCCCACTGAGAACAGAAGGTGCAGAGCACCCTGGCTCTGGAGGTGTCCTCTCAGGACCAGAAATGGAGCATAGGGTGGGTGTTTGCAGTGGTCAAAACCCCATGATTTGGAAAAGATGCCATCAGCCAAGGAACCCATTACAGGGTTCCTAAGGTCCCTGTTCTTCTAAAACTGCAAAAAATTTCATCTGGAAATACTGCTGAGATGGGGAAGAGCTAAGCTTTAAAATCTGACAGCCCTTCAATTTGAAAAGCACTTTCCTCAACAGGTATACTACTTGTGCACCCCAAATGAGTCTGCCTCTTCCCCTTTCCTGGAGCAGTGACGTAACCTGTTATCTCTAGAGTGGAACTACAAAGGCAAATTTTACTGCTTAAGAAGAATAAAGGCAGATGTGTAAGTAAAAAGTCTAAAATACCTTTAAAATTTCCAAGAGCTCTAATACTATAGGATTGTGCAGAAGTTTTCCAGTGATCAAACTTTTGCTTGTTTGAAGACTTAAGAGATTTGTGTCTAGACTTCAGTATCTTCAACCAGAGCATGTAAAAGAAAACCATCACCTCCAAACTCTTCCTACACTCTCACTCACCAGAGGTTATTTCAAGAGTCTAAATGCAGCTGTGGGTTCAGCAGAGTTCCACCTGGATTGCAGCACTAACCTGCCCATCTACCACACACATCAGCCTCAATGCTGTGACCCCACCCTGGCCAAGGCAAGCACCTGCCCCTATGGAGCAGCTCCTCTACACACACAGAATTTTTATTAAGGGGCTGGCTGCAATTTATCTAATGAACTGTTTAGGGCAAACACAATTTGATTGGAAATCTCAGTGAGTGACTACCAGACAACGGGGACTGCAGTTAAACAGAAGCCCCTTCCCCCACCCTCTTTGGTGAAAACTCCCCCAGAATTTTACAAGTTTTCAATTTCTCATCTGCCTCCCATCTCTAAAATCTTTCATACAAAACAAACTGAAGAATAAAAGACAGCCTTACTATTAGAAAAGTTAGTGCAAACTCCTCACATTATTCAAAAGGTCAAAGCGCTTAAATTTATAATATTCTCCTTGATGGTTGCATGAGAAAATCCAGAAGAATCCCTCTGCTGAAGAGCACTTAGCAAGGGAAAATGCACAGCATTTAAAAGAAATGTAGCACAAGATTAACAGAGGTGAGGGAGTCCTGTTGTTCCAAAAACAGAGAAAAAACTTCAGGTTGAACACTGACTTCATGGGGAAAACACTTCACAAGAAAGGATATAGAAAATAAACACAATGACAGTATGTTTTTCTTATTCAAAACTATGAAACAAAGAGCTCTAAATCCCAGCATCTTTCCTGCTCTAGAGAAAACAAATTCTATGGAAAAGTCACTGATAGTGTGACAGCCACAGAAACTTAAAGAGAACAAATTCAGATCCAACTGTAGCATCTAGGAGTACAAGAAAAAAATCTAAGGGGAAAAAAATTGCTGTAAATTTGACATCCATCTTTAAATATCATTCCCTGTTACTATTATCAGAACACACTGATTTTTCAACATGCTGGAAACACTGTTTTAAAAACTCCAATAAATTCAAATGAATAGCACTCAGGAGAAATCATGTCACTAACACAGCAGCACAAGGTGAATGAAGTTATCTAAATTTTCCATGCACTTTCAATACAAGCCTTGGCCTTTTTGACCACAGACTGCAGGAGTTTTAGGACTAGAGAAAGATGAAGTATTGCTCTTCAGAAGATGAGCATGATCCCTACCAATCTGTATTTTATTTATAAATACTGTGAGTAATGTACTTATGTATTTCTAACTTCAAGCATCAGCCCTGATTTTTCAACATATCAGGCAGGGAAAACAACCACAAGCTTTTATTTCAAAAAAACCCAACATCACCAAGAAACCAGAAGCTGTTTAATTCCTTTTATGTTGTCCATACCAGATGGTTTATCACTTGGAAAATTAAGCACTCTGCAATATATTCCCTGAGGTCAGGGGGCATTTGTTTGCCAGACTTATTTGTGTCAAAGTCCCGAAGGTTGGAGCTGTGCTCCTTTCAGCAGTGGTCAAGTTCAGAACCTCAGAGAACACAGCATGAACAAGGACCTTCTTCTGAGAAGCCTTGGAATAGAAGGTGGAAGGAGAGAGCTCATCTGAGCTCAGCAAGCTGAAGAGAGCAGGGTCCTTCAGAGAGGAGTCCAGGTCTGAGCAGCTGACAGGACCTCAGCACACATCAGTGCCCAGGAGCTGGGAGTTCTGAACCAGCTGATTTATCTGCAAGTTGCTATTTGAGCATTAGATCAAAATATTTTATCTGCAGAGCATTTTGAAGGTCAATCATTTTTCAATTATAACCAATTTGGCAGCAGAAGAATCACGTCCTGAACCACTTAAATTCAGTGCAATGTCATTAAACAACAAAATTACTCCAACGTTCTCACAAAGAACAAAATTATTCATTACAGCTACCAACTTCTGATTGCTTTTCAAAGAATGTAATAGAATTTTGGCCTTGCATATCTGATGGGAACATTTCCTCCACGAAACCCTTATCACTCAAGATAAAACTTTTGTAGTTCTCCCAATCAGAACAGATTTAATTCCTTATCAGCTTAATCCTCATTTCTCTCTTTTTCCTCAAGAAAATGATCCACTGAGAGTACAGCAGTACAGCTACAAGCCTAGCAAGAAATGAAAGAAGAATTTTATGGACTATTTCTCAACTCAACTCATGATTTACTTATGGACACTAACACTTAAACCAAGCTTTTCTCAGGGCAGTAGCTAGGAAACATTTTGTAACTCCACACTTTAGAAAGAAAGAAGTGAGATCTGTGGTATTTTATGAATGTATCTTTGAGTTTAGAAGGCAGTTTTTGCACACTTCACAGGTCTCTGACCTCGAGGGACATCATGTTTAGTGCCATTTGCAGAAATGTCCAGAACACCTGGTAAAACAGAGATGGCACTAACCCAAAGAAGTTTTTCGAATTCTGCTATCTGTAAGAAAAAAAAATTCTACAGACTGGCTTAATGTGGCAGCAGTGATGTATCAGTACACTCTGCCTGCTTCCAAAATTTAATGTCAAAACAGTTGTCTAAGTTGTGTTCTCCAAACGTGTCTCCTGGGAAGCGCTCAAGGGAACATTCCCAGCACAGCCACACTCACTCCTTCAGCACTGATGCCACACATCTGATTTCTCCCTCGAGGCTGCATCCACCTCTTGGGTGTTTTGAACTCATTGCTGTGGCTTTTCCCCCACTCCATTAATGCAGTGACCACACCCAGCTGTGCCTGCTGCATCAGATCAGCAAGCGAAGGAGAAGCTCTGGAGCTGTACCAAAGCCAAGGACTGACTCTCACATTAGGTGAGAACGATGGTGTCTCTGCTGCTCCAAACAGGGTGTGCTCCTGTGTGCACCCAGGTACCTCCTGTCCTGCAGGCAGGCAGTGTTTCACAGCCAGAGAAACAGAACTTCAAGCCTGGAACTGCTCTTGAATTCAGACAACTGAATTATTTCAACTTCTTTAAATTACTTCAATCTCTTTGGAAAGCAGGATTATTTCATCATTTGTCCTTAGCTGGGATGACCAGCTGGTGATTACTATTGAGCTTTTGAAAAGCAGCCAGTATTGAGTTAAAGAAAGATTAAACTGTAGAAAAATCAATGTGTCATACCAAACTTGAATTTGGAGCCTGTTAAAAGAAATAAACACACAAACCCTGTATGCTGTTGTATTTTCTTCCTTTTTTTTTTATTTTTCCTAATGCATTGCTGATGAAGTCCCCAGATATTTCACTCCAGACACACTGAAAAACTTTGATGGCAAAGGTAGGCTTTGGTTTATCACTAGGGAAAAGCACCCAGATAGGAAGTCACGATTGCTACCCGGAGAACATTGGAATTGTGATCTGAATTTCTGAGGCTGCAGAACACAGTCCTTTTGTAGCAGCCCTGCCTGAATGCTCTTTGCACTTCAAGCTGGCTCTTGTTTCTCTCTGCTGGCTTTTGGAGCTCATTTTACGAATGGACAATTCCACGTTATCAGCCAGAGCTTTGAACACAGACAGCAACTACAGCAGCACCAGTCACAGAGGCATTGCTGGAATATTCTTCCTTTCTGTGCTGACGCTTGAATGTCTCACACCGGATCTGGTGATATCATTTTAGAAGGGGAATGAAATTATTCCTGGTTAGGTGGAGATTAAATGCACATCATCTGTTACTGGACATCTGTTTAGGTTAATGCCCTTAGTACTCCTGGTGTTTTTCAGTAAGGGGAAATACAGAGCTCTAAATAACAAAAGCCAAGGTGGAATAAAAACACTACACTTAATTGCCAAAAACTACTGCCAAATAAAATGCATTTGAACTCTAAAGCTAATTAATCAACAGGAAATCAAAGCAACCACCATTTACAGTGAAAAAGGAAAAACACCCAGTTTGCTTTTGCCATCTCAGAAGTGACTGATTACCACTTAGCACTATAATGATATTCCTTCAGAGTAAATTATAGACCGGCTTCTCCTTCCTCGAATCTAACAAAATAAATTTATTGCTTCTCAGCACTCCAGAAATAAGTTTTGATTAAACTAGTACAGTAGATAAACAGATATTCCTTATATAAAAAAAAGTCTGCCATCATATTAAATGTGGAACAAATGGAATAGAAATATCACCTGCAGTTTCCATGTTGAGGCAGAGCACAGACAGCTCTCAAAGCACAACCAGCACGTGCTACTCAGAAGTTCTCTGACAAAACAGACAGCTCTCCTTTGCCAGCTCACTGGAAAAAGGCTGGAAAAATATCCCTGCTAGTTTCAACACTGTATATTTAGACCTAGTTTGCTAAATAGCCTGTAATGGCTGTGGAAGAACAGATGGAACTCCCAAGGCCACTGTTCATCTCAGAGAATTATGATTACCAGTAAAAACTTAAAGAGAGCTATTATAATTTTTGAGGAAATTACAGAATTATGATGTTTACCTCTAATGGCTTAATCAATGTTTGCAATAGGGTCTACGTGCACAAGCCAACATTGATAAGGCAGCTCAACAGTTTCAGCCCTGGACTCATTTTCATCCTCACAGAGCCTTCTGAAAAATTCTGTTCTGGCACAGAAATTCATTGGAACTGCTCTGGTCCCCATCCAAACATCCCCTGCAGCTTCTCAGAAGAGAAAGGGAAATCCATTTCACCCCTCATGATTTATGGGAGACTGAAGAACAATATCTTTCTCCTTACTTTAAAAGCTGACATACTTTTCCACCCTTTTCCACTTAATGGCTGAACTTTGAAACTTGGCATATACTTTATTGCTCTTTCTGGATGGTGTCCAAGACTAAGTTCAAATAAAAACAGGTTAAATAATGGAGCTGTAAGTGTTTGAAAACTCCCTGCAAAGTGTGCACGAACTCAGTAACCTGAAATGTAATTCTCCCTTTTCCAACCTTGCAACAAACAAATCCACGTCCAGAGTAGCAAGAGCAGACCCCCTAAAATCTGAGTCTTCCAGCCCAGAAGTGCTGCAACTTTATATATACAGCCTCAGAGTCCTCAGCACCAGGCTGGAAGTGTTCCTGAGGAGACTGACTGCTCTCTAAATATGAGGACAGGCATGGGGACATGGCAGCAGGATTGTTTTATAAGAGATTAACAAGGAAATATTTAGCTCAGCGTATCTTACCTCTTGATTACAACATGCTGAGGCCACGTGCACTACAAATTACCTGTCAATGGAGCTGCTGTAACTCATTTAAGCCTCAGTAACCCAAGCAAATGCAACTGCATGCTACGCCCGGGGAGCAGCATCCATCCCTCAGCAGCCAGGGAATCCCAAGTGCACCACACACACAGAGATGATCTCAATCCCCTCCTGATGGGCACGTCAGCCTTTCACCCCATGAACATGGTACAGCTACAGAACAGCTGCAGCCAGCGATCTAAATTCTCCTTCAACGCTCTAATCTCCAGAAATTCTTGTCCCTGAAGCTGAAAGGACTGTTCTAAAGACTAATCCATTAACGAAACCACAGACACTGACCTGTAATTAGCTCTCTGACTTCCATGTCGTTTGTTTTTCGCAGCAGCCTGATCAATGCAGGGATCCCATCGCAGTTCTTTATAGCCACTTTGTTCTCATTATCCTTCCCGTAGGAGATGTTTCGCAGAGCCCCGCAGGCCTTACGATGGACCTCGGGCTTCGGATGATCCAGCAGGCCCACCAGGATAGGGATCCCTTTGAGGTGCCTCACGTCCTTTTTGATCTTGTCGTTCTCGTAGCACAGGTGCTGCAGGTAGGCCGCGGCGTTGGACTTGACGGGGTCGATGGGGTGGCTGAGCATGGCGATGACCTCGGGCAGGTCGGGGTCCCTCCAGCGCGGGTCCTTGCGGATGCTGTCGATGGACGGCGAGCGCTTCCCCAGCCGGTCGATGCTGGCCATGCTGCCGCGCTCCGGCTGCGCCAGCGGCGCCGCGTAGCCGCCGTGCAGGTACGGGAGCCTCTCCTCGACCAGCTCCGTCTCGATGGGGTCATCGTAGCCCCTGTGACAAGCAACGGCCCCAAGGCAAAGAAAGGGGAAAAAAAGGAAAAAAAAGCATGTTTAAACACTTAGTAACTCTTGAGTCAATATGGAGATTTCAGCCATGAGCAAACATTTTAAAATCACAAACATCACTGGGGCAGCATATTTACAGTTTCCAATAGTTTATTTGTAGTAACTTGAAAATTAACCATAGTTGACTTCTCAGCAGTGATGGGACTCCAGCATAGTGTTTGTTTGGCTAGCAATGAAATGATGACAGGAACTGCAAGCCATCAAACAGATTGCTTTCATTTTGGTCACTTAGCAAAGCAATTACAACAGAGCTGGATTACATTTAGTAGGAAACACTGATCTTCATTAATGCTGCTACTTCTGCAACAAACCAAAACTCTAATTAAAGGCATTCAAGGCCTGGGCAGAGACCACAGATATATTTCAGCAAGTCTGACAAGTTCCACTACATTTCCAAGTTGATGCTCACACAAGCATACTCTAAACAATACTCTTAATCGATACTGCCATAAACCGCCCTCATATATGTATTTTTTCAAACCAGCAGCAGCCTTTTGCTTTACCGTTTTTTCCTGGACAGGTCTGCTACTGTCTCAGTATTGCAGTTAGCTCAGTCAAGCAAGTGGTTTTAATTGCTACAAAATGTTTCTTAAAATCTTTCATCTGAAGCACTGAGCGATGTTATTGAACCATTTCTGATGTCATGCTGAAGTATAGACTATTAGAAGCCAGGAAGAAAACAGAGCTTGCTGCCATCCCAAAGGGGCTGATAATTAAACTGGGCTCTGGGGAGAAGAGCAACTGGAGGTGGAGACTGAACTTAGTCTCGTACAATTAATGCTTTTAACGTTAAAAGCGCCTCTCCTGACTTTACATTGCTTTAATTGCTGTTCTAAACCATAAACAGAATGAAAGGATAAAAATGGGCAAGTATCCAAAACTCAGAATGAATCTGAGGAAATCCTTTTATTGATGCAGTTATTTGTATATGTATAATTCAGCAGTTGCTCTACACAGTAATTTACACTATCTGGACAGTCGTGTTCTCTGTTACAGAACAAAGCTGTTTCCATCACTCCAAGCAGAAAGCAACAACACTGAAACGATTTACTTCAGTGAATGCACACAGGGCAGAAGGAATAACAAAACCCCTTAGCTGCTCCTCAAAATTCTGTTTTTACAAATGCAAATTTGTGATAACCAGCACTAAAACGACAACAAAATCTCATTTCTTAAACTCATCCTCATGTTAAATTCTTTTTCACTTCATAAAAGCAGCAGAAGATTAATTTTAATAATTGCATAGCTATTCCTTGCTTGACTTGGTAACTTGCAATTCAGAACATCTCAATCCTGTGAGCTGCCCACAAGATAACTGTGCACCACCTCAATTACACCTGCACAATTAAGTTTCTTTCTCCTTCTCATCCATGCAAGTACACAAAGATAATTACTGTATTGGGATACAGTTTGTTTGCTTTATTTCCACAAAGCTTTCCAAACAGAACCACACAGCTGGGCCTATCTTCCTCCTGTCTATCAGGGCATGAAACACACACTGGTCATCAACATATTCACACACTGGGAGAGTAAAGAAATCCTGTTTCTGAGTCAGACTGGTGTGGGCCAAATGTGATTTTTCACTTCCACATCATTGGAGCGGCTAGGCTGGGAAGGGAAAGCCACTTGATAAAGAACAGGACTGACAAGAGCTTCAGCAGACACTGCTCTCAGGAGACCAAGAGCTCTTTACTCACAGGACTGAAGAGCTCTGGTGCTATGCCAGAGTTGCTGACTGCAAGCATCTTGCCTTCTGTCTGTCTGTAGCAAGGCAGCCGAGTTTTTAGGATGCCATGGGTCTCACTAATCACCTGTCTCAGGGAATTGATCAAAACACATTCTAGCATAGTTAAAAACTGGGAGAGAGCTTGTGGATTTATCATCTTCCTTATGGCTTCAACATAGGCATATTTGAGTAAACAGGTGAAGGATTTAAACATTTAATCCTCAGCAACTTCTACAAGTGTTACATTCATTACAGTTTGCAGCTGGTGTCTGCTTTGGATAAAAGACCAGAAAGGCTTGGGATTTCAGTAGGAAACTTCGTGCCAAATATTGAAGAGAAGACGTAAAGACTCTGCAGAATGAGATTCTACTTTTGCCAGGCTCTGTTCCCTGATAGGATACACAAGGGGATTCAAAATTGGAGTGAATCCTCTGCTGAGACAAGCCTGATTTATGGGCCATATGGTTAAAACACCAAAATCCCCCTAACTGGAAACACCTAAGGACTGCCAATGGATGAACTGACTTGGGTTGTCTCCTGCCACATCAAACTCTGCCATTTATCACCTTCTGCCACCAGAATATTATCAAACTGAATTCATGCTAAGGAAGAGAAAAAAAACCCCAAATAACTGACCACATTACTTGCCTCACTCTGTTCTGCCCAGGCATGTCCATGAAGTCCTGCCCCAAACTAGACCTATATACACTTGGAATGAGTGAACTTAGGCCACAAGTGCTGACTGGGAAGTTTATCTACAATTCCAAGCCTTTATACTCTGAACTGAAAAAAAGCACCAGAAGAAGAATGAGACTGACATGTACAGTGTTACCAGTACTCTCACTGTCTATACACAGCAGATAGACTCACTGGTAAAGGTATTTCACCTCAAATCTGGCTCATTTCCTGGTAATAATAATTTGGATGGTGAAGTGACCACCAAATACAGCCTCAGTGTCTTAAGTCAGGCTTCTGACATAGACAATTTAACACTAGAAAACTAGTTTTGTTGTTGATTTAGTCAACATAAAAAATTTATACCCTGTCTAGTCTGGAACAGTAACACTGGCAATAGCTGCTCCAGAGCTCTTAGGGAAAAAAGAGGTCCCATGAATGCTCATGCAAGTACAGACTGCAGTGATCCACTCTGGGAAGAACTCAGGGAAGAAATCACCACCAAGGCAAGAAAAAGCTGAACAGAAGTTACTTAAATCAGTAAGATGAATTATGACTTCCCATTTTTTTGCAGCTTGCCTGTGTTTATTTCAATTTAATGACTAAGAAATATTCAAATAGTAGTAAGGATTTTTTTTTGCAAATAAAAGTATTGAGTACTTGCTTCTCTTTCAAAAAGGACTGTATATAAAATATCCAGCATGCAGTAAAATTAGACTTTTTAAAAACTATAATAAAACACCTAGTATAATAAAGACAACCTACCAAATGAAGGAAAAAAGGACACAAAGATGTGTACGTACCTTCACAAGAAATCTTGAGTAACATTAAATCAATATTATACACCCCAAATGCTCTTCTCTAACCCTAACTTATTATGCAACTTGACTTACAGCAAACCAGAACATAAGCTGAGGGGAAGAACAACAAGTGCCAGGTACCCTTGCAGAAACTGATGTATCTTACATGAGACTCAGTATGAAGGAAAACAACAAAGTCCAGCCACAAGCAATGAGGAGCCAACACAGGGAATATTTGCCTTTGTGCATTTATCTGGATTTTGGGCCGTTTGTGAGGAGGCACATTTTTCCTCAATTTAAAATGAAATATAAGTAGTTTAAAATGAGGCTGATGATGACAGAAGAAAAGCACAAATAGGTACTTATCTCTGTGATCAAATGGAGCAGGCAAGAGCTGGAAAGAACAATCTGTACTTGTAATCCCCTTGCCTAGGAACCCCTCCAGACACAGCTGGGCTGCCTCATCACACAGGGAGTCAGACTCACTAGCACAGATCCACATGAGACATCTCCACTCAAGCCCTCTCAGAACAGGAACTGACAGTAAGGACTCTTATTTTACCTTTCAACTACTACCTAATGAAGTAGCACCTACTGGGAAGAACACGAGAGAAGAGCTCAGTGAGTCATCAGCCGAGGAATTCTGCTCAGGACACGAGGAGATGCCCAAGCTGAAAGTTGGTGCAACACAGAACAGTGTCCAACAGAGTTGTTGTTAAACCTGCTCTACACATACAAACTTTTTGAAATCAAGTGACATCAATTAATCACATTCACTTTATCATTTTCACAGAAATAAAGATTTTTAAAAAACTAGAGAGGAGTAATAAATTAGCAATTGCCCTCATCTAGTACAAAGCACTACTTGTAGTCTTTATTTTCTTGCAGATCAGTAGCATATCTGAAATGCAGGTTTATTGAATTGTTCAAGTATTTCTTTGAAATGTCAAAAAGTAACTGCTCATGAAGAGGCCCTCATACAATCTTCTTATGTTCTCAACAGCTGAAGTTTGCTGCCATAGTCAGGCTAATTATTTGTCAAAGCCTCTTGATCACATGAAATACGGAAAAAACCTCACAACAAAAGAAACGTAGAAGAAAAATTATGAATTGGTCCTCTACAAACTGCAAGGAACAATAAATCAAAGGGATGTTTAATAAAACCACCAAATTTTAAAATGCAAATAGGTAGGTTCTAAGAAAACATTTAATTATTCATTTTGCATACAGTTTGAAAAATGTTAATAAAAAATTAAAAGCATTCATGCCTGACTTCTTTTAGCAAGAACTGTAAACTTGCTTAGTTCAGGGAAGCACTAATCCAAGTCTGATAGATTGATCAGGATGCTGGCACCCACTGGGTGCAGGCATTTCCTTCAGCCCCACAAAACAGGGACAGGATTCCACTGCTGGGTAAGCCTGAAAAAGCAAAGATGGCACAAAGGACTTGAAGGGTGTTCTGGGAGATATGCCTTGATACCTTTTCACTGGGATTTTGTCTTTTTTTCTTCTCTCACAAGTACAGATGACAATTTGGAAGCGTTTGATTCTGTCTAGTTTTGGAATGAACTTCCAGAACAGGGAAGGAAAATAGAGCCATGAAACCATGAATGATATAACATCTCCAAGTAGGAGGACTCTGGGAGAACAAAAAGGCCAACAAAAACCCCACCAACAACTGCTGCTCATGCAGCAAAGCCTGAGGTCAGAAATGTTAAGTCTAAAGACTGTCTACACACAGAGGCAGGTGGATCCAGACTCTTCACAGCTCTGGAAACTATTCTAAATGAAATTAAAAGGAAAAGAATGAGAACTAAATCCGTATCAACACATGAATCATGAGGATATGACTTCAAGCAGGCACATGTAAAATTTGTACACCCCTTAGAAAACAAAGTATTACAAGTTTTTCAGGTCTGTACAAGATGACTTTCAGCTGAGTAACAGGACTCTTTTCCCAAGCCTGTGGGTTGTTAGGCTTTTTTCTTAAATGTAAGAGCAGATAGCTGTGAACACAGCATAAACAACTAATACCAGAAAACATGGCATAAAGTAGAACATTCCTTAGAAACTGGGCTGAAGTAATTTGTAACTGGTCACTTTGAATACAACACAGATACTCTTTTCTCCCCTTCTATAGGCACAAGACAAAAATAATGATCCAGTCTTTCAGATCTGTGAGGTTCAATACAGTCTGGTCAGACAGCTGAGGGTGTGTGGTTAGCACAGGGTTTGGGCTAACCTCACAAGACAGCTTGGCACCCCTTCACCACCAGGGATCAGTTCATCTGCAACCCCAACCAGCTGTTCAAAGCTTTTGTTTGGCAGATGTGCACACAACCAGACGTGTCAGGAATCTCACAGATCACAAATCCCTCTTTTCACCTTGCTGGTGTGGGATGGCTCTGGGACAACGCAATGCATCCACAACTCTTTTTTACAAAGAGAGAACAAAGTAATTTAGCCTTCTTGTACAAAGTCATCTTTGTTTCTAAATTGAACCTGAACTAAGCAGCCCAGAATCACTGAAAGGGTCCCTGGGCCCCACCCCTCCCTCTCTCCCATACTTCACGTGCGTTTTGCAGCCATTCATGAGCTGTTTTTCTGTCAAGTAATTCCAGAACGTACCAATCACAGAGTTTGAATGTACACGATTAAATAAGCAAAAGCTGCAGAACAGCACTGTGAAAAACAAACGGGCTTTACCTTCCTTTGTGAGGCCTTCCCCTCTCCGGCACACCTGCAGACGTCCTCCTGTTCACAGTGGAGTAATCTGGATCCAGTTCATACCCTTCATCATCTACTCCGAGGCTGCGGTTGTCATCCTCCAGTCCATAGGGCTCCGGCTGGAAGCGCTCGGGCTGAGAGCGGTTCAAGTCCACGCTGCTGCCCACGGGCACCTGCGGCTGGGCAACGGGGCCGTAGTTGTCCCTCCTGCTGGGCAGGGTGAAGCTGCCGTCGTCGGGCCGGTAGGTGCCCCCCGGCACGTAGGCGTAGCGCGGCCGGTAGCCGACCCCCCGGGACAAGCTGCCGTAGTTGTCCGAGAGGTCTCCGTAGCCGTCGTGGCCGATGTAGGGGCGGTACTGGCCCTCGTGGCTCTCGGGGTACGAGTCGTTGTAGCTGTTGTAGGAGCGGGTCAGGGTGGACGAGGCCTGGGGGGTGATGAACCGCTCCCCGTTCTTCAGGTACCTCCTGTCGATGGAGTCTGTGTAGCTGCCCATGGGCGACGAGCCGTCCATGGCAGGCAGCCCGTCCGGCCCCAGCGGCACCTGCCGCACCGTCCTCGTGGTGACTGTCTTGACCATCTTGGTAACCTGGCAGGAAGCAGTGAGTAAATGTGTTACTGTTCTCCTGCTGCGTCATGGAGTGAGACACACGGGGAGGTGGAAGAGTAAAAAAGCACCACAAAGCAAACTTACTGTGCCGTGCCTGTAACATTGGTGTTGCAATCACCTCACCTATTCGCTTTCAGAATGAACAGTGGAAAAATTGAAAAAAGCACTCTGGGCTGTTGCTACCAAATCAAAACCACTGCAGCCATGTGACAGCACACGGAAGCAGTACAACGCCATTATACCAGCTCCAATTCCTCCAAAATGTTGTCAGGAGACATCTGTCCTAGAGAAGACTTTACTATATTGTGGAGTCCCAGCCTGTCCTCCCACAGCTATAGCATAAATACCACATCACATTCTCTAGTTTAACAAAAATAGTTATGTGCTTTTGCCTCATCTGGATCAAGCTTGCACCTTTGTGTAATTTGATGGAGCTCAAATTTGGCAGAAATATTTAGGAAACCACAATCTCAAACCAAGAAGTTTTGGGTTCAATATTCTGGACAACACACCTGCTTTCTCTTTTAAGATATTTTTACATCCACCAACCACCACACAAGCCCAATAGGTAGCTGTTGTCATTATTTTGGTGACTAACAAATTTGCACTAATGGACACTAACACCACATTGTTTTTGCAATTGCAGCTACCTAAACATCCTAGAGAAGCCTGTTTAAAACACTGAAGAAAAATCTGTATACAAATACATCTTTAATTCCATAAATCACATTTCATTTCAAAACAGAATTTGCAAAGACTGAAAACAGTAAATGTCCAGAGGGCTCTTGTATTCAGGGTTTCTTGCTGAAGGGTAAGAACAAAGAGGCCTTAAAACTCTGCAAGAACCATCTGCCTTTGTGGCAAAGGTCTGGTAATCAGTGCAGGACAGTGCTGAACAAAAGCCACTATATTTACAACTAGCAAAGGGCCTTCTGTTTGGATTGGTATCTGGGCTCCATCAACTTCTGTACTGTCTTCCAGAGTGACCAGCAAAAGCTCTTTTGGGAAGAATAAAAAAATCTAGCAGATGCCAGCCTATCCTTGGTAGCCCTAACCCCAATAAATTTACTTTAACCCATATGAAGTTACCGTAACCCTAGTAAATGCTGACTTTTCAGCCCAACCAAGCAACAAAACAGCACATCCACCAAGATGAGAGGGAGAATCAACCCACCTGACAGCTTTACACACAGCAGGAGAACACTAAATTGGTAAAAGGTATTTGGGGTTTCTAAGCTATTACAGACATAAATAAGCATCAGAAAATGACACTTTTCTTCATCTAAGTCTCAGAATGAAATGCTACATTCAAGGGAAATGTTAACAACAACATGCATCCCTGGATTGCTCAGTGGCTCTGAAGTCCAAATAAACATTTTGACCTATAGCCTTAAACATTCAGATTGGCAACAGATCAGCCAATCTGCTGCAAAGCAAAATAATTGGAGTACATCTCTTGAAGTGGCTCCAGACATGTCCTCTAGCCAGATGTTTTCACACAAACCCCAAACAGAAAAAAGATGCACCCAAACAGCATTTCTCTTCCTAGACACATCTGTGAGCAAATGGCACTTCAACATAATGAAGTAATGAAATCCTACAAGACTGAAAGCAGCACAAATGCCTCTCCACCAGCAGTATAATTAACAGCAACACGATGCTGAATACAGCACAGCCAGGTACCAACATGACCTCTGTATCTAATCTGAGCCAGAGCTGAAAGAATTTTCCTCTTCAACACAAAGGGATTTCCTCAGCAAGTAAATATCAGGAAAGATGCTATCCCTTCCAAGCCTCTGAATCTTTTTCTCCCTTTTTCAAAGCACACATTTTAATAACTGGAAGAAAGGAAACTAGAAACTCAATATTTATTTCATCACATACAATCTAACAGGGGTTTTTGCTTGTTACCTGGGCACAATACTTTTCCACTCAGTTGTCAGCATGCTCACTGTCACAGCTTTTATAAACTCAGCAGTGAGAGGAGAAAAAGAGCTGGTGGAGTTTACAGTAGCTCTTTGTGAGGAGGATACATACAAAGCAACACAGCTCAGTGTTCTCCTACTGAAGTGGGAAACAATACTTTTATTCAAAGTACCATATTCATCAGTGATCTTCTAAGAGCAGAAAAAATGACGTTTCTCAGGCCTGAAATATGAGAGTTTTGCAAAGCCATGACAAAACTGGATGCCAAGTGCTGGGCCTTTGTGTTCCTGAATTTGGGAAGCAGTAATGGGAATAACAGGAATTAAGGTAGGACGTCAGCAATTTGATGAATCAGAAATGGATCCTTATGCTCGGAAAGGAACAACGAAGGAGCGTTCTAAATGCCAAGAAGTGCCCTTGCATAACCTCACAAAGCTCTTTCTTTCAGCACTATACAACAAATCTAAGGCCAAGCACTGCTTTTCAGACAGAGCTGCCATGCCTGCACACTGTCACGGGTCATTCTGCCTAAAGCTGTTAAGGTCAGACAATAGGAAGTACCTAATACACCTCAGCTGGCTGCAGCAACAGCACCAAAGGAGGAATGAACTTTGACCTGCAGGATCAGACCCACCTTCATCTAAGACTTGCTCCATGTTATTGGTAAACAGGAGAAGGTAACAATCACAGAAACATTACAGCCAGGCCAATTGTCTCCAACAGTTGCTACATGTACACAAAAAACACAAAGCAGACTTTCAAATCACTGAAAATCACCTCCTAGACAATGTGTGACTTACTAGTTACTCTTAGTGAGTTTTTTCACCATGCTCTGGCACTCTACAGAGTATTTACAGAGATTTGGGGTTTTAGTTTAAATTACAACACAGAATTCAAGGGATTAATTTGCAGTTTATACCTTATTTGCCTTATTTTCCTGTCTTTTAGACTAGTGTAGACAGGCTTTCAACGACTGTGGCTCATCAAAAAGCCACACTCAGTGTCAGACAGCATAGCACATGTAAAAACAAGTTTACAACGTTAGCACAGCTTCACCTCTATTTTCTGAATGCTGCACCCAGCAGCAAATGCAAAGTATCAGGACAATCAAAACCCCCTTGTCAGACACATAAAAAGGAACATTTCACTCAAGCATTAAAGGGTGCATTTCTTGCAGTATAAAAGCATTCAGTAATGCTAAAGGTGTTATACTGGGGCAATCAGAGTCATTTTATATTTTGAGAGAGAGGGAGTATTTGCACTCATGCCTCATTTGTCAGGCACAGGCATTGAGATAGAAGATTTATCATGTGATAAACAGATTTTGCTGCTGACAGGACAATAAAGGGAAGCTTTTTGGCAGCAATTAGGCAGCACACAGATGAAGGTCCATTTAATGAAAGGTTTCCAAGCAAAAGAAGAAACCCAACAAACCAAACACATTTATTTCAGGAAATCCTGCTCAAGGGAATGTTTCATTTATACTTAGAACACAGGCAGTCTTGAGCAGCTAATAGCACAGTAATCTTCTCTCCCAACATTTTTGTGGTTTCCTTACTACTGATGCATTAGCCTGAGAGAATGAAGCTGGTCCAAATGGGAGTTCCAACAGACTGTCTTATCTGAGAGACACCTGATCCTTCAGATGCACCCAACCTTAAAAAAGATTTGTTAGCATCAATTCCTCACTATAGATGAGCTCTAATACAACATTTAGACTTACAAGTTACTTTGAGTGTAAATTGACCTCCTCTGTTTACTTTCCATCCCTAAAGAAAACCTGGGTAAAGAGGCTTTTTCAGCCCAATGACAAATCAAAGACGCTCAATTGTTTAAATGCCCCAATCTCAGAGTACCAGAGGAAAGCTTCAGAGTACTTCCCTATGAAGAGGCTGGCTGAGTATGTTTATAATATATTTGTAATTCTTTATTCTCTGTACAGATACCAGCATTTCAGCTGTAGTACAAAAAATCCAATTTACTTACTAGTTCAGGCTCTCTACAGCCAAAATTCTGTGATACTTCAAGTCAGTGCTTTCATTGCTGCACTCCACACCCCAGAATCTAAGAATACTTCAGGTTTCCTGACCTTACCATTGTTCACCCCACAAATAACTATTTTAGTAAATAATTCCCTTACAGGCCCCATGATAATGGTTTTACTAATTCTGTTTCTGGAAATACACTTGCCAACAGAACGTAAAGGACATATTCATACATTTGAAGCAGCTTCTGTATTTTTCTGTCCCTCATCCTTCTATTTATCTAGAAGGCTGGGAGAACAAACATCAAACTATCCAACAATTAGATTTACTGGATGCATGTGCATATGGTACAGGTAGGTGCCTCACGGTGCTCAGTCTCAGAGGAGTAAAGACAGTACAAAGATTTCTGTGGAACTCTGCTATCATGGTCAAATGCAGTCATCTTCTCTATAATTCTGCCTTCTGTTTTGTATTTGAGCTTGGTTTTGTTTTGCCTCTTTTAATAAAAATAAGTTCATTATAAAACCTGACAGGGATAACAACCTTGTTGAAACTGTCACAAACCAAGAATCAGACGAGAAGGAATGCAGGAAGATCTAAGCATCCTGACATTTCTGTGAGCTTATTTCTGAACTACAGACTGTAAAAATTTATCAGCCCATGCAGGTTGAAGCTATTACCTTTCTATTAAATGCTGTGGAAGAACTTACCCTGTGGGTTTTCAAAACAACAGCTGAAATCTCTCCCCTCCAATTTTAAGCCTAATATTTCAAATTTTGAAAGGGCCCTCAACTTCAGTTGCGATCCATTCCTGCTCTATTGCCTAATTCCTTTGAATTTTCTGCAAAGTTTAGAAGAACTGCCTCTTGGGGTACCTGGCACCAGCATAACCCAGAGTTTTGGTCACAAGCACTTTCTCATCACAGGTGTTAGGAAGTGGGAACAGCAATTAATCACTGCTGGGAACGAGCTGGACTTGCTGAGTATTGGAAAGCTCAAAGAAAATGGATGGACTACAAATTAAACAACTTTGTATACAGATTGATTTCACAGTTTGCTATCATAAAAC
The DNA here is from genome assembly GCA_013400495.1 of Nicator chloris. Classification (NCBI taxonomy): domain Eukaryota; kingdom Metazoa; phylum Chordata; class Aves; order Passeriformes; family Pycnonotidae; genus Nicator; species Nicator chloris. The sequence continues at coordinate 233,575 of WAAE01007692.1, forward strand.
ATCAATTGCAACGAGTAAGTGACCTAAATCTCACCAATCTTTTGGCATTTCAAAGATAAAAATAAAAGGTGCCTAAAAAAAAAAAAAAAGAACATTTACACAAACACACACACATCTAATTTGCTTTACTGAGTTCTCTTGAGCCACTTACAACAGACTCCCTTCAACACCTGGCAGTGCTCCAGCCAGCAGCAAGAAGTGGAAGTCTCTCCCCAAGGTGACTTTCACTGTTTTAGCTTGATAGGTATTTGGCTTCCAGAGATATTATAAAGTTGAAATGAAGTGTTATCTGCTACATCTTTTGTGCAATGAATGTTATGTAGGGACTTAGTGTAACACTAAAAGAATAACAGGTAGGGGAAAATTACTCAGAGATATCTCATTTTGAAAAGGCAGATGTTCTCTATTTAAAATATGTCAAATATTAAATTCTATTACGCCTTCTTCCTGCTTCACTGCTACAGGCATTTTCAAAGATGAGGGAAAAGCAAAGCAAAACTGTCAATGCATCTAGATTAAGGTTGTTTACTTAATACACTATTGAAAAGAATAACCTCTATAAATTACGGGTTTGAAACAACAGGGGAAGGAACAGAGAATAAAGGAACAGCAGCATCCAGGAGCATTCACGTTTACAGCCTTTGCTGTGCTGCATTACAAGAGGAAGAATTTCAGAGGTGTTGCTCTCCAGCAAGCTAGAAATTCACCCAATTTAGCAAAAATAAGTGACAATATCCTTTTAGGAATTCAAAAATGCATACTAAATGGCATTAGGTTGACTAATCCTCACATAAGCTATCTAGCAAAAAAAAGAATACATTTGAAAAGCATCTCTGGTCTCTCTGGCTCTTCAAAAAACATGACCTGTGTTAGTTACTGTGTCAGAGAAAGTACCTTACGCTGCCACTTTCTTTGCAAAACAGATATGCTGGAGATTGTGGCTGACACTGTCCAGCAGAGCCTTTAGTTACAGACACAACAAAACCAGGTTCTAAATCCTTCCTTAAAGGAGCCTGGAGCAAGCACAGCACTGTAGAGCATAAAAGGCTATGGCTCAAAGTAAAAAGAAAAGCTGAGCACAAACCTACCCCGCCCTGAGCACAGTGTGACCATCTCAACCTTGCACACGGCATAATACTGAAAAGAGGTGTGAGGATTCCCACCACAGGAAATGTTGCTCCTCTAAAAGGACAAGTAGCACCTGAACACTGAATGCAAGGCCAGATTCATGAGGGGTTTTTGGTTTGGGGGGGATTTGTTATTTGTATTTTGAATTTCTTTAAATCTGTGAGGGAACAGGCAGACACACAAAACTGCAGCTTTTGGGCTCAACACCTCCTACTCCTGGTGAGCAGGATGCCCAGCAGCCATGTGGCTGCATCTCCCATGCCAGGGACATTTCTTCACCAGCCTCCTCTGAGCAGCAAGGTCAGAATTCTGTCAGTGCACAGAGGTACCAGGAAACTTAATTTTCTCTGTAAGGCTCTCATGTATAATAGCATGAGCTATGAAAGCACTATGATGACACCTATTAGAAATGATCATGTCAATGACAATTAACTCCAGGGCCATTAACTGATGCTACTACACCCCAGTGACACAGTTTTCATTTTCACAGTCCCTACCAAAACTAAATGCAAGTTGAAGACCACAGTGATGTAAAAAAACCTTGTAAAATCTGACCTCAGATTATTATCTAAGAGCTGTTAAATCCATGCCTTTTTATCACAGCAATGAGAAGTCAAAACAAAACCATTTCAGAGGCAACAACAACCCCAGCAAAGTCTCAGCACCTCTTCTGACAGTCAGGGCTAAGCCAGGCTGTGTTTTGACATTTCAGAATCACTTTTCTCAACAACTGGGTTTTTAATTTTTTTCTGCTGGTCCTTTTAGCAGTGAATTACTAGGAAACAGCTCCAGGTAGTACTTAAGCTGGAGTCAGTGACATTATTTGAAACAACACAAATGGAGAGTAAGAGAGCTATGCATCCTACCCCCATCCTGGCCACACTTCAGTGCCTGCAATAACCTACAGGAACACAACAAAGCCTTGCTCTTTGAAATGGAACAGTAGCTCCAGGCTTGCTGTTTTTTCTATTTTCCTTTCCCATATGCAGCTACAATGCCTGTTTTGAAGCTGCCACTGTACTTTTCTGTGGGAAGATGGCAAAACAGGAGGTCCCCGACACAGAGGGGAAAATGGCACCTCTGAGGCTGTGACAGACATGCAGCTTTTATCAGTGCCATGACTATTTCAGACAAACTACTTCACTGCATGTGGTCCCGTTATCTAGGTGAGGCATGGCCTCACCTCTATTTTTACAGTCACAGCTATAATCTTATGCCTTTGCAGCCTCGTAAAACTATGCACTACTATTAGTACATATAAAAAGGTGTCCATCCCTACTGTAATTTTATCACTTCCTTCCTGCAAGTAACAGTTGTTGTTGCTGCCACTAGAAAGAAAATAGCATTTCTGTCATGTAAGTCACAAACTAAATACATTAGATTATTTGAAGAGCTAATAAAAATGTGGGGGGGTTTTGTTCATCTATTTAATTTTATTTAAAGACCTTAATCTCCTTCCAACAATGAGAAAATAGGCCAGTTATATTTACCTTCTAACTAACTGCAACAACTATTAAACCAGATACTCAGTTTATTATAATATGTACAGGCCCACTGACCTCAGCAAATCAACATTCATTTATTTCAACCAGAGGATCTGATGTCCTGAATAGATATCCTAGAGGACTGCAATTCTGGAACACCAGTGAAAATAAACACTGAGTTATGCAGTGACCTCTCTTCAACTCCTTTTAACACAGAAAGCAGTTGAACAATCCCCTCCTTTTTTTCATTAAATCAGTCCTGTTTAGAAGTTTTTAAAAAGGGAATCACCCTTAATCTTTGTAATGTTCCAGTGGCACTGAAAGCATGCAAGGCAGCCATGAACACACAGCACCTGCTCAACAGAGACTGCAAAATTACTTTACACAAGGAACAAAAAGGTATCAGGAAAGTTAGAACATTTGCAACACCTGTAATCCAGCCAAACCTGAGGTACTTGAGAGCACACCCAGCTTTCCCCATGCATTAGGAGTAAGATGCCATTCACAAGACTGTTGCAAATTTTAAATGCTATGGTGTTATTTACATAGGCTTGCTCTAAAGGATAAATGCATAATCATATAATGGCATTAGAGATAGTCACTAATTTAAGACATATTTTCCTCAGCCAAGCCCTACCAACTCATCAATTTTTGTTTGCAGGGCAATGCTGTGAACTGCTTCGGTAGAATGAAGTGAATGTTACAAGAATAAGCAGCCTGAGAAGGGGTTCTGGTGTTTTTGTTTGGTTAACCTGGATAACTTCTACTGCTCAGTTCACAGCTCCATGAACAGCTGTATCAGCACAGCTGATAGGGAGCAATCTAGACACAGAGGTGAAACTGAAAAACCCCTGAACTCAGCTCTGCTGGCAAACACAACGTTCATGATCACTGAGGATTACAACAGCATGATTGTCATCACTCAGGCTACTCCCTGCTATTTCTATTCCATGATTAGATGGCACTTTGCCATTCTCCTCAGTGGTTATTAACCTCTCACCTTGGTTTCAGTTCTCCTTGTGGTTCCATCTTCAGAAGTGACAATAGACACGTGGGAAGTGGGAGTGCCTGGGTCTTCCTCCACAGTAACTGTCTCTTCCACCATTTCTTGAGGCTCTTGCATCATTGCTATTGAAGTCTGGTTACTGGGGCTTTGTTCCTATAAAAAAGCAGGTAAAAAAATTAACGTCTTACTTCTATCGTCATGATGTAACTATTCCACGGATATCAGCTTCTTTGGTTGAAAGAAACACATTTTACCCAACAATTTGCAAGCGGAGATTCTGAGAAAGGAGCATTTCCTGCTCAGACAAGCTTGCTGCAACTGTGCTGGTATGACTGGGCCCAGTGCAGCGAACAGAAATCACGTGAAGCATCCACCAAGTACTTCATATTAAGAGGCAACAGACTACCAGACCACTATCTTATATTTAAATCTGCTTTTAAGCTTTCTCTTCAATGCCCAGCACAGGAGTGGAATTTTTGTCTGCAAAAACATTCTTTCAGGTCTGCAGTGAACAGGCCCACTGGCTTTCAGAGCAGTTAATCTTACACACCATTGAAAGTTTCCTTTCATTTGATAAAGCACACTCAGTTGGAGACTAGAGAAGGCTATAAAATATCAACACCTACAATTAAACAGACACATTTCTCAAACTGCCCAACGCAACTGTAATTGAAAAAAAAAAAATCACACCAGGAGATGAATTCAGAGAAATGCTTCCCTTCCCACATCTTCACTAAGTCCATAAGGTCTAAGTGGCTATGAGCTTATTTAAAATTTGTAACAGATAGACAACATAATAAAATCTAAACAGAAGGAAGGGAGATCAAAGGCGGGTTCTTGCAGGGATGCTGCCCAAAGAGAACATCTGCTGCTCGCCAGTAACAGCGTCAAAACCTTCCTTTTTCTTATGCAATTGTGTGTTTCAGCACAGAAATCAGAGAAGCTCCCTTTGGTAGATGAATGTCTTTGAGAAGTTTCCCAGCAAGAGGCCAATAAAGAACCAGCTTATGCACTGAGAACTCAGACTTCTGCCCAGTGTTAGGAATCCTCAGCCATGTGAGATGAAATGACAGACTGATCATCTCGTTATGAGCCCCAAAGGGATCTCGCTACATAGGCTTTAAAGCCAAAGCAGGGCTTCTGTTGGCACATCCTGTCAAACAGACACTCAAAGAATATCCTTTATTAAGGATTATATACACACACACATTTTTACACGCATATTTTAAAAGCAAAAACCAGAAAATCCAAGAAGAATGACACGGAGTCCAAAACTGCAAAGTAAACGCACTTTGCCAAAAGAAAACTCTGGACAAATCCACTCTGTCTCTTCACATCACAGGAAAATAAACAGGGTTGGGATTAAACTGTTGCAATAGAGGCGCCCAGACTAATTACATAAAGATTTAAATATTCTCCATGTGTGAAATGGATATTTTGTATCACTTAGAAAAATTGCATTTCAACCCAGCTATAGCCTTTGGATTTCCCCTTTTGCTGTGCCATGTTTTTTGCAGGCCCCCAGGGACCTTTTGTTGCTGATGTCTTGTTCAGGTCCACATTTAATTCTTGCATGATCTATAACTTCTCTTTAAACAAGCTGAGATGCCCCTGCTCAGTTTTCCTTTATTTACAGCTGTATTCTGACCTTCTGGAGCTCAGACTTCAGGAAGAAAGCTGCTCTCATTTTCAGGTAAGTACTAACATTAACCAAGACCATGACAATAAGCCTCTGCCAATCACCTCAGTCAAAATGCAACACAGCCAGCCTTCAAAGGTAAGGCACCAGAAATTATACAAGCAGGCACTACTTCCATTTCTATTGAAACCACATCATAACTCAGAATCAATCAGTGAGAATAAGGCTTCTGAAATCCTAAAGAAAATCACTCCTTCCAGTCTGCAGGACTCAAATCATTAATGGCAAATAACTTATGATGCATGCTGAATGTTTCCTGGTAGAGTTCAGATGTCACATCGTGTCTTCTGCGCATGGCTCCAGAAGGGGAACTGGCTCCTGTAATAAATAAATTATTCTCTTCACATTTTTCTTGAAGATACTGTGTACTGTTTCCTCCAAAGAGGATAATTTACACAATACTGTAACACAGCAGAGACTCAGAACTTCTATTCTTCTTCACTCAACCAAACCTTACCAGGAACAAAGAAATCAGTTACATGTACAGGGTTTTTGCACAACACCTTGTCCCTGTAAACCTCCCTATCGAACTCCAAAACTGCTTCAAGGTGGGCCCTTCTCACTCCTCTCACTCATGTATGTACACAGAGCTCATCCACCAGCTTCATTTCCAGCTGCACTTAAGGTGCTGGCATCTCTTTGTTCCCCTCTAGACTTTATAGATGCAGCCTCTGTTTTCTGATAATAAACCTGAGGAGATGGAAGGTGGAAAGAAATATTTTGTTCTTCGAGCTTTTGCAATACTTCTTTATTAAAAAAAAAATAGAGTCTGCCTTTGTATTCAGACTGCCTGTGGGCAAAGGAAACCTTAAAAACTGGGCACTTAAACATGAGCAAATTGCAAGCTAGAGCATATTGACTTTAAATGAGCATTGTGCTGGGTTTTATCCTCTGGCTGCTTCTAAAATGAAGATTCAGGCAGATATGGTACAGATCTGCGTTCCTACAAGAGAAAACTATTGTTAGCAAGAGACTGTCCCAGGCATCAGAAAGCCTAAAAGCTTGCAAAATTCAAGGTAGATGTCTCAACACAGGAAGGTACCCATTCAGCATCTACTGTGTCTTCCTTCTTACTCTGTGAGGTGCTGAGGAATGCAGCGAGCCAAGCGGACAGCCTGTCACCCAGCTTACCCCTGGACTGCCTAAACCAGGTGGTTCTTTCATCTCCAAACCCAGTCCTTTCTCTACATCGTTACCTTTCAGCTGTCACAAGCTAACACTGACGCAGAAAAGTTGCAAAAGTTTTGTTATCTGTTTTTAGACGCCATCATTAAGGATTTTAGGTCATCACAAATTGCAGAATCTGGGACGCATTACCGCCTTCAACTGCTTCCTCTGTGCTCAGCTTCGAAGCCAGTGTTTAAGATGCTCTTTTTTGCTAAATACACCTCAGCATCTCAGATTCCAAACATTTGGCAGGTATGCCTAATTATCCAAAGTAAACCACAAGCTGCCGGATAGGGCTGGAACATGACAGCCCTAACGAATAATGTTACCAGTAGTTCCCTGCCTGCTAGAAGGAGGTTAATTCCAGTTCAAAACAACACATACTTATTTACCTTACTGGAGGCTTTCAAAGCAAAAGCAATGAGATTACAAAACACTACCAAATTCTAGGAACAGATTCCAGTGCATTTATTGCACGTGGTGTCAGTAGTCATGACTCTTCTGTTTACTTTTGCTTTTTTGAGACCAAATGAATCCTATCCTGTTGATTTGTACATGCATCTCCAGTGAGCTTTAAAAAACCCATGCTATGTAAAACACAAAGCAACAATCAATTTACCTCCAGCCTGTAAAAGTTAAGCCCAGATGAAACAGCTAAAGACCTTGTAAAATAAGCAAGAAACATAAAATAACAGTAATTCTTGTTTTGTTAAAGAACAGTGATTTATCATTTAGGGCACATATCTCCTTGGGCTTATTTTGCATTAGAATACTACAGCTTCTGTAATCATCACCATTTCAATTCCTAGCATTGTATTTCCATCAAAGTAGCTATTTTCTATCTGTTTTAATAAAAGAATAACCTCCCCCAGGAGGATCAGACATCCTACTTCAAGACAGTAAACAAAGTTCTTTATTCTCTGCCTATGGAACAATTTTAAACAGTCTGGAAATAATATAAAATTGCAGGAGATTATTATTTCCACTAAAACAGCCTCTCTCCAAGAACACTGAATACATGTACATCAAATCTTCATTCTCCCCAAGATCTCCTTTGTTCTGAAGATTGCAGTGCAGGCTATTCCAGCTACTCCTTACTCCAGGCTACTGTCAGATACCAAATTTGAGGGTTTTTGCAAAGCACAAAGGCTGGATTCTACATCAGTGGACATACTTGTCCTCAGTCAACCCCAGCACAGACAAAGCTCAAGTGTATCAGCTCCTGTGAAACATACTGCAAGTCTGGGCATAATTAATGGAATTGGCCAACAATGCTAATTGAATTAAACGTGGATTCTCTCTCCTCTACTATTTACATTACTTGTTAAAGCTTCAATCTCTGCAAAGCATGAGATTATTTCTAGGTGTAAAGCAAGCAAACACTGGCTTTCTTGGAGTCAAGTCTCAGGCTGATGTTCTGTCCCAATGGTCTCCTTCCCACTCAGGTCTGCACTTCCAGCTCAGTCATGTCCTCAAGCTTTTATCTGCTGAAGGCATGTGCAGAAAGACACAAAAGGCAAGCCTGCAGGAACACAGGTGCTGAAAAAAGTCGATATTGAGATCTGCATCAGACTGGGACATCACTGATGACAGAGAGGAAGGACATCACTGATGGAATTTGTTGAACTTGATATATTTGAGGTAAACTTTTTCTAGTACAAGATCCAACTCCCCAGCAGCTGAAGACTCTCAAATCTGGTTATCACATCCTCCTGGATTGTCAGAGCACCCTTCTTTCACCACAGCCTAAGATCCTTGCTGTGCTCTCTGCCCTGGTAGCTTTCCATGCACCTCAGCAGTGCAAAAGCTGGAGTCCAAGCTGAGCAGCTTGTGCCCATCACTGAGCCTGTGTCACCTGAGGGGCAGCACTACAGCAGACTGTCCCACTCTTTTCAGTTTGTTCTTCAAAATCAGGTGAGCCCTCAAACACTGCAGTGCTTGCACTACTGCAAGGCAGGGCACCTTCTGCAAGCACATGGAGACCTTAAGTTCAAGGACTGCCACAGGCTGTTTTCCCCAGTTCAAAAAACACAGCAAGCTCCAAGTCTTCAGCACTAAAGCAAAGGTTTCCAGCCAGACCTACCCAAATTTTTCATGATGGGGGAAATATTGTCCCAAAACCGGGATCAAAAGATGGCACATTCAAGGAAGATGGCTCTAGAACAACAAAAGGCACATGGACCAGTCTGTACTGAAACCCAGGCAGCACATGATGCTGGAAGGAGAGTCTGCAATACAGAAGTGACTTAAATATGGGAATACATAAATATCTACTTTGCTGCAGATAAACTAACCTCCATTTAGTAAACCTACTTTTTTGTTTTCTCATGTGAAATAAAATGTGGGGTCTACATATATAAATATCTATCTATATTTATGTATATGTATGTATACAATGGATTCAGTGCACTTCAATGTGAACCCAAACACACTGACCTATGAGAAAGCTTCAAGCTCTGCTCGAGCTCTGACAAGCTCTACCCTAAGGCTGGTCAGTTCAGAACAGAAGGGAAATGTTACCCCAATGAAAGCAGGCTGTCCTGGCACGGGGTACCAGAATGAACTCAGCCCCACACCACAATGCACTAACTGTTTCCTGAACACTTACACACTTCCTTTGTCCTTCAGAAACACACACGACAAGCCAGGAACAAATAATGCCAAGAGCTTTTAAAGCACCAAGGTTAAAAGGAACATTTCAGCAACTGGAGAAAACCCTTAACTACAGGAGTTCTGAAAAGCCACAAAGAGGAGCGAGTTTTTTTGGAAGCAGGCATGGTAATTCACCCTTTGAAGGCATCACACCTTTCAGGGAGAGCAAGAGGCGGAGGTGAAGGAGAAGGAATCAAACCCCAGACAAGGCCTGGAGTAGCAATATTCATCCCTCAAGTACAGCAAGACACAGTGGGGTTCTGTTCAGCCACGCGGTAGCTGCCCATCAACGGGGAAATCCAGTGCCTGCCCAACGGTCAACAAAGAGGGCTTTTATGCTATTTTAAACAATCTGAAGTGTCTCAGTTAATGGAAGACCGGGCAATTGGCCCTCAACTATTTCAAATTGACTGGAATGATGGATGAAGCTAAAGGGAAAGCTGACCCACTGAACTTTTCCATACAAAGCTAGGAAACTGAAGGAGATTGTAAACAGTTTATAAGAACGAGAAGTGGGAGAGGCAGAATCCCAGGGGCTTTGCTCCTCTCAACCTGCTGTTGTTTCAGACCAAGGAAAACAAAGAGCTTCAACTCTGAGCAACAAACAAAAAATACATGGGAAGGCCTAAACAAATAGGGTATTTTTCCCATGCTCTCCTCCCCTTTCTTCAGGAGCTCTTTAGCTCTGCCATGCAAGCTGGTCCTCTGAATCAGAAAGGGCAATTTGTCACTCTGACAAGGTGTCTCTCAGGGCTCTCTATTGCCTTGCTCTGCTTTTCAGATTGACTGGGTGTTAACCAAGGATGTCAAGACACTGCATCTCAGTCAGCTTCAACAGATGTGATGATATATACTTAAAACTTCCATGTTAATCAGTGCCACTACATTAAGGTAATGCTCAGGAAACCACACATGCCCCTTGATTTTCTGAACAAAACCATCAGTAGCAGCTTAGCACTGCAAAGGGCAACAGTGCTGCAATGTGACAGAGCTGCCTGCTCACCTCAACAGCTCTTGGGAAGGAAACCTGAGGATATGCAACCTCCAGATGGGGAAATGGATGAGTAATAAGTTCAAATTCACACCGTCTAACTTTAGGCAGCTTAGCAAGGTATCTAACTGCAGGGTAACTTAATTCTTTCTTGTTAGTCGAAAAGAAGAGTAGGAGCCTCAGAGAACAGATCTTGCACAGACTAAATTACTTCCCTGGACATACCAGCTCTTGCCATTGATTCTACAGGGAAATTACATCAAGTGCCTCACGACAGCATTAAAGCTGGAGGACAAATCCAGGCCTCAAAGCTCCAGTGTAAGTATTCTACATAGAACCCAGAATAGGACAAGGCTATCATGAGACATCACTCAGTCCCTTAGCCACAAGCCCTTTTTCTCCTAGCAGTTCAGCAAGATGAAGTAGTAAAATAGAAGCATAAGCCATTATTTGTCACGTGAAAATGATACAGGAGAAACAAAAAAACCAAACCAAATAAAAAAAACACCCCAAAAAAACCAAACAACAACAACAAAAAACCAAAAAGAAAGAGCACGGCGCACAGAGAGCTCTCCTTCACTTAACTGTTGACAGCATGGCCAGTGTTTATCTGGAGAGCCTGCCCAGTAGGAAACTGAGCAGGAAATGACTGTTCCTCACCAAGATTTGTACAAAGAGTTCACTGCAATTTGCCAAACTACCTCCCAAAGACAAATACAATGTAAATCTGCATGCCTAATCTCTGACCAAACCCAAACCAGATCTGACTTACTTCCTCCCTGGAGTCTTTCAGATGAACTAAGGCTAAATTAGGGAAATTTTTAGTGGGATGAGGTTATATAATGGATTATAATTTTCCACCAAGTTTTTTGCTTCATCTCCACCTGCTGCCTCTACAGTGCTGGCATTAAGGGTGGTGTGGGATGACTAATTTTACATTCCTTTCTGCAAGACAAGCATTCAGATTTCATTTCTTCCAGGCTCCACAGAGTTTGGATCACAAATTAAATGGATGCATTTATTACCAGATATCAAGTCCACAAACTTACATGCACATGGGAGTCAGAAGTACAAGCTAGGTCCTTCATCTAAAACAAAAAAAACAACCGTCAGTTTGGCAGGTGAGAGCAGAAAGTTTCCTCATGCAGTCTGTGTGTCCCAGACTCTACCCCAGCCACCTTCACACATCATTAGTGAGTTAAACCACAGCCTGCCAGACACAGCCAGTTCTAGGCTAACACACACACGCCTACTTGCACTGCTACTGAACTACCTTAGAGAATTGCTTTTAACTTCAAGGCAGATGTAAACCATCTCTGCATTCTTTGAATTACGACCAAGGCTGGAGCATTATTTGAGTGTCCTACGAGCCATATCAGATCAGTGTTAAATTTAACTCATCTCCTCACCCACCCACAATCTTCCTGGTAGATCTGAACTACGCAACCAAAATGCTTTTTGTGGAAAAAGCCACAACACAAAAAGCAAAAAATCCTAAAAACAACAACAACAACAAAAGCTTTTCTAATCCTGAGGGAAAAAGAACAAACAGAGCACTGATGATTTCTTAAGCTTGCATTCCAAGAAAGCTGTTCCTTAAAATAAATTATTTCTCAATCTAGGGAATACAAAGCAACTGACAATAAATCCAATCACCCGTCTCACAAGGACTGTGCCTGCCAGTGTCTCCCACTATTCAAGCCCCAGAGCAGGTCTGCCTGGCAGAGAGGCAGCAGGACTGTGTCAGTCCACACAGCTCCCCAGGAGATGACCCCTGTTAAATCACACACTGCTTCTTCCCTCTGCATCTCCCCGGCTGCAGCCCCCAAAAGCCATGGTCTGAACACAGCACAGCAGGGACGTGTGAACAGCCTCTGACACAGCCTGGCTCCCACTGCTGTGCCACCCCTGAGAGCAGAAAAGGGACAGCAGGACAGGAACTGTGCAGGAGGTCTCCGCATAGATACAAGTCCATTGGAACGCCAAACGACACAAACAAGTCAGCAAAGTCAAAGGCCGCTCCGGCTGCTGTAAATTTTCCAAATGGAAGAGATTCCAGCAGAAAGACAATTTTCCCAAGTGCAATGCAGTTATTGTGCTATTTCAAGTACCCAAGAGAGTTCACCGATGGGTTTTTGTCTGGTAGTCTGTTTATTTCACGCATTTTCTGTTTATTCCCTAGGACTGACCTTATAACCCCTACTCGTACACCGCCAGCCCTCACACACTGGTAAGAGCAAGTGCCTGTGCTAAGCTCCTGCTGAACTAGCAATAAACAGTTTGAGAGAACAAAAAAAAAAAAAAAAAGGAAAAACAAAAGATGAAAGGGAGCACTTGGATATGAGGGAAAATGCTGAGTGAGAACCTGTTCAGTTCTCATATCCACAGCTGGGGAAGGATGTGGATGCCCTGCAGTGGGCTCAGAGCTCAGCTAACAGAACAGCCAGAGAACAGCATCACAGCTCTCTCTGCCACGCCTAAGGTCCGAGCTATTAACCTCAGCAGGTCAAGGAGGGATCTGATTCCAAGTCAAGTGCCTAAAGGTATAATGGAAAGCTGATGGAGAACCCTTCAGAGAGAAAGGTTTAACCAGTGCCAGTGTTTGCAACGAAGACTGACAAGGCACACACACATTTAAAGACAGTGAGTGTGAATTGTGCAAGTAAAGAAGACAGACATGGTAAAATTTTGCTGCTTAACAGGGTGGACCTCATTATTTTCAAGAAATACGTTTCTATTTACTCATAAACCTGCTAATGGAGAGGTGCTCATATGCATTGCACACAACTGCTCTTGCTTGACTGCTACCACACTCCGAAGACTTTTCAGGCTAAGGATAAATTATGTAAAGTTTGTGAAGGAATTCCGTTCCCCCCTCCCAACCCCCCAGCAAACTACACTTAAATGCAATAAAGAGATTTTTGTTGGCCAGAGAAGGGGCTAATGATGCCTGTTCATCTTTTGGCCTACGAAGTTCCCTCTCCTCCCACCAGTGAACCCTTCTCAGCTGCCAAGCAGTACCTCAAGTAAGGCCACATTGCAAACCAGAGCATTGTGTTAACTGAGAAACCATCACTGCCCAGGAAGGACTGTCTGTCCCATTCCCCAGCCTTTGCTGTCTGCAGCACAGCTCCCAAAAACCTGTAGTGCCAGCATAACTGAAATAGCTGTGGGATAGCAGGAACCAGTGACTGAAGGGGAAAAGAGAAGAGATGAGCACCATTTTTCCAGGCACTGTCACCTAGAAAATGAATGGGAAACCACTGGCTCCATTCAGTAAGAGCGCTCAATATCGACAGTCAGGCCATTCAGCAAGGACTGCTATTACTGCATGACGAGCATGAATCTCAAAAAGGAAAAAGTCATTTAAGCTAAGGTGGAAGTCACTTGCCCAGAGGTAAATAACTTCACCAGCAAAGTAAAATAGCTCTCAATTTCTTAGTTAAACGTGTTTGGCTTTTTCCATTTGTCATCAGCTCTGGCTAATTGTTCCATATACTTGCTGGAAATAGGCATCATTCTATGACCACTCACTCCTCCTGGCACTGCGTATACAGTCAGCTCTTCTATATTAACACGCTGGAATTGTAAAATCCTATCACATTTGCCAAGCACTCAATTATTTACATAGTACCCTTTTTATTATTATTTCTGATATGCTTTTGTTTTGGACTTCACAATGGAATTCAAATATGATGAAGACTAAGACAAGATGCAGCCCAAGAGTCAGCAGTCTAAATCACTTTTAAACAGGTTCTTGGAGGGCTTTTGAGAGAGCCATTTCTCAATTAAACTCACAGAGATAAAATGAGATCAGGATGAAATTAAGGACTTGCTATTAACAACCATCAGTCAGGAAACTAAGCTCATGCTTTGAAGGCTGCACTTCTCTGCAGTTGGCAAGACAAGCTGTTTGAACCTAAGGACAGGACAGCTGCACTTCCCTCCCACTCCTTGTTGTGGTTTTATGCCAGAAAACAATCTTTAATTTTTCCAGAGAAGCCCTGCCAAGCTGAGGCTGCAGATAGGAAATGGGGTGTTAGCAAACTCCTAGGCAGCTTGCTCACACCCTGGCCAGAACCTCTCCAAGTGCCTAAATCCCTACATGCACACTGGCAGCAGTGACTGCCTCCCTTTCACGCAAACATCCTCCTTTGTTAGACTCCTTTTGGAAATCAGGGCATGCCATTTTCACCTCTTCTGGCATAATATGCAGCATCCAGGTACCCAGTCTTGACTTCTCTCCCTTAATAGGCTTTCCTATGACCCACCTCCAGTACTATGATTTTGGCAGAAATAAACCAAAGTCTTCCATAAAGCATTGGCTGTCCTGGGATCATCTATACACACAGCTGTCTTTCCCAGAGTTCAAATGAAGCTGTTTTATTTTTCTACCAATTCTTCACAAGGAATCAAAGATAAACAGTCATCCCACCCACCTTTTTTAAACAGCAAGACAGACTCAATCACTACAAATTTAGCAGCAGCAAGTCCACCACCCACTATGAACACCCTGCCATAAACACTGTTCCTGCCTCCAGGACTCACCCTGAGCACAGCACTGGGAATATTCTCAGAAACACACACCAGCAGGGTTCATCCTACTTTGGTTTTCAGCTTGTGGGTTTATTTTTTTCCCCAAGAGAAAACCAGTGTCTTTTAATTCCTTCCCAGAGTCTCCAGCAGCAAAAACATCTCCAAAAAGGTGCTGCTAAACCCACAAGTCAGGTTTGCTGACCTGGACTAACCCATCATTCAATTATATCAACAAATTGTTAACAAATAAGTTCATCTGAGAGAAATCCATAATGTTCTACATCTCAACTTGTTAAATCAGGTGTACAATAGTTAGCAACAGATAAACACATGCATGGAAGAGGGCAAGTTTGGCAAACAGCTGCAAAAGCAATGCTGGAGCCTGAAGAACACCAGAGAAAGACGAGCAGAGGAGAAAAGCATTACAAAATGCATGAGTCTACCCAGGGAGGGCAAAACCAAACAATAAAGCACGTCAGGGAAAGGGGAGGACAGATAAAAATGAGAAGAGACAGAACCCATAAATGAGAAGAGTGTCATGTGGAAGCCAAATCAGTGGCTTTCACACACAAAAAAAAAGTGGCAGGAAAAGAGGAGGGGGAAAGTATGAAAGAAATATTTCAGTTTTTAATTCCATCCTGTTAACACTGCTTTCATTCACGGTATAAATCTTCGGGCGAACAGTAGCTCCCTCCACACACGGCAGTATATTAAGATTCTTTATTAAGGCTTTCCAAACACCATAATGTCATTCTTTGGCTTTTTATGTGGTTTGCCTAGACTATGTTTTTGTTGCTAAGCTCTCATTAGATGTGTATCTTGTACTGACAGGGAAGAGATTATAAAACACAAGAAACCTGAGCACAAGCCCAGTATTTGATGTGACACAAGTGAACACTCTCAGGCAACAGCACGATGCCTTGTGTGTGACTTGGGGATCCTTCTGTATCTGTTCAGCATGAACAGAACGGGCCTGAACTGTTCCGTAGTGGCATGTGAGCAATTAATTTGGGGAAGTGCAGAAAGGGGAGGAGAGCTCAGATCCAGATGTAGCACAACCCATCTCCCACACCAGAAGCTCCTGTGCCAGCCCCAGCACTTCCAGCCCCCAGGCAGAAGAGCTCACGGCTCTGGCAGAGGAATGAGGACTGGGAGGAGAATACTGCCCCAAGCCACGAATACCAGGGAAGCACAAGAACAACACAACACAAAGATGCAGCCAAATTAATAAATCTTGCTTACAAGGGATGACAGCATGTCAGGAAGAGCAAATGTGCCCATCTAGCTACCCGGGTGGAAGACAAAGATATCCATCCTGAACAGCAAATTGTTTCCAACACCAAGAACACTTCACACCCCACAGGCAGAAAGCTAGCCTGATTCTACACTTAATTCAATTATCTATGTCAACAGTGACCAAACACATCAGCATTTACAGCCTCCCACCATTTATCAGTTCACACACGCAGAAATTAAACTGACTCCTGAACAAGGATTCATCAGCAACTCTGATCACAGAAAAAAAACACAGAAAACTATTTTTGCCAAGACGTTCAAATTGAGCACAGTTCCATTTGGAAAATGACATGAAACCAAAGGATAACCATATCATTCACTTAACAAAAGCCACCAAATATCTTATAACAGGCTGTTAATACACATCTAAAATGTGTTTAGAAACCCAGAAAACAGACCAGATAATGTGCTCTATATACCCTCCGCAGCAGACGTTACAGCTATTCCTAATCCTAGCTTTGTAGATCTGGTAGACATAATTCATTGTGCTTTTGGATCCATAATATTTTGCACAGCACTGCAGTTTGCTGGCTTACAAACATGCCCCGCCAGCTCACTGGGTAAAAAGATTTCTGCTGACTTCACCTACCATTTCAGTTGCATTCATCAGGGATTAGTATTTTTCCCTGCTAAGGATACAGGCTGCAAGTACCAAGTAGGAAAGGTTACACATGTGGCTGAAAAAGACTGGTAACATTTTGGTAGGTGATATATACACAAAGTGAATAAGCACTTAAGGGGCACTTGACTATTTCTTCCATGAAGTTCAAGTAGCATATTTAAATTTCAAATGCTTTAGAAATTTTACTTCTTTTTAAAGAGATAATTGTTGAAAGTTTTTCATCATGCATTTTATACCCATAACCTCTCCAAGAGGAAGTGAGATCATCAGAGAAGCCTCTGTATTCTTTACAGACTTCCATGAAAAAAATTATCCCCTTCAAAACTTCACACAACGGCACATGTACCACAAGAAATAAAACTTGTATAATAAAACTTTTAAAATAAAAAATACTCAAATTTTAATGGAGAGTATTTCATGTCATGTTAAGAACCTAAGAAACCATAAAGGTAGACTAACAAGCACTTCTGGTCCAGTCCTGTACTGGTAAGGTCACACCTCAGCACTCTGCCCACTCTAAAGCACTGCCATATTTTGCAACGAAGGTGGTTTTCCATCATAGGGGTTTGCACTCCCATAGTAGGTTTCTGTCTTCAAACTGAGCAGGAAGAGAAGCAAATTTCAATGCAAGTCTGTATAATTAATCTAATGGAATTTTACACCATTAAAATGGCAACTTCAGGACAAATCACTGAGAGAGCTGCTTCAAGAAGATTACCTGCACACCTGCAGCAACCCCACAGCAGAATAAAACATCCGTGAAAATAATTTCTTATACTACTATGCAGCATCTTGCAGTTTGAGCAGTCAAGCAAGTTTAATTGGTCAGCAGGGCAAAGCTTTTGTAAACCATTTGGATCTTGTTTCTCCTAAGTAAGTTTTACAAGAGTTCATTGTCAGGAGCAGGTGGAGAGATGTTAAAGCCTTTATCATCAATGACCACGCTCCAGCAGAAGCGTTCACTGTTCTTACCCTCGGAGCAATATGAACGTGATGAGAGAACAATGGATTTATTTCTAAAAGAACATGAGTTTGTGCAGGTTTGGAACTCAGGTGAATTGCCCTGGAGTGTGTGTTAACCACCCAGCCTACCCTGCTCAGCCAGTGCAGGGCCACAGAGGGATGCAAACAGCTGCTGCACTGACAGAGGGAGGCTCTGCAATGCCCTGCCCACCCCACAGCAGCTCTGCTCTGCAAGGGTCCATCTGTGCCTCAGGACATGCAGCAGCTGGGTGAGAGCTGATCATCCCACATGCACACAGGGATGAAGGCAGCTCCACACAAAGAGCCCCCAGACTGCCGGGAGCTGGCCGGGCTGGGCTCAGCGTCACAGGGCCGGGCTGGAACCCGGCGCGCGTTGACATCACTTCTGTGTGAGAAGGCTGGTGGCTGAGACACAGCTCGAGCAGTAGCTGCAGTCTGTTCTCCCAAAGCCTGGCAGCACTAGTCTGGAGGACTAGTCTGAGGCACGCCCCAGCCCATCAAGAAATAACAAGTGACAATTCAGGAAAGCACGTTTGCTATCCATTCATGCGTGCAAGCAATCTTTAGCCAAACAGTGGATGTGCTAAAAGGTTTTCCCCAGAGGAAATGTGTTTATTAATTAGTATCTACTGAATTAATTGGTTCCCCATATGCTCTACTGTACTTCTAAGACTGGAGCCTTGTTGTTACTGAAAGGTGTCAGGCGTGGTGACTACACAGGAGGTTCATCAGAACTCTTCAGTCAATCTGAAAAACTAATCTACATTTTTGTATTCATCAAATTCACAGTGTATCCATCTATGGTAGAAGACATGTAAAAGGCATTTAAAATCTCCAATCCATAATAATTTTTAAAAAGCCAACACACTCTTACTTCAGCCACAAGTGGTATACAGCAGAAGCACAGAAGGAAGTGCTGATTTATGGCCATCAACTCATCTCTTGGCCACTCACCTGCAGTAACCCTTTTTGTTCCTTTCAGACGTCGTTATATTCCTTACACCAACCTGTTCCTAGCAACTGCTGCCACCACTACCAAACTAACCTTTACACCCACCACATCCTCTCCCACTCCCTTTCATCAGTGCAGGAAAGGTATTTTTGGATTCTGACAACATCTGGCACAACTCTGTGCAGTGACATCATTTTTCTAATGTTATCAATCTCTCAATGAGACACTTTATTCATCACATATCAGTGTCAGCTGGCAGGGACCACAACTCCTGTCATTCCAGTACTCACCCTGCACCAGCCTCTCTGTGTAAACTCAGACTGTAGTAGCAGAGGAGAGAGAGCAGTCCTGCAACCTCCCTCTTGTAAGCATATGCCAGCACAGGTTGTGCATCCTCATCCCTTAGAGAGAGTTTACTTTCCAAGACATTCCTCCTCCACAGCAATGCCACCTCTCCTAAAGCCCCTGGATATACCCCACAGTGCAGAGGTCAGAAAACCCTTTGTCAGAGTACGGGACAACAAGCCCTCATTATGGCAGCCTCTCTAGCAGATTTAGAGACCTTTGATGTGTATTTAGCCCAGGTCTCCGATTTCAGCATTCCCTCACATATGCAATACCCACTCAGCCCAATTCAGAAACCTGAATATCAACAACTGTAATTACCACAGGCACTGGTGAATTCAGACTACAGCAACAGCATCCCTGACGCAGGTGATGCTGGTCATCCTGGCTCCCTTTCAGAAACAGTCTAAAGTTGATGTCTACAGTAGAAAAGGACTGTCTCAGCTTTATGAAAATACTGTGTTCCAAGCTTTTACCAATGTACCACCACTACAACACACTGCTTACTGCAAGATGGACAGGCCCAAGGACCAGGAATTTGACATCATTCAGACAGAGACTGCTCTCACAGCATCAGAAAGGTCTCAGGTGCAGCCATAATGCCATTATTTAATTCCATATGGCCTGTGCTCAGCCTGCAGTAGCAGAGGGGGGGAGAGCACTCCTTCAACCACCCTCCTGTAAACACATGTTAGCACAAGCTTGAGTTTCTTCAGCTTAAAACCTCAAGAAAATTAAGCTGAACACAGCCTAACTGTACAACTTCAAAGAGTCAATTCTGCTGCAGGAAATGGTTAAAGCACATCACAAATAAACATTTACCAGTATACAGAGGTGTGACTGTGATGTGTTCCAAACAGCTTCCTACAGAGGAAGATGGTCATACTTACCAGGTCATGCTGGTAAGCAGCAGAAAAGGCTGCAGAGAGGCATAAAATCATGTTCCTAAATCAGAGGCCTTGTTAATAATTTCTTTACAAGTACATAATAACTAGAACAAAAACTAAAGCTACCTTCAGAGAATAACATCTTCGGTAAGGCAAGCTGCAAATAGAGTCAGCAGGATCTGTGCTACCTGTTTGGCAAGCATATTTTCACTTGATAATGGGCAGATGACAAGCAACTTCTGAAGTGACCCGTATAAAACATTAGTCACAATGCAGTGCTTAGAACACTGCAAATGGAAAAGGTGGGATGCTCCTCCTGTCTGGGAGAGTTTCTGAAAGATTTGCAACATGCCACACGGCACCAGATACAGCACTTCATCTTTCCAAGAGATGGCAAACCTCTCTTAAAGCAATGAACTGCTCCTCTTTAATTCATCCTATCTGCCCCACCCAGTGATTAAGTCCCTCAGCAGTTAATTTAGGAGGATGTATTTCTCTTCCAGATGCTAGTAAAAGGCATACAACAGCAAAAACCGGTAAATGTTCAGTTTCCAGCCACTCTGATACAGCATAAATCTACAGAAAGGATTTGGAGTAGCAGTTAACTACCCACAACATCTCATCAGCATAACCTCAGTAACCCCCTGTGTACAGACTGAGCTGTTCCTGGAGGCACCTATTTGCTCTTCAAGGATTCAGGCTTGAAGGGATCTTTTCCATGCACTTCACTGAGTTTTGGTTCACTACCCTGCATGCAGATACAGAAGACTTCATAACACATTTGCTGCCCACCTGCAAGACATTAATGATTAATTCCCAAGCATATCAACTCTACACAGCTGTTGGGCTTTCCTTCTTCCTTTTTTTTTTGTGGCTTGCTTTGAAGAGAAAAGAACAGATATATCATGTAAAATCCAGCTAGAGATATTAAAACACTGCAGTATTTTTCAATCTCAGCAGAATAGCTGGGGAGTCAAAGGCTCTAATCAAAGGATTAGGAAAAATGATTTCAAATACACAAAGTTCATGCCAGATCAAATCCTGTCTTCTGTCATACAAGGTAACTGTTATCCAGTGGACTAATTTGCAAACATAATTTTATCTGTTTATTAAATAAATCAGACCAGGTGAAAAGATGGGACGATGTGATTTGTACTGTCAGCTTCACCCTGGGAGCATGGACACTGAGGATGGAGGAGGCACTAGTGTGAGGTCTGTGCTGAAGTGAGATCTGCACGCAGAGACAGTTCAGTTGATGGTGAAAGATGACATCCACAATGACTCCTGCCTGGTCCTTTGAAAAATGTCCTATTTGTTCCCTGATATCTGCAGAGCAGCTCTGGGGAATGGCTGAACGAGTCCGAAAGACAAATGGCAACAGAAGCGCCCTGCGCTCAGTTCATTCAACACCAGCTCAGACCCTCCCAGGCAGCTCCTGCTCTGAAGGGATTCCAGAGCAGCTTGTCCCAGCAGGCCACGAGGAGCTCCTGCAGCTCAACTGCCACAACGTGAAGGCAAGGACAGAGGGAGGGGGAATATACCTATTAGGGTCTGGTAGCCACAGCTACATTTGAATTTATCTCTAAATCCACATTCGTGCCATCAGTGGAACCAAGACATTTGATTTAGATCTATCTCACCTATCTACTTCCCTGCTCTTGAAAAGGAAAGTATTACTAAGGTTTTTCGTGGTAGAGTTAAAAGGAACTTCCTGCAAAGATCTCCCCAGACAAGAAGTGCTAGTGACTTCTTGGAAGATATAAATATAGCAAAAGCTCTCAAAAAGTTGGAGTCCAACTTTCCCAGTACAGGTTGTCAGATGAGTCCTTGAAGTCTTTTGTAGCTGTACATTACCTGGAGGCTGACTGTAGGAAAGGTACAGCTACAGCTTCTTGGTGTAACTCCTGACGCAAATACTGTCCTGAAGGAAAAACAATGCTCTTTTGAAATAAAATTAAACCACTAGTAAAGCAGAGCAATTACTCTGGAGAGAAGCCACTTTTAATAATCATAAAATCCATGCAAGGACAACTGTAATGTACAAAATTTACACTTAAATAGACTACACAGACCAGCACATCTATCCAAATGCATCTTTGTCCAAATTTATCACTTTTTTTCCTTAACATAAAGGTTTGCAATAAGAATTCAGGACAATATAGCAACAACCTTTGAGAATTTCATATACAGAGCACAGAAAAGAATTTAAGTACAAAGAAAAAATAAAATCAAGCATTTTAATGGAATCTGCTTAAATGGCTTGTTTCCTGCCTGACATTTGCCCTCTGATGGAGCAAGTCCACTATGACAAATGACAAACCTTTCTTTCCATCCAGTTGCTCTTCCAGATCTTTGAGATGTTCTGGGAATCGTGGGAGGTAACAGTCTTAGCAAAATACAACCAGATGACCAGAGAAGTACCAAATGGCTGAAGGGTTCAATAGGGGAAGGCCAGATGAGAACACATATCCTCCCCATGCAAAAGGAGACAGGGAAATAATATTGCCTTGATTGATATTTCTGCAGAACAGTTCACATCTAGGGATTTACTAATAATGTTCTTCCAAACAGGCTTTGTGTGACAGCTGCATTTTGTCTCTCTGGTAACACCCTTAAAAAGAAAACCATGCCAGAGTACACAGACCATCCACTCCAAGGACTGGTCTGCACAGTCATGGTCAATGTCATAAGTCTTTCTCTCTTTGTTCTTTAAAAAACGGAGGGAAAAAAATCCCATCCGTGACATACCTTAGAGCATCAGAAACTCGGTAAGCTTTTGCAGTAATCTGAATCACCCCTCTGACTGCCCTTGAATTTTCTCAAGATCCGAGCCCTGCACAGGCAGGATGCTGTAGTGCAACAGGTAAAAGAGAAAACCTGCAGAACTGAGGTCAGGGGTCTACACCTCTGGTAACTGCTTTTCTTTTTCACTGGCAGAAGCAATGGGCTACACATGGTGTGTGTGAAAGAATGAAAGCTAAAGCAAACAGCTTGCAAGTCTTGTTAAATTATCTGTACTGAGTAAGAACCATGAAAGGCACACAACATAGAAAGAGATTATCAGGTACAGTGAAAAATGAAAGATCCTCAGTTTTGGGCCCAGTCACCAAGTGTGAGGCATCTGGAGTCCTACAGCTGACCAGGGGTTACAGAAAGAATCCATGAGCATTCAAGTGTAAGCAGCTCTGGTGACCGATTACTTGGGCCTAAAACTAGTTGAGGAAAAAGAATCAGCAGCTCAGAGAACAGCAAAAATGAAGACAGACTTCTAAGTATACCCTAACAGCACCTGGAATACTGTGCTACAGACATGATCCAATTAGACAGTAAGTCAAACAGCCACATTTCATGACTTAATGATCTCTTCTATTGTATCAAAGACCATGAGAATTTTTTGACATTTGAGAAAACGAAGACAGTATTTTCAGAAGTTGCATGTGAGTCACTGGGAGTCTCTGATGAACTCCCTCTGAAGGAAGCAGGCCATTATGCTGTCTTTCCAGCAAAAGCCACAGTGCATTTTCTGTTTGTGGTGTTTAATCATTAAAAAAGAGGGGGGAAAAAATCCTTTTTGCCAGGGCATAGCTAATAGTAGAATGAACTACCTCATTCATCTAAATAAAGTCAGCTCTAAACCATGCAATAACCATTTAAGTGCCTGCTTTGTTAATTATTTCACTGTTTATCTAATTCATTATGAGCATCTAAATAATAAGCTCATTCAGCATTAGCCAAGATCAGACACAGAACACACCCAAGCAGCCTATCCACCCTTCTGCCCACTGGGGGTCTGTCCCCTGCAGCCTCACTCAGGTTTGTGGGGTCTCTGACCCCTTGAAAATGTTCAATCACTCCACAGCTCAATACAGCACAGCTTTATGAAAGCTTCCTGTCTCTTCTACCATCAGTTCCTCTGTAGCCTTTGTGTTGATTTTTGGGATGGTTACCTCCAATTTTCCAATTTTATTTCAGGAAAAAATGTCACCTTCCAGTGTGAACAAGGACAATACTCCCAATAGGAAAGAACAGGTGAATTGTTTCATTATTAATCCACTTCCCTTTTCCTCACCTGTTGCTTCTGAATTCATTTTTTTTGCATACAGCTGCAATAACTGTTCTTCTGCAAATCAGGATTTCTACAAATGCACAACAGAGCTCACTTGGGAAACAAGGGCAACACACCTCCAAAAGGGCACAAGGAATTGCACCTGCACCTCCCACACGACCTCAATTATATCCTGCATCCACTCCCTTTCAGAAAGGCACAGCACTTGTGATTCCCTTCTGAAAAAGCACATTTCACCTTTCTATGCTTCATTTCAGTTTGGCATTTATATAGCTCAGAAGATAACTACACCTTTTTCTGGTGATGTTAGCATATGATTAAGTGTTCCTCAAACAGGGGCACCTTTCCTGGAGATGGTAATTGAAGTCAGCACATGGATGGCCTGAGAGGCTGCATTAGCAGCTCAAACACTGTTCTCTTCCACTTCTAAGGAGCGAGCTAATCTTCAGGTGGAGTGCAATAGCTGGAGCCTTGGAGAAAAACAGAAATGGCAACACGTCTGGGAGCCTTTTACTTGGTGGACAAACCCATCTCAGCATCACTCCAAGCGGCAAAACACAACTGGAACAAATCAAAACAAAGCCACAGCCACGCTTGAGTTCCTACTGAGGGAGTGGTGTTTTCCTCAAGTATTTCCAAACAGCGGTCAGGGTGGGTGGGTGTGGGGAGTCAAAGGCTTCAGTACAAGGTGTTTATTAAAATAATTCCCTTTAATTGTCCTCCCTCGCACTGCAGTTCTCAGCCATGGAATCACTTGTGCCCTGGGAAGGGGCAACACGTGCCATTTGTGACTGTAATTAAAGCAGAGCAATTAATCAAACTCTCCATTTCTGCAAGGAAAGTTTCTTAAGCTGATAATGAATTTAAGCATTTGAAAGTAGTGAAACTGATTTTCCATGCAGCAACAGCATAGGAACTGCCAAATGTTTTCCTCTTGACTGTTCACTGAGCACCTGAAATGATGCAGATCATTACTTCAGCAGGCACCAGGGCTGTTAATCTCATGATTTCCACAAGAGGCAAAAACTTCTATTGCAATGTAGCCACAGAAGTGCAACTGTATAATGTACACAAATTTTATATTAAACAACAGGCTCTTCTGAGAAATTAAAGTAATTTGGGTGTGAGAAAGCAAAAAGACTTAAATCTGCACAAGTATTGTTAGGATAGCCAGGGTGAATTTACACAGCACACCAACTGCCAACTAAAAACATTAAACAAAAGCCAACCATCTTGGTCTGTAAATTTCTTCCTCCCATGTGCTGTGTAGGCATATTATTTAGAGCAGCTGTGTTATTAAGAAAGAAATAAAAAACCCAAAGCAGCTCTTATGCATTTACAAAATCCTGTGCAGAACTTTGACCCTGCAGTGGAGGGCTTAGCCTGTGTTTAGGCCAGCAGAACCTACTTGACTCGTGTCCCAGATTTAGCACTGGGAGGAAAATTCACCTCCAGCACAAATCTATTAAATGAATGTGGCATCATTTGAGTCAGGAGACAAGTCTCATACAACCAAAGCACAATTAAGTATCGGGCAATCAAAAAGCTGGAAAGCAGAGAAACTTCCCAATTGGATGTTATAAACCAGGATAAATGACCACAATGACAATGGGTATCTTTGAAATACAATTCCATTACAGTTAAGCCGTTCTCAGCCACTTCACTTTGCAAAACTGAGAAAAGAATGTGCTCGCTTCCCATTTTGCAGCTGGGCAGATGCACTCTGAATACTGCATCAGCAACAGTGGGTAGTGTCAAGCTTTTCACCCACTCCTGTACCCCAAGAGCCATTCTGATCTTCCAAAAGCTGTTTTTTCACAACCTCATGGGATTCACTTTGTCTATTTCTTCACACCTCATTTTAAAGATCTTATAGGAAGCTCAAGCAGTCTAACTCTGCTCAATACCACAGCAGCTACTCTAAAATGGAAAGCCCAGCCTGAGCTGCCATCACTTGTTGATGTGAGACACCTTTCACCAGGAAACCTCAGTGGGCTATCACCTATACCAACATGTCTCAGGCACAGCTCTGCTCAATCCATGGCAGTGCTCAAATGAAGGAACACACTGCCTCAGCTAGGAAAAACACATCAGAAGAAAACAAGTCAGAGGTGGGGAAAAAAAAAGCCAACTGGAAGCTTTTATTATCCTTTTTCTTGAGCTCTATACTACTCTCCCCCACCTCTGAAATGGTTCTGGAACTCTCACAAACACATTAAAAAGACAGAACTATACATGAGACCTTGTCCTGGAGGCACAAAACAGAACTGGGTCAGAAAACTGGGAAACATCTGACTTGCTCAGGCCAACACAATCAGGCAAAAAATGAAGTTTTGATTGGAATGTGGCCATGCTGGCTCAAAGCAGTTATGTCCTACACTGACTTCAGTACTGATGCCTTGAGCAACAGCAGTATCATGTTCCACATTTTGAAGAGGACATGTTTGGTTTCATCCTCCACATTGCACATCTACAGTGTCCCTTCTCCACCCAGCAGCAAAGAGAAAAACCTTTCATAACCTTTTCCTGAGCTTAACTAAAAATCACCTGGTACTTGTCAACAGAAGCAAGAGCAGGGATGACAAAATGCCATCTAAGAGCAGGCACTTGACCTTCCTGTCTTGCAATACCTGAGTGCACCTACCCAGGTACTGCCATTCCTGTGACACTGTGAACTGAGTATGAGCAGAGCCCCGAGCCCCTGCTCCTCTCCATTTAGATCAATCCATTTTGAATATCACGAGTATCTTAATATAAGGTGGCTTTTAGAACAATTAACCCTGCACTGCTTTTACCTATTCAAAAATTTACACTGCTTCTCTGCTGCTAGAAAGAGTCCCAGAGACAAAAATGTTCACGTCTGCCTCTATTCACTGTCATTCTGTGATGGGCTTCTTAGTCCTTCTTTTATGTTTTTCCTCTCCCATACAAGGAAAGGAGGCAAGATTTATTCCCCCAAAATTGCTGAAACAAGACAGATGAACAGAGGAAGACAAAGCAGCGTGAATGCAGCAGAAGTGCATAAACACAGAGGTGAAAGCACAAGAGTGGGACCCTGCTGGGAGACAGCATAAGAGCTATTAACACCACACAGTGCAAACCGTGTTTAGCCAAACCCTGAGGACACACATCTGGATGGTATTGACAGAAGTGACCTTGCTACAAAAGCAGGGGTATCACCAGCTCTCCAGTATTGCAGGAGATGTCCCAAGCAAATAAAGGCCCTACTTCCATTTGTATTATATACTTGGAAATAATTCAACCACCTTCCAACAATATTTTACATTTCACAATCCCTACCTTCTCTACATCATGGGAAATTCAAAATCAGCATTCATTTTAAAGGCTATGTATTTCACAGAAGAGGAAACTGAGGCACAGACTGTCAAGAGATTATTCCCCAGTGCTTCAGTGCCTCCAGCCATCCTGAGCTTACCTGGCACACTAGTGGTCAGCAACAGCAGTAATTCTGAAGTGCATCAGTGTCTGACTCCTGTCTCTTCCATCATCCAAAGAGAAGACTCTGGTTCTTTAACTTTTCAGGCCACTGAAGAGCCCAGCTGAAAAAGTTTATTCTTTCTGTGTGGCAGATTTTGTGAAATGTCCCACAAATGGAAGGTTGCCTCTGGAACTCATTTATCAGGAATTTCAGCAATGCTCTACACAGATGTTGCGTATCACTTTAGGTTCCTGCTAAAAGTCAAAATGTTGTTGAACTCAAACATGAAGGATTAACTCCACTGGACTTTAAACTACAGAACTCCCATGAACACTGACTGCAACTCCCTCTCATGGCAATGAGAATAGCACAACATCCAACAGTGAAACTACCAAAATAAAAAACTTGCCAGTCCTCTGAAGTTCACTGGCACGATGTGCGTGGCCAAGGCACTGTAGGCTGCACCTTGTCCTTTTTCCCCCACAATTCGGCTGAAATTCCAATGTGCTTGCTAAACTTTCCCTAAGCACTCAAGATTGTAGTCAATTCTTTTAAATTCTCAACATCAGCTTCTATTTCTGCTGCGGTTCTAATTTCCTTCAGTGTTTTCAACAGCATTTTCTCTCTCTGGTTCTTCACTGCCCACCTTAAATTAGCATCTGATGCCCAACATCCATCTCCTTCAGTATGTGCCTGAAGCATTCAGACTCCCATTTAGTACCTGTGAAGAGCCAGTTCTTTGACCACAAGCACGAGCCATTTCTTCTTGCCTTTCCCAACAACCCTCTCCAACCATCAAACACAATTCACAGGAGCTCTGTCTCAGTTTTTATTACCAGCCCCTTTCAGTCAAAGGCACTGGGCCAGGATAAACCAGCTCACTTACTAGTCCTGCAACCTGCTGGCCATCACTGCTATTCTTAGCATATTTGGCACCGTGTCCTAGGGATTGCTAATTTTAAGAGATGTAAAAAGGGAACAGGACGACAAAGTCAGATTTGTGACTCCTTCAATGGCATGACAGAGAGCCTGAGGAACAGTGATGTACAGAAATTGCCCCAATGGCATCCATCAATAGAGGCAGAGACACATATTTATCTTCTTTACAAGAAGCTTTACAAGCTGCAAGTGTTTGGGTTATTTGCAGAGCCTCAACTTCAATTCCATGAAGCCTAATCTAAATTTTTGCTGAAGTTGCTATATTATTAACAGCTTCTTTCCTCCTGGGAAGTATCAACACAATCATCTCTTGGACTCTTTAATACAGGCTAATAACAAAGGAAGGCAAAAAGCAAACTACAAAGGAGACAACAACACAGCTTAGAGAAGTTCTTATTTTTTAGTTGGCAAGCAAATGAAAACTGTATCTACAAAGGCAGAATAAGTATTTCAGAAACATTTTTTATTCCTACATGGTGAGAAGAGCCTTTTCCAATGGATTGAAGTCCCTCAGTTCAATCTTAACATTAATATGAACCTTTCAAATATTTTCTGCTCTTGCAGCTCATCCATGGGCTTTTTAAAAACCTTTTTCTCAGAAAAGTAAAAAACATTCTTTAGTCTCCAAACTGAAAACAGCTCTACATACACTCATAGGTCAAATCTCAAACCCTGCTAGTTCTTTACATGGACAGTAAGAAAAGCATGGCTGTTGTAACAAGTACAAATCCTGAAGGAGTGTCCCACTTGTGAATGAGAGCTGGAAAACAGAGCACCATCCTGCAAATTTTTTAGTCTTCCAACCAACTTTGCCTGTCTGTTGTAAACACACTTACATGCTTCTCCTACAAAGCCTCTTCAGTCTTTTTTGTGGCTCATCCACTTTATAGAGGTCCTTCTGGGGAAAATTGTTTTTTCTTTTTTTGCACCCTTGCTGCTGATTGCCATGTTAATGAATCAATAGATGAGGTTCTCTACAGGCCATCGCTCCTCGTTACTGCCCAGCTCCCCACGGCGCTGCTGTGTCCATCTGCTGTGCTGGTGAGGCTGCCTGGTGCCACAGGATCTGCTGGCCAGCTCCAGGGCAGGCAGCCAAAGAGCTGCTGGCCTTCCAGCAGCATCATCCTTCTCCCTTAAAAATGCCACATCCTTCTCTCACAAACACACAGCAACTGCTCTCCAGCTGAGCCATCCAAATTGCTCCACCACCTTAGCATAAAGATGTACCCTGAGCTTTGAAACAAAACCTTTTTGTGCTTGAAGGATGCCAGGGGTTACCTACAGAAACCTGCCCAAATACTTCCCTGGGTTGTCAAACAGCCAAGCACAACAACAGCAGTCATTCTGACATACTAGCAGGCCAGGACCAGCTGTCTGTACAGCCAAGAGCCATTTTCTTGGTCAAGAGAGGGGCTTTACAAGTAAGTTATTATGTAGTGGTTGAACGATACCCATAAAACTTCTCTGTTTTAAAGCTGATTTGATGTAGATGAAATAAACCACTGGGTAGCCGTAGCTGTACTGACTTAACTACTTCTAAGTTTTTTTCCTATTTTATTGGGTAACATTTTTAAAAGCCCTCAAGTTCTCCTGATGCCTGGTATTCCTCCCACCAGCATAACCAGATGCACATCTGGAAAGAACACAACCCTATTTTGCTTATAATAACAACCAAATAGACCTTATGGAAACAGATTTCATCTCCTATGCACAGGAAAGTGTGAATAGTGAAACAAGGATCTATGGAGGTGATGAAAGATGGAGCAAAGTGTTTTTGAACCAGTTTCCACAGGAGCACCCCAAGCAGATGCGTGGCTGCACCCAGCAGCGTGAGAGGACACAAGGCTTGTGCTGCAGCCAACAGCAAACCATGCCCTAGAAAACATCATCACCACCTGATGTGCTTGATTCCTCAATATGGTAACACAAAAATAATGTGGCTGTATCACAATGATACAGCAGGAAAATAATATACCTTGGATGTCTTGTCCTATTTTAACATAAAGGATTTTCCATTAGGCAAGGACAGCCTTTCCATAGTACAGTAATATTTCATGGGGGAAAAAAACCCATCAGCTTATCAGTTTCTGAATAGGAAAAAAAAAAAAAAGGCATTTCCAGATATCCTTTTGAAAAAGGACCACTGAGACCAATTCTGTTGTCTACTCAGAGATCTTTAAAAGACATTTCATAATTTCAAGCCAAAGCGCATCACTCTGTCATGGGGAGGGAAGAGGAAAGAAAGGGGAAAACAATTTAATTTCCCCTGCTCATCTGAACACGCATCAAGTGAGCCTTTCAACAACCTCATAAAAATGTGCAAGGCAGACAGAAAATAATTTAGGATGCATTTAGAATTTATTGACTTGGCCTGGTCAGACGTTTGATAACGTATCTTGCTGCTGGTATGGCAAGTGGGGAAAATAAAATTAAAGCTGATCTGTGAAAACTGGCAGGCTTAGCTTTAAACGGAGCTTCAAACCATACCAAAACAAAAAAATACCTGATCTCTCTTTGGAAAATACACTCAAATGTCTCCAAATTAGCCATATTCATTACAAAATAACTTCTTGAAGAAGAAACGGGCTACAAAACCACTCATGGTGGTGGGTGTGAGAGATTGAGCCCTTTGAGACCACTTACTGGCCCTTTGCTCCAGCCATTCCACATGGCCAGTGAAAGCTTCCTGGAATGGAGCTTCTCCTGTAAAGAGATACAGCCTGAAAGAAGCCCAGTATTTTACATTCTTGCTACATCAGTTTGACTCTGCCTCATTTAGTAGTTCCTGCCTGACCAAAGCCCCAGTATTTTGTCTGGAGGTGAGGGGGAGATGTTAATTTACAGGGAAAGGTGAGGGTGGTTTAAGCCAAGAGCCTATCAAGCATGGCTGTATGAACTCTAGCTTTCTGTTATACAACAATTCATCCTTTCCCCAATCCTTCCCCATCACACAGCCAGATGTTGCCAACTCTGTCAGCCATGACTTCTGCAATGATGGCTTTACATGGCAAGGGACCATGCCACCACCTGCCACTGAGAAGCTATCTGCACCTCTTAGGGAAGCTCAGTACTTGATTGAATTATTTGTAACTCCGGTGGTTCTACAGAAGGGCTTCAAAAACACAATCTGAAGAGTCCTCTCAAGGCTGAAGTGCAAAAATATATTAAGCTATGTGACATGCCTCCACTTCTTTGTGGTTTTTTAACTCTTCAAACTTAGGTCAACTTCCCTCTTGGACCTGGGGCCAGTTTTGAAGCCCAGGCCACCAACAGCACACCAACCAAGGAATGCAAGCAGATCCCAGCTTGGACAGAGTGTAAGAAAATCCAGACACACTATTCAGTCTCCCTAGCTTATGTCTGGAGTAAGTCATCTGAATTTGATTGTCTTTCAAGAGAAAGTAACTAAAACACCCAGTGGGATTTTTTAAAATTTACTTTTTAATACACTTGTGAGAAGGGCTGGGGAAGAAGCCTCTTGTTGCAATGTCCTACAGTTACAGAAAAAGGAATCCAATCTTTTACAAAATAAGAAACACAGCAGAAAACAAAACCAGCCAAAAGCTCTTCCAAACGATCAAGCAGTGTTACCTTGCAATCTACCTCTTGATTAAGGAAGAGGTTTGGGATGCTTCAAAGGGTACAAAATTTCACTGAAAAAGCCACCACCTCAGCAGTGAGAAGGCACAGCAAAGCCTGTCTGGGCTCAGTACCAACCTCAACGGCCTCTCCCCAGGATTATCCCTGTAGCCTCCCATTCAATGCTGTTTAACACCCCACAGCACACATTTTAGCTGCTAATTCAGCTCTCTGGTCAAAACAGGCAACAGAAGCAAAAGGATAATTTCTCCCCCGACCCTGAATTCAAGTCTACAATCATT
Organism: Nicator chloris; assembly: GCA_013400495.1. Lineage (NCBI taxonomy): Eukaryota > Metazoa > Chordata > Aves > Passeriformes > Pycnonotidae > Nicator > Nicator chloris. Next base: position 265,649 of record WAAE01007692.1, read on the forward strand.
TACGCACAGGGTTCACAAATTCATCTCCAGCAGCCCCTGGAACACAAAGCTCAGTAACCTAATATGGTTTCCATGAGCCCAGATACAGAGATTGAAGGACCATTAAAACAAAACAAAAGAAGCAATGAACTACAAGGGAGTCAATGATGTTTCAAGGCATGTAGCAAGTCTCTCCTACTGATCACTCTGCCAGTTCTTCAACCGAACCACAACTGAAAAGCCAGTTTAATAAACATCTCTCATTTCAAAAGCTAGGACACCACCAGGCACCAAGAAATGTTGCAGCTCAGCAAAAAGAGAATGCAGTGATCACTGGGTGGGTATAATAGAGGGATTATTTTACAATTACAGCAACAATGAAAAAGCCATTTATACAGTAAGACGCTGATGAACTGGCAAGCGCCTGTCCAAAGGGATTAAATTAAAGTCTGACAGAGACTACAGAGAGAAGAATGTCTTTAGCAAAAGGTTTACAAACTTCCCTAGACAGTCTTATTTCTAAACAATGTCCTTAAAGACAGTATCTTGCATTTAGACCCATTTTAGGTAACAGGCAAAATGCACAAATAAGAAACGAAGTTCACTTTGAGAATTTTTATTTATTTAAAGAGAAGCAAAAGCATGTATGAAAAGGCTGGGTCACTCTTCATTGCTTCAGAAAGCACACTTCAGTGGCCCCCACAATGCCTTCATTTCTTGGGTTAAAAAGGGTCAAGGAACCTCACAGGTGACACTGGTAGCTCTTGGGGAACTTCTGCTGCAGCAGTGACTCTGTCAGAGTATTCCAGAAGCCCTCAGCAGGAGTAATAGGGAAGCAACCATGAGAGAGGAGGCTAATCCAGGAACACTGTGTAGATGGACAGAATGGTTCACAGTGTTTCACGCCACTGAAGCAACACGCCCAGTACTCTCTGAAAAAGAGGTGCTGAGCAGAATCACCTTGCAAGGATAACCTGCAGGTAGATCAGGCTCCCTTCCAGAGCAGGGAACATCCAACTGAGAGGGAAAAACCCCCCATGCTTCAGAAGAGAAATTCAGATAGTTCAAAGGGAGGGCAGATGAACACTTTTACAAACCACAGAGCTTTTAGCTCTGGTTGATTTATTAAATGGGTCGTCCTCTTTTTCCTATGACTTCAGGCAACAGTTGAATTATTCAATGAGCTCCAGTTGACTATGTTGTTTCTAAAACACTTGGGCTACCTCTGGGGAAGGAAGATGAGACGAGGGGGAATAAAAACATGTTTAAAAGTTAAAGAATTTAACAGAAGTGGGTCCTATTCATTTAGAGAAGTCTCAGAAGCAGAGAGGAAGTCAAGCATTTCTGCAGGTCTCCTGGGTAAGGAAACTTGTACCACATGGAGAAGTGGAGATGTGCAGCTCAGCTGCAAAGCTCACAACATGGGGATAGCCTTGCTGCTGCCGTCAGTCCAAGGGTTTTGCCCCTCCTGCTCCCACAAACAGGATTCACAGCTCCAGCCTCAGTGACACCCACCATGTGTTTGGAAACAAACACATGCTCTACCCTCTGAACTTCCCCATCCTGGACAGAACTGTCTGAAGAATTTCTCCTGCAGTCCAGTTGAGAGAAGAGCAGTTTTCAGACAATCCTTCAGAGCTTATTAACTGCTGTACTTTTTTTTGCCAGCCCAAAGCAGAGTGACTCAAACTGGCAGGGAGAACAAGAACGAAGCCAGCCTCTCAGTGAGGCAAATACCAAACCATCAGGCTAACAAAGGAACATTCCCCTGAACACACCATTTCTCACGGATCACCAGTTCCAGGACTTAACTTCATACTGGCATTTAATTAATGAAAACACTGTGATGGTCATGTGAACAGAGGTTAGTTTTCAGATGTTTTTCAGATTTCAGCAGTAGCAGAAGTGGTTCGTCATGAAGTAGCAGATGAGCTCTTGCAAAACTATTTATCATCTAATAAAAAAAGAGCTATTTGCTCCAGAGAAGGTCAGCTTGCTAGAAGAAAGCCTGTTGACAGCAAGGAATCCTGCTATCATTTGTGCTTGCTCAGTAATTAGAGCTGGATGCAGGAAAACACTGGGATCCATCACCATCAGCCAAGACAAAATCAAATCAGGAAATACATAAAAAAAATTAATATAACCAAAAAAAGCAAAGGACCTGACAGCGAATCACTGAAGCCAAACCCAGACACAGTTCTTTACTACACTACAATAAAATTTAAAAACCCCAAAACCTGTAGATAATTTACTCGCATGACATATTTTACTACTGCTCCCAAAGACTTGCAAATCACATATGTGTATTTCAAAATAAAAGGAATTGTTTATGGCTTCCGTAAAGATTACAAGAAATTTACAGGCACATAATCTCTAAAGACACAACCAGAGCATCCTGACCTGAGTAAATCAGAGGATTCCACACACCAACTGATGCTCAAACTAAGATTAAAACCAGAATGCAGCATCGACAGCTGGTAAGAACTTTGGAAACGTAAAAATGGTAATAGTCAGCAAAACAATAGTCAGAGCAAATAATCAGGGGCCCAAACCTGGGCCCTGTAAGTCTGCCAACCCTACCAGTTTTGTGGGCCAAGTACTGGTACTGGATATTGAATTCTCTCTCTTCAGCCTCAGGTGAGTAGGAGGAATAGCAGTATATACTCACTGGATTTATCTTCCCAGAAGAATTCCCATTTCTTTCAAACGTTGTCTTGAACCAAAACACTCCATCCCAACTGCTGTACTGTCCTGGGTACCTTACTAACTCCTGCGTGGCTTTGATTAGAGAACAGGAGATCCTTTGCCAGTGATCTCTTAATATTTCTTCCTGTGTCTTATTAAAACTTCTTCCCAGCTGCTTTGGTTGCCATTTATCTTTTGTACAGATGAAATCTGCCCAATCCAGCACGTCCAGGTTCTCACTACTGCAGAAATAGCCCTGATGCAGGAATTTTAAATATGTGGGTTTAGTTGGTGCGTGCTCATTGTGATAACTGTGAATGCACTGTAAGAATTACTCACTGCAGTGATTTCAAAAGGATACTTTAACAGCTTTTTGTAAAAAAGGAAGTATGAGCTTCTGAATCACCTACATAAAACAATCAAATCTGCCTATTTTTTTTTTAACTAAGAACACAGTCTTTTTGTTGTATTCCAGTAAAGCTGCTTCATTGTAACCGAGCATATTGCACAATGCCAATTTTCAGCCTCTAGTGTCATTGGGAAATTCTCACTCGAGTAACTTCCATTCAGGCCTAGCCAAGAGCATTAGAATTTGGATAAAGCTGACATGCTTTACCCAGAGAGCAGCACCCAACCAATCCATTTCAAACAATCAATAAAGTTTGCTATACAGACCCAAAATTCAATACTGAGGACATATCTTTGAAGAAATCTAGAATGAATATCATCCCCTGTGAGAAAATTACTCATTAAAGCCACTTCATTTTAATTTTTATTTTGTGTTTGCTTTTTGTGTTGTGTGTTTGTTTTTTAATAGACAAACAAGATTATGACAGAAATTATGCAATAGACAGAAAAGGGGCTTATCTAAAGTAAATAAAGTCTCCTGTTTGCAACCAGCTGACAGCATTTGGTATTTCTCTCTCCTTCCCTCCTCCCTCTTTAAGAGCAACTTTTCTAGTTACAAATCAACTTGCAGAAGAGATTTTCAGGTGAGTAATGACTCCCTTCTCAGTGTGGCCATTCTCATGGCACCACTGAGCAGGAAAATTGATAGGACATGGTGCAAATTTGACAGTGAGCAGTTCAGACACCAAATGCTGCTTGAACTTGCACAAATTTTTTTATCTTCACTTTTTGGAACACTAGGTACATTATGAAGAGCAATGCAAACTTGAGATGCACCGATCAGTAAGTTCAATCAGTAAGCTACTCAGGAAGATTTATAGAGTTTCTATTCAAGTAACTCCAACTTGCTCAGACTTTTGGAAACATCATCACACAACCTTGAGACAGCCCCCCAGAGAGGTCTTGCATTAATCAAATGATGCAGCACCAGCAGATGAGGTCAGACGTCCCATGTACGTACAGAAACTCCTACTGGCTGTACTCTGTGGGCAGTGTTGATCACATGTTTCACTTGCCATGTCTCTTACCACCTACTGAATACACAGGGATCAGCATCTGAACTCCTCACTGCTGCTGGCAACACAGACACAGCACAAGGTCCCATCTTCAGCCCTGGAGCCACAGGCGCTTCTGGCACAGTGCCTGCTCTCATCTCAGCCCACGTAGGACATGTATTATTTACTTTGTCAAAACCTTCAGAGACATTTAACCTGCCCAAGGACTGTCCACTTGTCTGCCCACAGGGCAGAGGAATGAAATTAGTCATTATAAAGAAAGAAAAAGAACCTCCTACAGCTCCTTTTCCTCTCTGCTCTGTGAGGAACATGCCCAACTGAAGTGATTCTAGCAGAGGCAAATACCCTGAGCCTTTACACGAAGGGGAGTGAACAGGGGGCAGCTCTCCAGGGTCTAGATCCTTGAATGGGGCAAGACACGACAGGGTGTCCCAATATGCCCTTCCTCGTATGTTTTTTATCTAAGATATCTGGATTCAAATCATCAGACTTAGTACCTTATCATTTCAGATTTTGCACACAGAGGTCTTGAAAATCACACCATCCCCTGGAAAGTAATTTTGACTTATCCCAAACTCTGGAGAATAACTGTTTACTGATATTCTCACAGAGGTAGTAAACAACACACAGAATGCCACATTAGTTCCCCACAGCCAAGCTAACAGACTTTGTCCTGGGGAACCCTACTCCAGTGTGTTTTTTACAGCAAAGAGCCACTATGGAGCCCTTCTTAAGCCTGATGATGGGGCCCCAAAGCTTGGCCTAACTCTCAGCAGCAAGATAAGCTTTACCCTTAAGAATGTGTGGGCTTTCTGACTAATTTTTTCTGTTTAACAAAAACAAGGCATACAAGATAGAAGGTGGAAAGAGGGAGGACAAAGCAAACAGTCTAGGATCCTTTTTTAGATTTTTTTTTCCGTAGAAAAATAAATAAACCCAGGGAGCCTTATGGCACAGGAGGTTCTAACTGTTCTCTGTAGACCTTCCAAGCACAAGAAAAGGAAAACAAAGACATTAATCCAGGCAGTAACAATGCCAATAACCACATTCTAAAAGCCATGGTGCAGTTAAGGTGCCTCACTGCTGCATCACCACCACAGTACATCATGGCAGGTAAGAAATGTGGAATTGGAATTCTCCAAACCTACGGGAATGGAAATCTCACATCAATTCCAGGAAAGATCGGGGGAAAAAAAGTGTCTTACCCTTTCTCCACTTGATTAGCACCTGTCATACTTAAAGGATGACAAAAAAACTCTTTCCATTCCCTTAAAATCCAGAAATTTAACAGGAAGTATTTCCTCAGCAGTGATCCTCCTGCACTTGGCTCACTAGTGTGCTGTCATTCCAAATACCTCTGGAAACATCAGCAGGATCCAGATACCCAATTAAAAGCTGGCATGTACTCAACTGCACTGCTGAATAACCAAATGTCTGTCCTCCAGGTACTGTCCAACAACACTCTCTGAAAGCTGCCCCTCCAGCACTGCATTCTGCAAATGGCAATAGTCAATTTGGGAAGTTTGCAAAAGTTTAAAATAAATGCATCACTTTCCTCACAAAAACAGGGAAGTTTTTCTAGGCATAGTACAACCAATTTAGTTCTGTTAACTCATAAAAGCTCTTGAAACCTGTCTCCACAGCTCTCCTACACTCCAACTATCTTTTATTAGATAAGTGTAGATCCTAGGAACTTAATTGTTGTCCTTCTGATACAACTGCCTCCTGTCTTCAGTTCCCACAGTCAGAGCTACTGAAGGAGACATTGCCATTAACTGAAGCCTCTTCCTCAATAAAATCCACAGCATGAAAAATGCAGAAGTAGGTCACTTGGAAGAGGGAGGTCACAACCACACAGAATTTGCAACCAACGTGCAGAGTACGTATGGCAGAATAATGGTACACAAAGATGTTCAGCCTTTGCTACAGAGCTCTGCACATCATTGCTCTGGCTCACGGCTCACGAGGCTCACACAAAGTTCTGTTTAGGGAAGACCACCAAGTTGAACTTTGGAAGAGGCAGGCAAAAGGAAAAAAGCCAACTCCTTCTACATATTTAACAATGGAGCTAGCACAGACTGTGCACCCGCTACAGCAAAAAGAGCCTATTCCATTTACCTGCTTGTTACATAAATCAAAACCGATTTATTTACATGAGATTTTCCTTAACAAACAACATTCAAGTGGAAGTCGAAGTCATAAGTAGTTTACTTGAAAAGACAACAGGCAGCATTGAAGTACAGCATCTCCTAGAAGCTAAAATGGATATGCCTTACAACCTTTCTTTTTTGAGCTGGTCATTTGAACAGAGGCTGAAAACAAACAAAATACCATCAAAATCAGTATTCTGGTTCCCATTCATGGCATGAAATCAACTTCCCCCCTACTAAACCAGCTGACTGCTTTTACCAGCATCACTTGAGCTTAGCATTTAATTTACTTATTGTTCAATGGGCTGTCCCGTGAGTTTTTCAGCATCTTGGCATGCTTGGTGATTGTTGAAACATATTTGTCAGGAGATATGCCAGCCTGGAAAGAGAAACATTGTGTGGGATCTTATCAGTGTAAATAAATACCTGACGGGATGGTGCAGGGCGGATGGAGTCAGAGGTACCCAGGATAAGGACAAGAGACTTTGGACACCAACTCAAACACAGAAGGTTCTGTCTCAACATGAGACACTGTGAGGCTGACTGAGCACTGGCAGAGATTGCCCTGGGGGGCTGCAGAGTGTTTGTCCTTGGAGACATCCAAAAGCCACCTGCAAGTGGCCCTTCCTGAGCAGTGGTTGGACCAGATGACCTCCAGAGGTCCCTCCCAACCTCAGCCACCTGTGATTCCCTTGCTCCAAAATATATCCTGTTTTCGAAGTTATAAATCTGCATTCCAGTTCCTCTCCAGACACTCCCCACCTAAAACAAGCCAACAGGGAAAAACAAACTTCAAAGCCTTTCTGAATTGTCTCCCCCACATTCAAATCTGCAGTGGCCATAAACTCATGCATAGTAATGACAGCTTTACTTGGGGCTAAATAAACAGATTTCACTCAGCACCACTTTGTAACTGCGGCATAGAAGACCATGAGTTTCCTTTTGCTCATCAGACAGGCAAATAGACATCAAAATAAGTCTAGAACTTTGGAAGAGTTTGTCTTATGGATATCTACCCCATCCAAAACACATCTGTCCAAATAATTAACATGCCATAATCTTAAGTGATACAAAGTAAAATAACAAATACCTGTTCCACACAGTTTAAAGCATCTCCCTGTATTTTCAGGCATAGTCTGAAAGCTACAACCCTCTAAACTCCAGAAGCACTGATATGCTCCCTCAGAAAACCCCAAAGTTACATCCCTGGTTTCCTCAGCACAGAGCACAGTATCCAGAACTGTGACTTGCTTACTTTTATCTCAGTAACAAAGTGTTGACAATCCCTCCAGAATTCATGGGAGCAGAAGTTCAAAGTTATCTCTAGGAGATGTGCTAAAGCCTGCCCAGTCTGTCTCATCTCCCCACTCCCCAGCTGGACTGGATGGCCTGGCAAAGCTCTCTCTGCTTACCTTCAGTCTCCCAGGATCCTGCTAAAGGGATCGTTTCAGTAAGTCAAAGCATGCCAACATACCCTTCACAATCTCCCTTTTAAAAAGCTCCTTAAAATCCGGCTCTTCATCAGTCACCATTGTAAAAACCTCTCCACTCTCTGCCTGTGTGACCTAACTTATTTAAAGGATAGGTTCTTGAGGTTCCTGCCTGGCAAATCAACCCCCTTAAATCAGGCACCTTTAATCACATGGTCCCCACTAGGGGCAAGAAAGAGGCATGTTCTCATGTAAGTTCCTTATACCTGCAATATATTCCTAATACTCTAAGAGATATCTGCTCTCTGTAATACTCTGTGCTTGTTTAACCTTTACATCATTGTTGTCTAGAATTAATTCCATGTAATCTCTGACAGACTGTCTCCATGGTAATGACACATCACCCCACATTATTACATGTTGACATTCACAGCCACTTCATGAGAAAAATGGTCCTCACTTAGATGCTAAATCAGCAGCCATAGTATGCTCCAATGTGCTTCTCACTAAATTGATCCTTGCTATTGTCAGCCACAAAAATGCAACTGATACACTGCACACAATCTCCATTCATCACATTTCAATTAAACTTCAACAAGACTGACTTCAAGAGCGCCACCATCATCACCAGATGGCTGAAAGCTCAACTCAGCACCAGCAAACATAACCTGCTGTGCTATCAACACTCTCCATTTAACAGCCTCCTGCTCCTGGTTTGGTAGCAACTCACTGTCCCCTAAAGCAAGAAACCCCAAAGACAACCCAGAGCTTGCATCTAGTCTGACAGTTTGCAGTATTTAAGCTACCTACAAGACCTTGTGGAGTGTAAAGATATCATCATGGAATGTCAGGAACAGCAGAGCCTCCAGTCTCCCTGCTATGAAGTATTTATATATGCATGTGGATGCTTTTTGTTTCTGGAAAACTTTTAAGGAAGCTGAAATTTTCAAAAGTGTATTACAAGTGAGGCATTGAGTAGCTCCCAAACCTTCTTGACAGCCAACATCTTTCTGCACTTAGAAAATTCAGTGAGCTAAAGGAAGAAATATTTAGCTATTTGAATTAGTGTATTTTCCCTCCAAAATGAGGAGTACTGGGCTATAGATTTATCTTTACATCTTATGTTACTTCAACAGTCAGCTAAATATAGAAAAATAGTAATTATTTAGCACATCTTTAAAGCAACAATTTCCCTCCCAATTAATTTCCAGTTCCTCAGATTAATTATCTACTCAAATTTTCTCGACACACACACTGCAAGAAGCTGAATGTGTTTCCTGTAAATTAAGTCACCTTCAGAAATAATGACCCTAAAAGAACTTTCTAAGCAAAGAATCAGAAGTCCCTTCCACTAAATCTGCTTGGATGGGGAGAAGGCAGAAATTGCTATCACCAGACAGTAAACTCTGGAGCTTGAACCCAAGTAACAAGCTGCTTTCACTTGTCCTCAGGGTAAATGACCCCAAGATAATAACAAGTAGTTCCGGCCCAAATAAGAATGAAACTCATCCCTCCCCCCAAAAACCACAGATCATCATTATTGCTTGCAACATCATCCACTGTGGAGCCCAACTCAGGAGTCTTAACGTCTACTGAGCCTGCAGACAGTCCAGACCCATTTCTGTCAAGTTTAGAGACAAAGCTCCTGTAAATATCTCTAATACATGACTGGAGACTTGGGGAGAGAAGTGGAAAGCAGAGCCCAAGCACTGCCTTCCTGATACCAGACCAGGAGTCCCAGCAGGGCAGTGCAGCACACGCTGCTGCACTCACATCAGGGAGAAACCATGCAGACCTTTCTCCACCCAGAGCCAGGAGAAGATTAGTTCCAACTAATTACTATTTTCTTTCCAGCACTTATTGATTCTTTTACCCTGTGGTCTTATCCTTGACGGGGCCGTGTTCCACAAGCCAAGGAACAAAGCAAGAGAGGCACTTCACCTCAGAGGAGGGCACAGAGCTCCCCTGCACAGCAGAGCCCTCCCTTGCCGGGGGACACAGAGGCGCCTGTGCAGAGACTTTGCTGTCTCAGGACACTGCTCACCCAGCTGGGACAGGACTCGCCTTGAACCTGCACCTGAAACCTGCCTTCAGATTTAATCCAATCCTCCGGTGTGCACCTGCATGGCTTTTGTCTCACGTTGGAGGCTTGAGGGGGCAGGAGATTCTTTGCAGATTAGAGATTACTTCAGCATTGTACAATCAGAAGACAAGAAGAAAAAAACCCTTACTATTCAAAGCTCTGTCATTTGAGCACAACAACGGGGAACTTTTAGAACAAAGCATTTCTGAAATCAAGTATCTGCTAAAAGCTTACACATTTCAAGCCTGTCTAGATTACTAACTAGGTCTAAGTGGAAATGCACAATCAGACAAGAGAAAGAAGGCAGGGTTAGAATATAGTGCAATGATCTTATAAAATATTTAAGCAAAGCATGTGACCATTGATAATATGCACTTTGACTGAACAATAGGCTGTGCACATAAACAACACGGGGCTTTGGGGTTCTTCCTCCAAACCTCTGGCATATGGGCATCTGTGGGCAGGGAAGAAAAAAAGAAAGAAAAAACAAGCAATATACACAGGGACACATTCCAGATTTGCATGGTACAGTCCCTGTAAAGTATATTTGTAATATTATGCACATTTTAGCTTAGGAACAGACACACGCACACACCAAGAGGTTCTGGAACCTTTAGGTTTTTGAGGAAACAACACAAGAGGAAGGATTCTGCTGAGAACAAAACTCTCATACTTACCTCCAGTCAGCAACTTCAGCAGGCTGTTTCTGCACTGAGGCTGGTCAAACCCAAACAAATTTATGGTTTAATTATTAATAAAGCCTCCACCCCAGCTAAGACAGGCAGGCAGCTGTACAGGGGTATAAACACAGTAAACCACAGTGTTTTTAATTCACCTGCTTAAAATTAAGCAAATATAGTTTTTTCACAAAATGGAATACCAGGAGGAGACCAGGTAACAGGACTAAACTTCATTTCTCTTCTGAATCACACATTTCATCTGAGCACAGCACCTATTCCTGAAAGCACCGATGGACAAAGCCTGGGTAGGCTTCCTTCCTGCTCCAAATCCCAGACCAGAGAAACTCCAGGAAAATTAAGCCAGCAGTGATAATTTCTCCTAAGAATCACCTAATCAGTTGATAATTATTTGCATGCTTTGCTTTATACTGAACAGACTGACATCAGGCAAAAGCAAATTCTACAGGACCTTATACAGAACACAAGCAGTAAAATTCACTTGCTTACCAACAGAGAGAAGGGGAAGGCTTGCATCCAGGAAATATTCCAGGTATAGTGCCTCAGATCAAAATTTGGGGAAGAAGTGTGATGGAGGTTGTAGGCTGTAGGTATGGGTTTATGAAGTTCACGTCAGCCTGTGCACAGGCTGGAGGAGGAAAAGGGGCCATGGACTGCACACTCAGTTCCAGCATCCCTTGGAGCACTGCACTGAGCTGCACTGCCGGGACAGCACGGCTGACCCACCCCTCAATTCCGGGAGCTTTGTCTCCTCTTATCTAGAGGCATTCAAATCTTATCAGAAAACAGCTAGACAACTGGCTACTGTTAATTTGTGTTAAGTGAGGAATTCTACACAAGGAGCAATGCTCAGCTTTCTAAGAAGGTAACTCACAATAGCTTACTTCAACCCTTGGTAAGTAGTAAAAATACAAAACTATTTCCTATGTTAAAACACAGCAGATCCTATTTATGTTCAGACAGAAAATATAAACAATTAAGGATGTATCATATCATGCCCTTTGTCCTCCTTAGCCTACCTTCATTACCACTGATCAATTTTTCTCAAAAAGGTGAACAGTGGGTTCCAATCCAAACCCTTGAGAAGACTTTAATTAATGTCTTTAAGCTGAGAGTGACCCTTTGTAAACAAACATTCTTTCACAGATGCAGTGAGTTTAATCATTACCATGACCACCATCAAACACGACATGATTTCCATGAAGGAGCAAATGTTATGCAAAATTCCAAAAGATAATGAAGACTGTCTCTTCGCAGCTACTACACCTTGTATGCCAGCAAAACACTGTACCAGCTTAAACAGCTGAGAAGACGAAGATGAGTAACAAAATACACAGAATGTAACTAGAAACAAATTCTACTCTGGAAATTTACATTTTGAAGACATTTAGACCTGTAACACTGACACTTATCCATAAGCTGGAGTGATAGTCACGTCTACACCTCAATGAAACCTTCCGTGTTCCAGGTGTACCTGCAGTTGTCCTCACCTGCACATCCACAGGCTAAGAACAAATTAAATCACAAGGTGATGTTCTGTAGCACAAGTTTTCCACTGCATTTTTGGCTACAGTGTGCATTTAGGCTCTTTACAAAATGTTTCTTTGAACTGCTGCCTACTGGATACAAAGCAGAGACAAAAGCTGCAAGAAAGGTCTGTAAATTCTGGGATAATCCCAATACTGGTCAATCATACATCTTATTTTGAAAATGCAATCAATACTGGGGATATAAAATATTAAAAAAATACTTAAGGCAGATACCTCTACTCCTCACAACTACTACAGGATAGAGCTGTGTGGCTCCCCCACTCTTGCTGGGTTTATAACCAACTGCATCTGAATCAAACCCAGAAAACTGATTAAAAATTGACGTTACACCAGAACAACTTTTTGCTTGAGGTGTTCCCCCCTCCAATAAAGTGGAAACGCCTATAAACTCCAGTTTTTACAACAATAAAATAATTACTTTACTGTTAGTGAAGTTGCACAGGACACCCTTGTCAACAAGGCAAGGGGCTAAAACTGCCATAAAAGATAAAAAGATGAAAAGGGCAAGATTATTACATTGAAATCCCAGGAGGTGACCAACATCTTACTTAGGGGAAGATTCATTCAAATTTCATCAACCTATTGAGTGAATAAGGTAGGCAGAAAGGATGCTGGTATCAAAGGGAAATTAATGATGACCTGAATTTGAAACACAGCGATCGCCCACACAGACTGAGACTCAGAACGCCTCTGTGCCGCCCGGATTCGTCAGAGAAGGCTGCATTCTGGGACATGTCAATTAAAATTAAGAATGAAATAACTCTGTGCAACGGTGCTGAATGGCATGTTCTCTCAAGAGACCATAAGTTCCTATTGAGATTTCAGCTGTGCAATCAGATTGCCATTCTTAACTCTTTCATTTCCAACGGAACTGATCCATTCACGACACTTCCTTCAATTCTCAGCTACATGCAAAAACAATTTTATAGAGTCTTGGACCTACCTGTAGCCAAAATCTGGACTGTACTTCTCCAGAGTTAATGAGACATGAGTGCTGCAGAACACCAGCTCTAAATGGCTTGGGACTCTATCAGAACCAAGTTGAGAAATTCAGGAACAAGATAAAAAACCGAGAAGTGCCAGTGCAACCCCAGGCTGAAGTGCACTGCTCAACCAGGCAAACATTCTGAGAAACTGGACCTCAAGAGTTGCCAGGGCCAATATTTGAATTTCATTTGTCCAATGGAGAAGTCAGCCTTTGTCACCTCCTGCTACCTCTGCACACGCCGCATGTCCCAGAGCTGCTCCCAGCAACATGAGCAGCCCAAGTTCAGTCTGGGTGGGACCAGGAGCCCACACATCCATGGGAAATACAATCACACAATCCTCTGGGCATCCAGGGCTGCCCTCCCACCACCAGCACAGGAAACACAATAGAGCTGAACCTCAAAACAGAGGGCATCTATTGAGGGTGTATCATAAAGTGCTCAAAGCCATCTTGACATTTCACCCCAGGAGAACACGGGAGCTGCATTTTAAGAGCGAAGAAAAGTACCTTCTCCCAAATTTTGCCATTCAAAAATCCACAGGAAATATTAGAAAAGAAAGTAGTTAAGGTGTTGTGTTTCAGAGATTAACTTAAACAGCATTTTTCAAAAACATTTATTTGTAATTTACAACCAGGAGAAAACTAATTCTCCTTGTCCCTTTAAAGGAAAGCTATGACTTTTCAGAAGACTAAAACAAAACACTTAAGGGAATTTTAAATACAGGAAGAAGGGATAAGAGCATGGGGGAAGAACCCAACAGACTTCGTAAATATTTTTGCAATTCCAGTTGCCAAAACAGTATCCACATAATGTACCTCAGCCAAGTTTCTCTGAACAAGAAAATTCAAAGAGCAACAACTCATGAAATACACCCACACATCTGCAGTGTCTTTATGCAAGCATACACAGCACTTCAGCTGCTGTGGACATGACTCTTCCTTTACTGTCTTGATTTACATGGCAGATGCTGATTTTACCAGTGTCTCTTTTTCTGGAAGGGCTCTGGAATTCAGCCAAGCTGGGCATGGGTGTTACTCATGAGCTGCTGTACCTCTTGGTGGAGGCAGCAAAGGAAAAAAGTTATGTTTTATCTGAATACTGTAAAGTTTGCGCTGGCACTTTTAAGCTGAAATTTTGAAGTGTCAGCTTTGTGGGAAAAAGAAAAATAAAACTGATCCCATGTAAATGAAACAAAGATGATTCTGACTGGAGTTTCAAAAACCAGAAGAAAAACTTACTGGATTAACAGTGTGTCACACTAGATTTAGAGAAACTGCAGGCAGATGCTTCAGTTCCTATTTACACATCAAAACCAGGAGTCAGGTTTTCCAAATTATTCAGCAGATTGACGCAACACTTTTTAATTGATCTCTGATCATATCTGCAGCTGGTGTATACTAGCTTAAAGGTTTGAAAGTCTGTCCCTCAATCCTGGTTACTATATAGAAGCAGTTTTCTCTGAAGATTTGGCCCTTGAAGAAGTGGCAGGGAAAAATACATTTTTTAATCCAACATATTAGGAAGGGTCACAACTTTTTCAGCAATAAACTGAACAATGTTCTCCCTCTCACTTTGCTTTTTCATACAGTTGACGGAAGATAGTTGTTTTTGCATGTTAAAATACAAAAGCTGCAACTGTAAATACAAAGGTCCATCAACAGTACATAAAAAATGAATCAGTGCTTCTTCACACTCCTTGCAGTCAGAGAAGGGTACAGTGTCACCTTCTGTTTGCTTCACATTTCCTGAACATCATCCAAGGAAATCTTTTTTGCCATCTCCTACATCTAATATGACTGATGGTTACTGGTTTTGATGTAATTACAAATGGCTCTTCCCTCCGGAAACAACCTGCTAAAATGAGTATTATACCTTAGAAGCAAAGTATTACCCTTAAAAATTGCCAACAGTGTGCACTAATACATAGCCCTGGTATTACTGTGCCTCTAACTGGTGTCATGGCTGTCACTGACAGATGAAAAGCTCAATAGGAAAGAAAAAAGAAATGGGATGTGATAAGATTGCATCATAAAATACAAGATAAATGTGTCACCGTGACCAAGATGCATTCTAACCTCAGGCAATAAAATAACATGTCTTGGTCAAAAGAATTACCTAGATGAGATGAAATTGCTAAGAACAAATGTGATGTGTTCCTTGTCTAGCACACATGTACTCACATTTACATATGCTAATATGAGGAATACATTTTTTAGAACTCTTGTAAACATACTATAGCCAGGAGTACAGACCACTCCTGTTGGTCAAAGAGGAGAATGAAGAACTGGGAAGTATAATAAGATTATTAAAACACATGGGTGGAAAAAACCAATATATTACTGCAAAACAAAGAGGAGCTGCAGCATCAGGTTCTGACACTCTTAGTGCTGGGACACAATCACCCTGCAGAAGTGAATTAGCACCATAACCAGCACTCTTCAGAAAGCTGCCAAATACTTAAAAAAGACCTACTGACTTGCCTGGCAGTGCTAGAAAGCAAGGACAGGCTTTCTGCATGACTGATTCATTGAAATTTCATCCAGAAAACAGTGTGGTTAACTTCACTCAACCAGAGGCATCAGGAGGCACCCCTGCCACTGTCCCAGCAAGCTGCCTCCCTTCCTGGGGAGGAAACCAGAATTTTGTTTCCCTCCTATTTGCAGATCAGCCAGTGGGCTCACCTGGAACAGCATATAAAGGAATCAAAGCACTTCTGAAGCCCCAATCACAGCACTGAGAGCTCCAAGGCACATGTAAAACAAGGCATTATGCACACCCTGAATTCCTAAGTTTCCATGACTTAAGAATGGTCATTCTGGATGCCCCAGTAAGGCAAGAAGGTCACACCAGGAAGGTGCCTGGAAGTAAATGATGTCCATGGGAGAGCATCAGCATGACCTGATGCAGAACCAGAGCAGTTGCTCAGCAGAATTTATGCCAATATAAGAGACAGTGGTGCCATAAAAGAACTTCCAGATACCATTTCAATATAAACAGTTTGGTTTATCAGTGATTAACAAGGATTCAGGAAGGTCCTTATGGAGAAATCTGGCCACCCACATAATTTGCTCTGTAAATAAGTAATTTTATCCATTCAAAACAATTTGTTTTACATTACTGCAATGCAGTACTGTTTGAAGCCCCATATGTAGCCTTTCACACCAGTTTTTTCATCAATCCTTTCTCCAGAGCTACTTGAAATTAGCATACTATACTTTCAAAGGCCTGCATTGAATCCCTTAAACAAGTGACTTGATCTTAGTCAAATCTGGAGGTCTCATCCATCTCTGCATAACTCTGGCACAGACACTGGTTTGTGTCTTTTCTTTGGTTAAAGTATCACACACCCAACCAGCCAAGGCCCATTCACTGCCGTGCCCATGAGTCAAAAGGGCCTTTATGCCCTTGACAGCAAATTCACCTGAGAATCGTATCAAAAGAGAGGAATGCAAGTATCTTCAGATGCAAAACTTACTAAAATAATTTCCAGAAGTTTACAATTCAAACAGCAGAATAATCCTGGTCACACACAGGATCTGTTTATATCTCAGGGCTCCAGCATCCGTAAACAAGTTGTGCTGCATCCTTAATCAATTACAAGCTTGTACTTTGAAAGGACTTCTGACATTCCAGATGATTCTTCTGATCAGTCTTACACTACACACACCCAGTGTAACGCTACTTAAATTAAATCATCTTCTCATCTCCACATATGTCTTTTTATACCCACACACATATATATAAACACACACAACAGTACAGTCTCTACAGTATAAAAATAAGCCCTGACTCTGGTTTCATGACAGACTTTCAGGAATACCTCTCTGAACATTACAACAGTCTTGCTGAGAAAGTTTTATTTTCAGTAAAAGTTCAGAGCTGTACCAAAAGATTTAGCTTGTAGAGGCAGAAATTCAAAAGCTCAAAAATTCTTCAAGTGTAGTTAAAACACTTTCTTTTTCGAACACTGAGGAGTTGTGATGCTAAGGATAGATGTGTGGGATTGGACAAAAGGAAAACTCTGACATTTCCATCTCCTGCTGTAAGCAGGTGTGGGCCTGACTCAAAGAGGCAGAGAACACCACTGAAAGTTAGGGATTTTCACATTACTGCAGTATAGAGGGAGCACTCAGTTCATGGAGTTTCCACCTCTTAATACAACAAAGGATTCTGCCCACCCATCTGTAGATACAAAATACTATGCTGCCCCAAGAAAGCAAGTGCTGCTCATCCGGCTTCTCTCAACTATAGTCACAGTTGCTCATTCTTTAGGGATAAAGGCAAATTTAAAAAAGGTCCCAAAGCCTGGCTGCGACTTACTGAGAGACAGAAGATACAAAGGACACTGTGAAATTTAAAACTATCAGTGTTTGAGTTTCAGCTTTCCTTTTATCCAAGAATTTGAAATACACTCTCTCTAGTCTCAGGATTTATTTCAGGGACTCAATTTACTCTTCAAACCTCCACTGGAAAAACAAAACCAAAGAAAACCTACTAGCAAAATACTATGTTTCACTTCTCACCTGCTACTGAAACAACGGTGGTTTTAAAAACACCTAAGGAATAGAGTGTTGTTATAGCTCCAGTCTGTCCTTGGGAAGATCTGACCAAAATACAGAGCTCCCAGCCAAAGGCACTTGAGATTTTGTACTGCATTGTCACCTTGTTTCACCAGCAGAGCCTTCACACGAGCTCCTGCCCACACGCTCCTGTTCACCTTGTGCCCTTTTCTTTCTCCCAGTAACTTCATACAGAGCCACTTCTCCCTGTTTGATGCCCAGGAGGAAGGTACGACCCTTCAAAGGGCCTCAAACAGCCTGGTTCAGGAGGCCATTCCTCTTTCCATGAAGCTTTAGGGCTTACCTCAGTTTTTCAGCTGCATCAGTTCATTGGTTTTGTCCCCAGAATGGTCCCCAAACACACGTGTGCATTACCTTGTTGCACACTTTGGGAAACCAACAGCCAGCAGCAGCAAAGAACAGGATTTTCTGAAGCCCAAAGCTGAACCTCCCATCTCACATTGCAATATCTGCAAATATTTCCACAAAGAAGAGCAAGCAGTGGTGCAGTCTGAGGCAGGAACTTTTTAGAAGTTTCCCTGCATTACAGCTATAGAATTTTGGTAGCACAGAGAAAGTAACCTGGAGTAACTGAGGAACAGAGGCAGGAGCAGGTAAAGACACATTAAGAATATGCTGAAATCCTTATATTCAGCAAAATGCCTGGTTATTTTAACACTCAAACGCAAGGACGGAACTTCACCAGTGGCCTTGATCCTAATCCTACTGAATCAAACCCTAATTTAGTGGCAGAAATGAACTCCTGGGAGAAAAGTGTGTGCAATTAAACATTTGTGAACAGCCTTATTATAAACAGTTTCAAATGTGATTGTTTAACACGCTTTTTTTTGTCCATTTTCTCTTCCATAATCAGTATCTCTACATGTGGAGTGCCACCACTCAGTTGCTCCTGTACATAGTTCAAAATCCCAGGGAGTTCCAAAACACATCCCCTTTGTCCAGCTCTGCTACAGAGGTCACAACTGCTGCCAAAGGGACTGCAAGGAGGACTCAATATTGGACACTGCTCTATCTCTTCACTCCAAGGTAGTAGAGTGTATTAAACCTGTTTCAGGCCTGTCATACATGAGAACCCATGGATGAATCCCTACAGAGATCCATGCCAAACTTCACACTCCCCTTCTTATTTGGTTTTTCTAATATGACTAGACTGTTTGGAAAATGATGATACTACTTGCATGCTGCACCTCCATGACCATTTCTTCACAAGCTTTCCATCACCGCTACAGATTCACAGCAGGGATGTCACTAATGCACTAACTGCTTTTTCATCTCGCCAGATCTACGAGTTCATACTCCCTCACATCAGTATTATCCTCCAGCAAAATGCTTCAGGAACAAAGCGCTGAGGAAGGACAGCCTTACTGAGGTCAGTGCCTGAACTTGGAATGTTAATAAAGTATTTTCCAAAGCAAGAATAACAGAGAACTGAAGAGCTTTTGGCAAAAGTCACTTGAAGTGACTCCTTTCCCCTTCACAACCTTCATGGCCCTGAGGCAAGTCAGCACTTCAGGTTCCAGATCCAGATCAAAGCTGTATGTGATACTGCATGAACATATATTTTAACAGTTCCAGAATTCAAGATCCTTCTCAGTTTCATAAACTCCTTACTTACTTCCAAGACCACTGCAGACTACAGATACTAAGCACAAACTTCAACAGCCTTCATCCCTCATGAGCAGGAAGGGGAGTGGCCAAGGGAGGACTCAAGAAGGTGACATCCACCCTCCACACTCGTGGCCACATTTTTGGTTTTCAGCATTTGGTTACTCTACCAGTGCCCTCAGGTACAATGCTGCTGTTGCCTTTTTTTTTCCTGAAGTTTTCCAGAACTTCAGGAAGCATGACTATTCCCAGCAAAATCATGATTGGAAGTTATTCTTCATTCTTTTTAATTACTATTTCACAGCTGTCTTTATCTAAACACACCAGATCTTCAGTTAATGTGGCAGAAGTCCATTCTAGTATCTCTTCTATCTTTATCTATATGGATTGTATAGACTTATCATCCACCTCAAAGTCATTTATTCATTTGGTTTAGTTTTACTTAATTGTGATCATTACAGCTAAAGAATTACTTTCTAGAGGCCCTGTAACCACACAATAAATTTATCTGACAACTCATGGCTTAAAACTACCACCTTTTACTAAGAAAAACACTCTCTAATAAACTGCTCTGCTACCAGTTATTCTGTAAAAAGACCTCAGAATGAATCCAGAACCATTACTCCAACAGAAAAGATAAAACAGCATATCTGTCTGATCCTCAGCTATGATAGACAGTGTAAAAATTAAAACCATGACATTTTTTTGTTTTGATATGGAAGAAGAATTTACAAGCTAACTGAAATGCATGACCTAAAGTGATTAACTACAACCTTATACTCTCACTCAAGCTTTTCCACCTATCAATGCTGGAAATCCAGAAGACACGAACACAGCTGTACTGCACGGGTCAAAAGACATTAAATTCACCTTTTTTCTACTGTTAGCATTCTGCTCCTTACCTCCAGCTTTTTCCTTTATGTATTAAAAAAACCCAGACAAAACCAAAATCCCTTGGAGCTGTTAACTAGATCTATCTATCTAAACTCAACAATCCATTGCACGTAATCTGACAGGTACAGTAGCTGTGGGTCAGGCAATATGAACAGCACTACAGACAAATCAAATCCCTTCCTAAGAAGCCCACAGGTAGCATGACACACAAACAAGCACCCAAACAAACCAGCATTTGGCCACTTCCAGCAGGCAAGACTCTGATTCCAGGGAATCCTACAGACAAAGAAATGCTCACTGGAAGGCCCAGCTGAAAGGGCTACCCTCAAGGGAATCAGCATCCTATTTGCATCATGAAATGATTCAGCCTTCTGTTACTGAGATGGGTGAGTGGAACATACTGTATTAAACCAAGCCAGAGAAACTCTAACAATTCCAGTGCAATGAGCCTAAACAAATTCCAAGACGTATTATCAGCGATGTATTATTGTTGCACTTTCTTTTTCTACAGTACTCTGTTTTAAATTGTAAAGGCAGAGGAGAAAAAAGACACAACCTCATCCTAGTTGGAGAAGCAGCTCTACCCTGCCACCACCTGAATTTACCAGGTTTCCTGAGGCTTACAAGGTAGGAGAAGGTTACCCAGGCAAAGCACCTATGAATTACAGGAGTCTACATGATCTCTTTTTAAATCTGGTCTGCAACAGCTTTGCCATGGAATACCCAATGACACTTGAAAGTAAAGAATAATATTTGAAATATTTTTGCACTGAGTTGTAAGTCCATTGTAATTACTACGACGACAACCAAGAAGAACTTTATGTTTAAGACAACATTTAAGAGTGAAAAACCACCGTTATTTCTCTGGTATGTCCAGCAAGAAAATCAAAGAGAATGCCAGGGAACACAGTATGGGAAAAGCAAACATTAAACAAAAGCACAATAGCAAAGCTTTCTCTTTTAAAAGCATTATTTCTAGCAGTTCATGTCAAAGAGCTCCCTAGATTTATTGAGCAGGACGAGAAGGTCAAAGAACACACAATGGCTTGCTTTTTTGGGTGTTTCACCAGTTAACACAACAGAGACAAAAGCAGATTCTCTCTCGAATGCTCTGCTGGAAAGATCAGCTCAGCTTTTGCTCTTAGTTCCCAGCTAAAAATGAAAACACAAGTAAACAAGCCCTTCCAGCGCTGACAGCTTTCTCCACGCCACCAGGACCCCCGCACAAGTGGCCGCAGAGCCCGGAGAGCCGGAGGGGAAGGACACAAGTTTCGCACTAACCTGTTTGAGTTCCGCAGGCATTTATACGAGGTGCCGGTCCCGCTGTCCCCAGCACAGAACACCTCCGGCTGCCCGCAGCCCCTCCTCGGACCCAGCCTGCTGCTCTGACAGCCTCCGGAGCCTCCTCCCCTGGCGAAGCTCGCTCCTTTTGTATCCGGACCGGCACCCTCGGTGCCCCACAGCCCCTCCGCAGCCTCCCTACGGACTGAGCCCATCCAGGGAAGGGACCGGCACCGCCGCGGCTCCGGCAGGGGACGCGTGCCCGTCCCTCTCACATGGCTGTGCCGCCGCTGCCCCGGCGCCGGGAGGCTCCGTGCGGGGGGCGGCACTGACGGGCAGCCGCAGCCGGAGCGGGCCACGCCCGGCGCGCCGGGAGAGCGGGAGAGGGGCAGGGCCGGGGGAGCGGGGAGAGCTGCGGGGAGCAGCC
Organism: Nicator chloris; assembly: GCA_013400495.1. Taxonomy (NCBI): domain Eukaryota; kingdom Metazoa; phylum Chordata; class Aves; order Passeriformes; family Pycnonotidae; genus Nicator; species Nicator chloris. Next base: position 287,424 of record WAAE01007692.1, read on the forward strand.
TCAGCCCGTGCCCGGCGCCGCCGCGCGGTCCCTCCGGCTGCCGGCGCCTGCACCGAGCGGCTGCGCGCCCGGAGCCCCGGGGGTTCCCCCGCTTCCCGGCCCGCCCCCCCCCGAATCTCTCCTGATGGATTACAGAGACAAAGAGGGAAACCGCCTGTTCCCACCGTCTCTCAGAGCGATAACCTGCCGGCTCCGGCGGCACAGAGCCCTTCCCACAGCGCCTGCCCGGAGAGTGCAGCTGCCTCCGGAATTACAGGGCGGTCTGCAAGAAAGCACAAGAAAGGAAATCTTCTCTCTTGCTTACTTTTTGCACTTCACTTGGAGATTAACGGCAACCCTAATGCACCAACAGCAGAGAACGATGATCTTCCATCACCGTCTCCTCCCTTTTTGCATCTTACACAGGTGCGGTGAGGCTTAGAGCTAAAAAGTACAACTGGCCTAATTTTTTAAAGCCATTCACCTGCCCACAAGCCTGTCCCACATTCATTAGAAGATTGCCTGGATACATTACTCATTACCAAAATGAATGCCAGGTGTGCTATGCCTCGCATCCACCACATTCTGCAACAAAAACTGGGACTTCACAGCATGGTTCTACACGGTTCTCACATCCATTTCTAGTAAACTGGAAGTACCTCGTTTTTAACATTCATTCTTTGAACAAGGCTGTGAACCTCTATGAAATACCTGGGAAGGAGAGCCTTCCCATACTTCTTCTTCTAGGATCTGATCCTTCTTTCTGCCTTTTCCACAAAATTGCAGGAAGTGATGTATTAAGTATTTTAAGACATCAAGTCTTGAAAGAAAGAGATCTACATTGGTAGGTGTAAAGTAACCTTAACCAAACCTGAAGTGGATTCCCCCCTGGAGCCACAACAGGGCAAGAGGAGATGCTCAGCCAGCCCTGAACCAGAGCCCTGCCCTTCCATGGAAGCTGTTGGCCAGATCTGGGAGGGATTGAGGCCCCCAGTGCTGAAAATCCAGCACTGCTTGCAGACACCAGGCAAGAAGCAATGGTGGTTCTCCCTCCTCCTACGAGGTTCCTGCAGCAAACCAAAGCAGTAAGTAAATCTGATGCTGTAACAGCTGGTGGCTGAACAATGGTAATTAGGGACGGAAAGATCCTGGCATCAAATTGGAGACTATCCCTGGAAAAACAGGCATAGTCAGAGCCAGGGAGACCAACTACACACCAGGAAGAAAGGTAGAATTGAATCGTCTTTAATGATCAGAATAGGCACCTTTGTACAAAAGGTTCTTTTCATCCCAGCTTCAGGTTCCCTGAAAGTTTTAAAACATCCTTCCAGCATCGCCACAGCTAACAGTTAATTTGTATCAATCTAACCAGAGGAACTTGAAAAAGTGGCATCTCCTATACAGACATTTAGGAGTGGAAGAAATGTTTCAGACCTATTTAATCCTAATTTCAGCCTTCCTACTACTGCCAATGTCAGCATTCCAGAGGTATACTAGAGCTAAGGCTTTGTACGTTAGGGGCAGAGAACAGGGCAGAACTACACAACCCAGCTCGTCCTAGTTTGTTTAGAAATAAATGCTGTAAAGTTTGACAAGGGCAATGGTAGATGTTGCACAAGGTTTAGCAGAAGTGATTTGCTTCACTGGAGGGAAAAGATGCATTCTATCTACAGGGGAATAACTCAGAGACAACTGTAGAGGCCATTAATAAAATAAGTGAAGGCCAAAGCAAAAGGAATGAAGTTTGTATGAGTCTCCTGTACTTTTGTACAGTGCTCTCCCACCCCTTCTCCTTGTCCAACTTCCCTTAACAAACTAAAATAGCTCCACTTTTGTTGAGGCCATGCTGGCACAGAACAGCACCATTCAATTTAGCCATGCACCTGGCTATGTGCCAGACCTTTATACACCGTCAAAGAAAAAAAGGGTGTAAAGCCTATATCCATAGGGCACCGAAGGAGCTACTCTTGCATGCAAAGCAAAGAAACTGAAAACCTTCCTGGATGGACTTGCCAATTCTTACTCACATAAGAAGTTCTCTCATGTTCTAAACCCACAGGTATTTGTGCAAGCCATGCAAGATTAGTGCTGCTGAATTTTGAAGTCCCACCTGCTAGAGTCAGGTTGTTATTTAAAAACATGCTTTTCCTCTAAAATATAAAATAGATGCTTGTAGGCCTTCTGGTTGTAAAGTAAATTTTGAAAATGTTTTGACTCAAAGCTAAAAGATTTTTTTTAAGGGAAATTACATCTCAAGTCTCCTTAGCCTCTTGCAATATTTTACCAGCTCATATAATTCTGAATACTGAGATTTGGCAATGTGAAGTCAAAGAACTAATTACCTAAAAAAGAGTTATGGATTAGATCCCTAAGGTTATACTGAACTTCCAAATTCTGGCAACAAACACTCTATCCATTAGTATCAGACTGCTGACTACATTATAACCTTCCTCTTTTTTTTTTTTAAATGAACCTTAAATTCTTAATCTGTCACATTTTTTTTCCAGCTGCAAAAGTAGGGTGAAAACCTTCTTTCTTCTTGCTGAGAAATTAAAAATTTATAAATAGGAAGGGATTTAATTCTTTGGAAGATGGAATAGTATAGTATCTCAGCCAAGCTCTCTGTTCTTATTTTCTCCCATTACCCTTAAAAAATTCCCCATCACTAGTGCTGCTCTATAGATTGATCTGCTCTCAGAGGCAGTAAAAAGGAAATGGTTTACAGCTCTGCCTGGGATCATAACATATGGCTTCACTGATATGTAACTTCCATAAACCCAACAGAGCAAGAAAGCACAAGATGAATCAAGAATCCCAGCTAACCATATAGGCAAAAGCACCACCATCACCGATGGCAATTCTCCAAATTAGAGAGCCTGTATTCATACAGGGGCTTCCATGCCAAGGGTGTTTTATTGTCCCTCTGTGAATTTCATGCAGAAATAAACAAGGTAAGTGGGAGAACTAAGGCACAGAACACTGGGATGTGTCAGAGTGCCCTACAGTAGTGATTTTAATCCAGACAAATGGAAACAGAACATTCTATCTCCGAGATACATTTTGAAATCTCTTCCTGTTAGCATTATCATCATTTTTAAATGTATTTGAAAAGTTACAGGAGCCCTTTCAAAGCATCAGTACTTGCTCCAAAATGGTTGCGTGACTGTAGTAGGACACATCCACCCAGGTACTTCTAACACTGCCATGAACATGGTTTTGACAATCTTCTTGCTCCCATACTGCAAGGTTAGAAATGGAGACAAAGCCAGGTTGCCTCAATAGGGAGCTGTTGTATATAAATGGAGGATAATTTTAGATGTCGTCTTTATTTAAGAAGCCAGCATTAAAAAGAGGTCTAAAGGATCACAAGGCTGAAGAACAATACAGAAAAGCAGGCACTTTCTATAGGTTGACACCATTAGGCATTTCAGTTAATTCGGGGGATTTTAATTTGTATACCAACACAGCTTCCATCTTGCTACATCTAATATCAGTCAACTCCATTTCATCTAAGTTGTCATATGACAGGATGAAAACAAGGACAGTCTGGTGACAGCCCTGCTTACATTAGAAACAAAGGACAGAGGAAGGTACATGTCACTGCATATAGGTCGCAATTGAATGAATGACCTATGTTTCCTCCCAGCAACTTCATTTAGGTAAGAATCAACTACATTTTAAAGGGATAAAAAAACCTCCTCTGGTTTATTAAAAAAAAATAAAATTAATTACCATGACATTTATAACAGAATGACAGCAGCAAAGAAAACAGATCAAGTTAAGTTTGATACTGTGTCCATAATTTCATGCTGTAGTTATTGGAAAGGAAAACAAAGGCTCAAATGCAGGAAAGAAAGACAAGTATTAACCATTTTTCATCTCTTAGATTTTGTTTTGGTTTGTGGATTTTCCAGATGATTTGTGCTGTGTTTCATGCTGCATATTACAAACTCTTGCTCAGAAGGTACCAGCTTAACACATTCTCTCATCCAGAAGGCAAAAATGTGGTTTGCCATGATGTACCGGACTGGTAACTGTCTGCACAATCTACCTATTTTCATGGTAATTACTGTCCTCTTCAAACCAAAACCTGAAGCTGTTTAGCAGTCCCTTCTGAAGAGAGAATTGAGGTCTCTGTGTAGGAAATTTATTCCAGATCAGGTTTCTTGTATTTTAAATAGTTACATATGAAAATAAGACTGCAAAAAGGAAGAGCTAATCGAGATGGGTTAGAAACACAGACACTATAGTTCTTTTTAGTCTTTAACTACAGTATTCTAAAAATGCCACTGTGCCACCATTTTAGATTAAGTCCTTAAAATGAACTCTGATGTTATTCTACAGCATTTCCCAGTCACCACAACTATGGACAAAACATATTCTCTCCAGCTAGTAATTTAGTAGTTCAAAAAAGAAGCAGTTGTTGGGGTTTTATTTGGTTGGTTTGTGTTTTGGTTTTTTTTTTTATAATATCTAAATAAAGAGTAAACTGTGACATTTATTTAAATCAAAGGCTTTAATTATAGTTGGCACACAGCCTCAGGCTGCCCATGGCCATCTTTGGCCATTCTGTTCTCAGTCACACTGATGACTTCAGTGAATCACTCCACATTTGTGACAAAGCAAGCAGGAACATAATTTGAACCATTAACAAGATGGCCTAAACTAGTAAAAGACTCAGTAATTTATCAATGTCATCATAACCCAACATCCATTTTGGGCTCTTTCAGCATTCGTTCACGAGAGCTTACAGACACTGCAGATACCTGAAAGGGAACTGTAGAAAATTTCTGCGTTTAAAAGAGGTTAAACCCTGTGGGTCTGAAGCCCAAAGGGCTCAGGGGAAGAGGAAATTGCCAGCTTGGCTGCTTGGCGGTTTTAAAGTTTCTGCAAAAGCTTTCTGCAGCCGCACGTGGCTGTGTGAGGGAGGAGGCTCACGAAGCTGCCCGGCTCCTGGCCAACGCCTCGCAGGACACAGCTCTGCCCCGCTGCTCCCCTACGGATCGGGGCCTGCATTAGGAACAAGCTTCTCATTCAAGTGCGAGATACAGTACAAAAAGACTTTGTGATGGTTTAAAATTTTTCTTCCTGAACATCCCAACTAAACTAATACAGTCATATGCTTGAGAACTAAAATGCAGGACAACTGAAAATCTTTAAAAGACCAGACAATTAATCATGTTCTGCTGTCTGAACTGAGAAACAAACAAGCAGCAGGATGTGAAAAATAAATCACAACTTTAATGTAAGATGACTCATGTTAATTATAAAGAACCAAATGTGGAAAATGGGACTAGAAAGTTGTTTTTTAAAAAAAATCCTGTTAAACCTGATACTACTCTTTAATGTTTACATTTTAATGTTCCTGTTTTAATACTCTTTAAATAATTACTTGCTGTTATACTTGCTGATGTTGTAACACTCAGAGACATCATGCAAAGAACAACCTAGATGCCTGTTTACATAAAGGGAAGACAGTGCAATCAGAATTTCATTTTAATGTGTTTCTCTTATATGTTCTCCTAGAAGAAAACATAGTTCTATTAGTAAAGCAATGTAAAATCATGGAAAATTACTACGGAACAGGGAATTTGTCATTCAATTTAAATATTTTTAATTAAAACCTGGCACAGCTCCAGGCCAGAAAGGCTAACAGTTGTGAAAAATCATTCTTTTACAAGTCTTGTCAAACAAAGTAAGCAAATTTTGCTTTTCAGTTGGTTCAAAAACCTCATTCAATAAAAATTTACACTAAACAAAAGGAGTTGGAACTATCAAGGCAAAGGAAACTGCAAAAATATCTGACACACTTAGAGAAAAAAAGGCCATTGCTTTGCAGTATTACAATCATTAGTGCAAAGCAGTTGCTGTCCTGCAGACAAACATTAGATGGCACTTTGGAATTCAGCAGTTCCCACACAGAGTTGCACAGCACATACTTCACAGATGAAGTGTGAGACATGAATGTGAGGTACTTCTGATGACAGAGAGAAAAATGACATTCCTGCAAAACTGTGCTTTTTGGAGCTGGAAGTATATTTTCAACTTGCACATGTAAAGCTATAAAATAGTATGTAATTAAGTTTTGAAAAAAACCCAAATCATATAAAGAATAAAGTCATTATTCCTCCAGACAGGGTCCATTTCTCAGTTGCTGGGTTCCCTTTTTATTTTTTATTGAATCATTTGGAATCTACTTTTTAAACTGGACTCGCTGACAAAGTTTTGTACAAATACTTCTCAGATAACACATCAGATTTTGAGTGGATTCAGCTGCGTGCCAGCAGTTCTGAGCCCCGAATAACTCTCATAAGTGGGGTTTAAGTAGTTTGCTTATCAAATAAATCCCTTCTGGAAAGAACTGCACAGCTTCTGATTCAGCTGGTCAAAGCTTCTTAGTTGTTGCTGAAATTGATACTATTATTCCCATTCACTTGTACCTGTGTTTTTACCATCTAAGGCCTTAAATGAACACCGAAGAATAATCACAAGGGTGAGACTATTCAAGAAATAGAAGAACAAGGACATGTAAATTCTTGCTGGAATACTACTTGAGTCCATTTTCAGAGCCTCTCATATGATATATACCCTGATGCCTGTTGCACAAACACTTTTTTTTTTCTTCTTTCTGGCTTCTGCTATGGAATTCCTCCTGCAATACATGCAGCAGGTTGTAGGATTTCCTTTGGAATTTGGGTCACCCCAGCAGAAAGGCAAACAGCAGGAGCTCCTCAGTGGTGCCACATGCCACACTGTCACTTAGTGAAGTCTCTATCTGACTGACACCTGCAGTAATTCCAGGAGAGCTCCTGCTCGGGCAGCACCACTGTCCCAAGCCAGCTGCAGGGCTTTGGGCCCAAGGAGCACCAGCTCCTGCTTCAGCTTCCACTGTTCCTCAGCTATCAGCCAAAGGTCCTGGCTCTCACCAGGAGCTGCTGCTTTCACAGAAATGGGATAACGTCCATAAAAAATATGCTCAAAGCTCCAACCTCCAAGCTAAATGCAATTATTATGTCCAACACAGGAGAAGCCAGGGATGGGGGCAGATGGGAACACATATCCCTGAAAAGTAGCTGAGTAATGGCTCCTGGTGCAATTCCTAACTGCTGGGATTCCTAGGTACTGCAAGTATCTCTCAGCTCACATGGAATTCTGATTTAAGAACTCATTCTCCCATGGGAATCATATTCCCAAATCTCCCTCCTCCTTCCCCCTGGAACCTTTGAATAGTTGCACACATGCAGAAGCTGAAACCTGACCCAGGTCACTCCTAGAAGCTCAGTAACTCTACTCACACTGAATTTGCAGGGTCAGGCTGAGGGCAGAGTGAGTACCCCTGTAACTGCCAGGAACCTGCAGGCCAAGGGAACACGAGCCAAATCACAGAGCGAGGGGAGCTGGGCAGGGGCAGCAGCAGCCGCAGATGGGGCGTGAGGTGACTGACACCCAAAATGTTGTACCCCACAAGGAGAACATGCATGTCTATGGGTTCCACTGGGTCTGTAAAGGAATAAGGATTATCCCTGCAAGTTCTTTCAACATTTTGCTACCTATCAATACTGGCAGAAGGAGAACATCCATGAGGTAACTACCAATGAGTTTTTTTTCTTGGTGTTTGGCAATGTAGCAGGGAATAGTACTGTAACACCAGGGAGCTGTCATGAACCAACAGCACTGCTGTCTGTACCTGACCTTACCTGTAAGGCAAAAAAAAAAGGCATTTTCCATGCTGTCAGTCCCTTAATATGAGCACAAATATGTTATATACCACAGGAAGCCAAGAGGCGCTACAAACTCAAACTAATTACACAAAACTTTACATGCAAAGATGGAACTGCATTCTGTATGAGATGCAGAAGAGAGAAAAGGCAAGGTGAAGATTCAGTGAAGCTCAGACCCCATCTTTGCTTCTTCTCTGGATATGTTTAAACATATATACAATATTAAAGCACCCATTGTATACAATATTAAGGCACCCATGTTCTTACTATCAAAGCACTGGAAACAGTCTCTATACTTTAGCAGTCTGCACTACATCAGTGTAGAGCAGAGAATCTTAAATGTAAGTAATGAAATACAGACAGAAGTGCTATTGTTGCCCAGACTGACGCAGAAAGGTTAAATTGATGGTATTTTCTTAAAAAGCAATCTGAGCTAATCTTCTTGTATTTTTTTTAAGTTCTCACCATGTGTTCTGGTGTGCTTTAGAGTTCACCTTTTATTTGAAAATAACTCTCAATTCACTAAATGTCATTTTTGGCAGAAGTCACAGGTACCTCAGATTAACATAAAGACTGAAGAATCTTGGTACTTAATTATGGCTTAAAAATACCTGCCTAAAGAATAAAAAAAACCTCAAATGAATTTGTTTGTTTTCAAGCAGGTGTTATTTCTCTGGAACATAAGCTGATATATAAATGGTCCAAATCATAACTATGAAAATATTCTGTAGCTTTTTTCAATGCATTGATTTTCCTTGAACAGCTATAATCATATTTGCAAAGTGAAGAAAAAAAATAATTTTATTAACTTGGTTGATTTTTTTATATAAGAACACCCCAACAAACCTAAAAGAATCTCAGTAACAGTGAAATGTAATAATTTTTTTAATTATTGGATGATTTTGTGAGTGTGAAGACTTCTCAGATCAACCCATGCTACTTCTTATAGGCACATAAGAGTCAATATATCTGACAAGTAAAACCCTGCACCAGCATGTAAGAGGCTGATTTCTGTTATTTGTACCATGTGAGATTTGGCAATTCCCACAGCTTTCCTACCTGGAAGAAGGGGGATTATGCCTTTTTCTGACAGAAACCCCTCTCAAATCCCTATAGGGCACTACAGAATCTCTGAAGTCAAGTTTTGTTACAGTGCTTTTGCTGGCGACAGGGGTTTATTGAATGCTGTACTTTATTTTGGTTATGCAACATGAACAGGAATGGAAGTTGTCACCATGTACTGATGGGAAACAATCTTTGAATGCAAACCTTGTTCAGCTCCCCAAATGATCAGAGTTGACAGAGCTTCTCTGAAACCCATGGCGTCATGCCAGTTTAAACCAAGTCACGATACAGCCTTGTGTTTAATAAGTATCACATGTCCAATGTTTTAATAAAAGTGTATGTACATATTTATATATCTCTATCTATATTTAAAAGAGAATATTCTTTATTAGCAGTAAGTTTTGTTCTGTGGTAATACTGCACCTCTGTGTCAGCCTGTCACAGCACAAACCCACACACAGGCACATCTGTATCTCCTTCCTGCACAACTTCAGTTCCCACTGTGAAGAGCAGCAGAAGGCTGATTTGGAAAGAAGTTAAATAAAACCAGGTAGATTGAACTAAATACTTCACACCTGAAGAGCAGTAAGATTTCTCAGGCTTGTAAAAAACATTATCAACTAGATACCTGAACATGAAGAAGACACATGATGGGTGCTATTCACCAGTGACTTATTGGAGTGTGCCTGCCCTGGTAAACTGATCAAAAGGCAAAGACTGCCAAGACTCCCACGGCCTGAAATACTGTAATAACCAATGTACATGATTTACCTCCAAAGTCAGAGAAGCAAACACAAATACACATTAACAGACCATTCTTCTGCCTTTAGTACAACCAGAGTTTCACTTCCAAAACTCAACAGCAGTGACCAGCCATGTGGGTCCCACCAGGACCCACTGTCTCTCAAGGCCAGAGACAGTCATCACTAAAACCTACAGTGAGTTTTAGGAGATTTTATTACCCTGATAAAAGATCTGTGAGCAAAGTTTCATTAAATGTTACATTTTCCAGACTAATGCCAAGGTTTGCACTGTGTAACTAATGACCTTTTGTCCGGAGGGTTCTTATTCTGAAAGAACACTTTATTTGACCACTTCAGAATCTGCAGTAACACACATATAATGCTGCATATCTTCCCAAAGTTCTCGAGTTGAAACGCCCTAATTCATGTCACTGGCTGCACACTCAGCAACAAACTCTAACTGCAGCTACAGCAGAAGCCTGGGGAAGCTGCACAGAGCCAAAGTTACATTTACCCATCGTTCAAGTGCATTAAGCACAAAAAGCATTTTTCCCCCCATCCACCAGGGCCTGTGTGGGTTAAAGCTGACTGTTCCTATGGCAGGAGCTGCTCACAGCCTGCTGCAGGTACAGAGATGGGTACAAACCTCTGCAGAGCCTGGAGGTTTGGCAGGCACTGCCTTCTGCAGTGGGCTGTGAAAACACAAACACCTTGGCCACTACCTGAATAAAAGACTCTCACTGATATTAATGGGAGACATTCAACAACAGTTAGGACCTCTCATTGTAGGACAGTGTTTCCCAGAAAACCCTCCTCTGAGAAAGTTTCCTCTTAAAGAATAATCTCAGCTATTTCTAACTAATATCTGAACAAACCATTAACAATTTGTTTAGACTGTTCAAGTAATCAACCTCTCCCACTAAAACATGTTTAAGGTAATTTTTAGAAAAAAAGTCCACACTTAATGCAAAATCAAGAAGCCTATGCATGCACTTTTTGGCACTTACAGCACATCCCTGACCTCGTCTGCAGATCTGGCATTTCTCTTCAAGGGCCAAAAGACACAATGGCATAGACCCTCACAGAAAAAGTCAGCAAGTGCACCAGAGTTCACATGTTCCATTCCAGTGTTTGAAATTCACACTGAAGAGGCAGAACTCACCAGCAAGTGGCTAATTGGGCTGTCTAGGACAAGGAGTTATTGTCATGGAGCAAGTTTAAAGCTGCTATTTAAAATAATTTTTAAATTAAGAGTTCCAGAATTCATTAATTAGAATCAATATTTTCATAAGACCTTGATTTTGTCTTTTGAGGACTTCAGAAGACTGCTACAGTCCTGGCACAGTGCCCACATATATAGTACTTTTCCTTGACTAAAATCAAAAGGGGAAAAAAAAGGCTTAATTTTCTATTCTAGGGAGTAAGTGTGAGATTGTATATTAAAAAAAAGTGCTGAGAGAGACTCTGTTTACAGAGCCTTGACTATACACACTTCCCTAAAAAATCCCTTCAGCAGATTCTACTTTGACAAACAAACAACATGGCAAACTGATGCCTGGTTGTGAAGATCATTAAAGATTATTTCTCACTCTCATAAAATGGAGCTAACCCTCATTTCTTTTGTCCAAATTCTACTCGGAATAACTAGATTATGTCCAATCACCACATAAATTCCAACTGCAAAAGCTGCTACTTGAGTTACTTTGCAATATTCCTTATAACAAACAGTTGAATGGGGTGATCTGCAGCACGCAGCCAGTGCTCACTGAAACAGCCTCAGAGGTGGATTTCACTATAGGGTGTGAGCAATCCCCACAGACAGCAGAGCACAGAGAGCCTTTTGCTTTGTGTACTCTGCACAATGAAATGTGACACAGAACACTAGAGAAGAAACGATTATATTCTGCATAGGACTGAATGTACAGCTTTCATCCTTCAGTTAAACACTATTTAATTCTACCAAGTCAGGGAGGAATTTGGCCCTCGGTATATTTTATGAAAATTCACACAACTAACCTTACATTGATTCTTAATTCTGCATATTTAGCTATTTAACCATTTTATTTCATACACAAGGTACTCTAAAAACCTCAGTGCTAATTATCAATGAATTAAAGCTCCCCTCACCCAGTGGCAGTGAGCTGAGCATCCACAGATTGAGTCTGGGGTCACTTACAGGCGCTGTTTCTCCGTAAGAGTCACGCAGACCTCAGTAAGTTAAAACTCTTTTATTAAGTTTTCTTGGAAGTGGTTAGACCTTAAGCCATTACGGTGCAGAAAATTCATGCTTCATCAGTTTTGTGGATAAGGAATTTCATTCTGAAGCTATTAATCAGGCATTTTGCACAAAATCATTCAGAAAAAGTGAAGGTGAACTTGTGCTTTTCCTATAAAGAATATGTAAGCACATCTCCCCTCTCCCAGCCCAGCTGCTCATCAGAGGATAACCACCTACAGCTCCCACCAGACATGGTCAGACTTTTAGCCTAACCAGTGCAGGCTGCTCCTTTCACACGGAATCCCAAATTCAAGCATCTACACGTACAAAACCACGGCAGCTGTTAACAGAAAAGCAGTGCTAACATAATATAAGGTAAAGTCTGCCTCAATACAGTTCAATGCAAGTATAATTGTAAAACAGTCTGGTATAACTGGGAAACAACTTTTAGAATCCCCATAGCCCAGAATTTCCTTCTGAATTGAACAATGTTTTCTCAGGAAACAGACCTTCACAAATGGTACAATTGCTTCTGCATGACTTACCTTGTGTGTCAGAGGGGTTTGAGAGCTGAAGTAATTTAGAGACGTAAGTAGTTTGTCATTGCACATTTAAACAGTTAAAGAATGTGTATCGAGCAAAACAATATTTGGAAATCTAAAGCTACCCACAAAGCCAGTTTGCATCATTAAAATACTCTCATCAGTTCACTGCACATGAGAAACAAATTATGAAGTCCTCCCTACACAAACAGTAAGGCTTTGCAGGAGGGAAATCCCTGCTTTTCATGCTGCTCCCTCTATTCAAAGTCCAGCTATTTCTAATGGAAATTTTGTTTGCTATGGAGATTATGATTCAGCCTTCTTTTACAATCACCAGCACATCACCAGACTTACAGCAAGTGCATAGATTAGAGGAGGGTGTGAAGATCCCTCCTTAGGGTTTTTATTCAAGTATGCACATACTTTTGAAAGTATCCCATGAGCCAAGAGGAAGAGCAACTTCCAATCCGAGGCTCTGAAGGCGGAGCTGGCAGCTGACTGGATGAAGCACACACACGGCAGCCCAGTTCTGCGCTATCAGAAGACAAGGCACGCAAGCATGAAATGCTGACAACACACGATGCACTGACTCTCTGCAATGGGACACTGTGCTAGGGGTGGACTGACAGTGAAAGGAGCAGGCTGTTACCTGCAGTACCAGCTGCTGCCAGGCGGTTGCCAGTGGCTGACCATTGCCAATGTTGCAAATGCTCATTCGGTCTGCGGGCTGATTGGCACGCTCGAGTTGCAAGGAGACATTGCGCCGCTCTTCCTCAAGTGCGCGGGTGAGCCGCTCGAAACGAGCTTCTTGCTCTTTAACAGATGCTAAAATGCTGGCAGCAGACCTGATATCATAGTCATCCATGACTGCTTTCAAATGCTTCCTGCCTGTTAACTGATCAGGGCAAATGGAAAGGGTTAGGTAAAGGGTGGGGAGGGCACGGGGCAGAGGTTAAAGATAAAAATGCACATTGTTAGTCACCTTGCTAAAATACTGATCACTCTAAGAAGCAAAGTGCAGTGCTCTTTGAAAAGCATCCATCTTTCCATCCATTGATCTGATTTTAAATTAAAACTAATTAATCTAAGAGTTCCCTGTTCAAGAAAGAAAAAAGAATGTGCTCACCTTTGAGAGAATTTGTATTTAATTCCTTTGATCTTTTTGCTAAAACTGCTCTGACAAGGGTTTTCATCCCTCTGGCAGAGCTAATTTCACTGTGCAAATAATAATGTACTTGAAAGAAATATATAAAAAAAGGTATGGCTTTAGAGGGAATGAGGAACATTCTCACTACAGACACCTGGAATTTTTGTCTTTAACAGCATAAGCGAGAAGTTTAACAGTTTTAAGGACAGAAACTTCATGGCAGAAGAAAACAGTTGTGTCCATTTTTTCTGCCTCCCCACCCCCCCAACTTAACAGACAGTAGCTGGAAATAGTTTTCATTTTTAAATTATAGGAGCACACTGTAACATGGAAAACATTTCTAAATGCGGAGTGTGCAATTGCAGTTGAAATGCTTTAACGATTTGAGTCAACGGAACAGTCCTTCATGCAGCCGTTTGCTAATAATGCAAATGAAAAAGCAAACATCTTCCATGGGAAACACACAGGACTGCTTGTCTTTCAATGCAGAAAAAGGAACTCAGAAACCCAATGAGGTGGTTTAGAACTTCTGCCTTATGTCTTCTCCAGCAGGGTAACGAAACAACCCATTTAAAACCCTATCTCCACCTGTATGGTTAGTAAAACTCCCCATTGATTCCACAGATCAGTGACCTGAACACCATTTAAAACGTTTTACTACAAGTATGAAATCAGCAATATAATAAAAGCATAAATTATGCCTCAAAAGAATGCTTCATTAAAGTCAAACAAGTAACCCCAATACTACTAAACTACTTAAAGCACCTCTGAGATGACCAGAGGCAGAACAGTCTCAGGCTCCTGTAGTTCAAGTTCACGTTCTGTGTTGAGAGTTAAGTCTTGAGAAATTGTCCCTTGATTTGCTGCCAAAGATTCTTTGTTTTCCATCTATCAACAAGGATTTCCATGAGCACAGGTAGTTCCCTGCTTCCTGATGGTTTGCCATTCATTGCTCAGTGCCTTTAGAGGATGCACACTCTTGACTGACCCATTTCCCATGACCCTTACATTTATCAGGTCTCCTGTGCAGATTTTTTGGTAGCTCATAATAATGTGGTCATAATACTGTTATGTTCCCGAAGAGGAGTATTAGTAGTGATTAAGCTGCATGTTTTTACACAGTTGGTTGGGACCTCCTAAGTAGGCTCAAGTCTCCTTTCTTTTGTCGTATATGGTTGAAATAACCCATTAAATGGGCCGAAAAGACACTGGGGCAGAAGTGACAGACCCAAATCCAATGACATATACCCTGATTTCATGGGGAATAACCAGCCAGTAGCTCTGTGTTCACTGTTAACCCTTAGAGAGTTGCTGTTGAAAGGAATCGGAGTAATCTAAAATCATGTTCGGAACAGTGTAAGGATTATCCTGTATTAATCTTATAATGTTTACTTATAACCATGACTTGAGACTCTCATGTTTGCAGACCAGTAGGCAGAAGTGACTTCTCATTTATGCATTGCTTTAACTTCTATTGAAATTCTGAAAGAAAACCAGAAACCACCAAAGGGTTTTCCAGATGTCACAGACTAGTCAAACACAGACCAAGCTGCCAAATTCAGAGACCTTCCAATAGATTATTAAAAGTCTATAAAACCTTCAGAGAGTACACTGGTTTCTGCAAAGGAGACTCACAACCCTCTAAAAGGATAGTATGATTCATGGGAAGTCACAGGAAGACTCACCTGCTCCATCTGAGCATGATTTAGTCCTGGCACAGCTAGATATGAACACAGCCAGATTTTCTGGACCTCAGCTGGCTTGTGTGCAGCCAAGTTCCATGTTTCTGCTTTTGTGCTTCCCTGCTTTTGCACAGATGGAGACAGCTCTGTTTGTTGTCACGGCTCCCAGGAGTGCAGGCGTGCTCACACTCCTTGGAGTGTGAAAGAAGTGGAACTGCAAAGACCCGGGCACAAGTCAGATTTCGGAAGAAATACACCTGGGAGTGGGGGTGGCATTTCTAACCACACGTTCCTAAAGACAACCCCAGGGTTTCTGATCATCACTGCCCTCATGCTAGGGCAGATCAACAGCCTGGCTGCCACAGACCCAAATACACCTCATGTGGGGATATTCCATGCCCAAGAAGAGTCCGGATTAGTCAGGGATTAACGAATGGAGACAGGCTCCTTTGAGGTGCTGCAGGGCAGAAACTGAGGTGTCCTCTGTCCCTCCCCACAGGGGCCCAGCTTTCAGGAACTGTCTGCAGCTAAAACTGCTCTTTCTCACATGTAATCATGATATGACACAAAAGTCATCTTTTGGGGGTCCCACAGGCTGGGTATGTCTGTGGACCAATTTCAAAAAGTGAATCCGGTAGGGATATATAAAGAAGATGACAAGATGTTATCTACAGTAACTAAATTTAAAATAAAGTGGTTTCTTGTAGAACATATAATGCAAGTTTCTGCTCTACGGAAAAGCATTAGCAACAGCGCAAGATAAATCACGAAGTCCCTCTTCAGAAGCAGTTACAGCTTTAATAATAAAAATCAAGTTGATGACTGAGCTAATAGGTAACTTTCAAGTCACATTTTGAGAATGTGACGAAGATCCTGTTCAGAAAATCCTTAATGATATATGAGCCCGTGAAGCCACACATGAGAAAACGTAGAAAATTTGGGGTCTATAAATGGTACAAATCTTTAGAGAGATCTCTCTGCAGAAAGTATAGTGTTAACCTCATTATAACCATAAATATTGTGCTTCCTTTCTCTTTGCAAAGAAAAACACAGGCAGAAAATAAACTGTATAAATTTTCAGATGTACAATTAGTGACCATAAAAATCCTAATTGCTATGCAGAAACAGCAGTAGGACCAATAACGGCCTTTTAAGAATTGTTGGACGAAGACAGACTTGTGCATTTCAAATGTTTTATTAGCAGATAAATGCTTGCTGTTGATTGCACCCCTAATTATTTACCAAGGGTTTCAACAATTTACATTATCAGCAGTCTAGACTGGAGGGGAAAAATGGAAGTACTGACTCATGAGTCAGTTACTCAGGCTGCCACTTGCAATTTGCTACCATTCGTAAATAAATTAAAGTACACTGAAAAGGGTATCAATAAATGAAAATATTAGACCCAGAGCAGCCAGGTAAAAATTATTCCTTAGGCTGCACTTCTAAACACAGCCAGCAGTTGCCTACAGAGTGTCAAAGGCTATGCTGACAGCAGCAAATCTCTCTCTCCTGCCTACGTGACTCTAAATACATTAGTGTTGCACTAGAGCTCCAGCAAAGGAAGAGGAGGTGTTTATTCTGACTGTTCAACTAATGCATCAAAAGGCCCCTTCTAAGTCAATACAGCCCAAGTGCTCACCGAGGATGAAAATCACCCCAGTGCAAAGGTCCAGAACAGGGGTCCTGCTCATTGCTAATACCCCAGCTCACACCCGAGTCTGAGGCTCTTGGAAACACTGCCAAGACTCCAAGGGTCACTTGGTGCTCCACAAAAAATGTGAGTCAACTCTGTATGCTAATTTTGCTATTATAGGATGTAGCTGATAGTCAAGAGTTTTTAAAGAGCCCTTCAGATTAAGAGGGGTCAAGTTCTGTGAGATTTGGGCACCTAAATCCTAACAGTCATGGAGAACCTCAAATCCCCTGCACTTCAAAGTCCTGTGCTCCTGAGCAGATGGAGTCTGTGAGTGAGCTGCGTTTGGAGAGCGCGGAGTCCACCCGCCAGCGACAGAACACAGCAGAGGCTTCTCTCAGCTGCAGAGAACTTCTCAGGAACTTCTCTCATCCAGCAGTCTGGATGCTGAACTCAGCTGCCCCACTACTGTTCTATCCAAGACCAGCCCATCAGTCCTGCTGGCAAGAGATGTTTGTACGAGCATCAAGAAGCTCGTTCACAGAGCTGCTCAGCAGCTGTAGGAGCAAACACGAAGGCCTGTGAGTTTGCATGGAAACAGCAGCTTTGTGCTTCTCCAGGGAAGAAAGCCAGCAGAATAAATGCAAAAATGTGGCTTAAACAATCCATGGAAGCATAACACATGCTAATGACATTCTCAGCCTCAAGCATCACGAGAGATGAGTAGCATAACATGACTCTTGCCCCCCATGCAACACCAGAAAGCATGCAGAGAAAACTGAGCCATACACACCTACTGAGGTACCGAAGTCTGAGGGTTAGAGCTGCTGGGACATCACCCACTAAGACTAGAACAGGACAAACAAAGCAGGAGAGCAGTCTCAAGAAGAATCAGCTACAAGAGAGAGGAAAGAGAGAGTTAGTTAATAAGGTATTACAGCCTCTTCTGTACATAGTCAGCTCCATGGTTCTTCTCACTGTGTTGTAGAAATTACTTATTACACTGTTTTCCTCCTAACTGGTAGTAAAAGAAATAATGTTCAGAGAAGCCAATCCTGAAACTCCTAAGGGAAAAAAAAAACCATCCTGATTAATCTAATTTGTTATCAGTGATCAATACTTGCATGTTCCTGTGAGATTTATGTTAATGTCCTAAATCAGGGAAAACTCTAGACTGGAAGGAGGATGATGGAATGTTGCAAAGCTGGATACTGTAGCCAGGCAATTTAAAACACAGAAACCTAACAGGATGCTCTCAGAAATGAGTGCTGTTATTTAGGCACACAACTTTAGGCCCCTGTCAGATGAACAAGCCCCAAACGGCTCAAGATCATTTCACAGATCCCTGTTAGAGAGGGGACATTCATTTCTAAAAGATGCACACAGCACAACAGCTTCTTCTCCCTGTCTGTATGTGTACCTATCTGATCCTGTATGAAACCAAAGTGAAAGAAGCTTTTGTGATACCAGGTCACCTGTGTAGCTCAGAAAATCCCTGATTTGTCTTAAAACATTTATCACTGAAACTTCTCTGGGTCAGCAGCTGCCAATTTAGTCCCTGTTTTTGCTGGACAATGTACAGAACAGAGCCCATTTGGTTCTGTGAGGCAGCACTGCCAGTCTTAAGCTACTACCACATCAAAAATGCTGCAACCACATGAAACAAAATGCAGAGCCAGTACAGACTCACACTGCTCGTTCAAATGTTTCAGAACATTTTCATAGAGGAATGTTGCCTTGGCAGATTTTTTGCATGACCAGGTACTTGTCTGCCTTCCCGAAGCCAGCATAAACACAATTTCTTGTGTTTCAGCCAAATTACCGGAAATATGATCCTTTCCTCACATGGATCCAACCTCAAAGGGCACAGAACCATCACGTCAGAAATCTCATTTTTTATTAAACTAACAGAAGTAAATTCTATGCTCAAACCTTACACAGCTGTAACAAAACTGTGCACAGATATGCTCAAAGATGAAAGTCAGGAGGCACAGTGAGAGAAAGACTAATTCTCAAGTGAATGACCTGAGACAGTAAATTAAACATAATTGAGTTTCAAGAGATAGAAGAGTAACACTTTGGACACACACACACACACACATATATATATATATATATATAAAAATACATGTAACACATTCCAAATAAACTGCTTCTCAGACCTTATGCTGAAATCTATCTTGAGCCTGGGTCCTCTCGCTGCTGTGGTTGACTGAGTTCTAATTTGACCCTTATGTGACAACCTCCACCAATGAATAGCAATGAGGAATTCACAAAGAAAGCTATTTCAATATAGTTCTCTGGTAGGCACAGACTGACACATTGTGCTGGTGTCAAAAGAAACAACAAAAAAGCTGGTCAGAGTTTTTGTGTTCCTTTGGACAGAGGCAGTCTATGAAACAAAGTTTAAACTAGGGAATGAACGAGGGCAGAGGAAATGGTAACAGGAGAACTCCTTGAGAAGGAACTTTGCATCTTAAGGACATTGCAATGAATGCTGCAGTTCACCACTTCCATTACTGCACAAAAAAATGTCAACATGCCATATTTGCACTTTTACATCAGTAGGAAATTTCATCTGATCATCCAGCAGGAATAATTCTGTATAAAGAAATAAATTCTGCAAATAAATTTGCAGAATATCATAATATGAACTGGCTTAAGCAACATCAACAAAAGCATCCAAACATATGCTCATAAAGGAAATACAGTTCCAATACTCAACTCACTACAGAACTGGCTCTGGTCAATAGCACCACAGCATCTCCAATCTTACCAAAATGATTCCCAGTCCATCTAAAAATAAACACTTTAATTAACCTTTTAGTTAAAAGCACTGAAATCATACTGTAATACCTCAGAAAAGACACAGTTCTCAGCAAAAAAATGACAACATTTTCTTATATCCAATTCAATCTCTCTTTATTAATCACTGCATGTTTAAATGACACCAGTCTTCTTTCTAGAGCTTCCCTTTGATAAAGATTCCTCCCTTCAGCACTTTGCTACTAGAGTTTTTCAGGTTTTCCTTCCAAAATTTCATGCAGTGTTTTCAGGGCTTGCTGATACAGTGTGTCTACATAGCTTTAATTACACTGTAGCACTCTTTCCCCAGTAAGGTAAGTTTCAACTGCTATACTCTTCCAAATGGAAAGGAAAATAAATTATGGACATACAGAACATCTTTCTCACAACTACATATATATATAATAGCATGAATAATTCAGTTTAATGCTCTGAAGTTCAAATTGAAATATTTTTACAAGGGCAATTTCTAAAGTAAATGCTTTAGCCTATGGTTACTTTTATCCAATGTGGAAAAAAAAATCAATTTCTTCTTAAAATTTGTCATTTATAGACCAGAACAGCAAAGAGAACCTTTCTGAAGCGGAGTTCTTGTTCTCTGGGACCTAAGGACTCGTCTACACTGAATAAGCTGAACTCCTCCATCACAGCACTCATTATGCCACACTTCCTTCAGAGATCAGTGTTTGTGCTAATTAAGCATAAAACAGCAGAGCAAAATGGCAGCATATTACTTCACACCTACTAAGTGTCCACACTAAGGTTTAATGGGGTATGTGATAGTCTATTAATTCACACTGTGCACTGTAAATTCTCTGTGTAAACAAACACTCCCCAAATATTTCCAAACTAGTGTCTAGGTGGAATAGTTTTTGTATAAATCTTGTAAATACCAAAAGACTGAACAAGGCAGGGATGGTTTCCCATGGAAAAAATCAGAATATTTTGATTATTTCAGCAATGCTATTTGTTTAACACTATACCTTATAATAATCAGGCCCATATTTACATATTTCCAAAAACTTTTTGTATTTCCCTTTACGGTTTTTGTTTTTCTATAGAAATAAAATGCAACTTGAAAGTCAAAGTTACAATGAACAAGATCATACTTTGCAATCTCTCCTGGAATATGAATAGTCAATTTGCTGCATCTCAAGCCTCTGACACCTTTTCTTCTGCCTTGGAACTTGCCAGACCTGACTGCTCCCAGCTTGATTAGTTCATAGGCCGATCACTTTAACACCCCAGAACACATGTCCTTGCATACTAAAGCTGCTGCGTGCCATTGATTTTTCAAAGGTCTCCCCCACTGAAATCAATAAGGAGTTCTGCTTAAAAATGGATTGCACTCTGTGGTCCCTTTCTGAGTTGTGGATATCCAGGCTTCCAAGTATTCTCACAGCTGCCTTTAGCAGCAGCTCCTTGTCCCCCACTTCCTCTGACCCCAATCTGATCCTAACCCACATCAACAGAGCCTCCAGCCACCGATCACTCCGAGCAGAAACAGGCAACAGACAATCCCACCAGAACCATTTCACTGGAATAATGTCTTCCAAGCAGCAAAGGAAAACCCCTCCAACAGCCTCTGTGACTGTTAAGTAGCATCAGGCCTTCAATTAACCACAGAGGCTGTAACATTTTCAACAGAAATGACTTCCTTACTGTAAAGGCTCCCTTCCAAGCAGAGCCACCCCAAATCAATACATCTGTTTTCAGACCAGGACTATTTCAATGAGAAAGAGAAAAAGATAAGGATCAAAAGCAGCGCAGTTCATAACTCCAGTCTGTCCTTCTATCCCATGTGTTTTAAAGCTTGGCTTCATTAATATACAATCCAATCTGCCTGCAAATAAGTCAAACACATAAACACACTGTTACAACGTCATGCAGTTACTTCCACAGAACACTTACAAGCTTGCACTTAACAATATACAAGAATCCTCATTTTTCTTGTCTCTTAGGTGTTTAGAGTTTTGGCAAAAGGGCTTCCATTTTAAGAGAAAGGCTACTGCTAGGAGTGTGACTGAAACTGGCTCTGTGTGGGAAGTACAGCTGAGAAGAGCCCTGTATTTGTGAGCATTGAATCTCTACACACACAGGAACAAGAGCAGCTCTCAAAGCCGGGCCAGTTGGTCATGGGTGAAACAGAGTAACTGAAATATTACAGCAAGGTTGGAAAATCCTGCAGAAGCTCATAATAACTCTTTCATAAACGATACTATTGTGCTATCATCAAGCAGATAAATAACAAAATGGCAAGCAACAAAGCTGAGGTCAGCTGTGCAGTCAGGCAGCCCAACAGCTCCACCCATTGCAAATGCCCCAAGAAGGCATCAGGCAGCATGTTTAGGCAGCATATTCAAACTTTCAGCCATTAGGTAGAAAATTGTCCTTTCACTACACATTTTGAGAGGAAAATACCCAACTGTGACCCCACAGAACAGTGAGTGTTTAAGCTCAGCAATAGATGTGTCAAATGACTTATCCCAACCATGAGGAGTTAATTGATGCTATAAATAGCACTCTGCAGACAAAAAAAAAATCCACTTAATTCTAGTATCCAAAGAACACAGTCTAGCTCTGCTTATCAGTAAAACTATTTTCCTTTAAAGAAGTGGGCTTGGATGTTTTACATGTAGATTAACACAGAGAGATAATTTGATTTCAGGCTATTGAGAGATTTCCTTCCTTTTATGTTTCAGGAGAACAGGGCTGCATGCAGCTAAATGAGATCCATAGATTACAGTAGAAGAAAGGCCAATAAAACTGCACAGCTACATTCCTGGGTAATAACAAATGCTTTTTAATTCTAGGGCTCCAGTCTCAGAGTTTATGAGGGCATTTCCAATTACTACTTTTAAGATTAATGCAAAGAAGTGCATCAAATATAAACAGATTCTTTAACCCATCTGAATAAAATATTTAGTATCTCCCATAGCATTTTATACCATTAAATAAACTGGCACTGCTAGGAAAAAAATTCACAGGTCTGAAGTGTTCAGAGCAAGCCTCTTCCCTGTGGTTTTCACCTGCTTTCAAGAGAAAAACAAAACCAAGCCCCTTCAGCTGTTTTCCAGAACATGGGTCTTGTTTACCTCATCTAGTGGATTGTGCTGCTGCTCCACTGCTCCACCAGGGAACTGAAAACATCAGTATAAACAGGAAAGAACATAATGTCAATGTTCGTGTTTAATTCTTGAAGCTACTAAATCAAAATAATTTCATTAGCTGCTTACCAACCAATCTTACTGCACTACTCTCCCGTATTTCAACCTCTCTGATTAAGAACAATCAGATTTCCACTTTATGTTGCTTTAAACCAGGAACAGTATCAATGAAGAGATTAAAGCAATACGAAGACAGAAGAAACAGAATATGGCCCACTAGCTTTAATTCTCTCCAGTACCATCTGTGTCATTCTAAATCCAGGATTTTTTTTCACCAAGCTACGTTTGGAAGCCTGAGGTACTAAGTCAATCTACTCTGTTTAGACCAAAACTGTTGATCTGCTTCCTGCAATGGCATGTGCAGAGCACACCCTTCACTGTTTCAGCATCTGTAAATTTAAAATGCAATCCAAGTTTATTTTACCCTTGAAAGTTTAGGATGCAATCCCAGTTTGTGCTGATTAACACCATAGCTTTTCAGTATTACAAGGGAAACATGCATTTGAGAACTAATAAATAATTTCTGAGCAAAATAAAAGTATTTAACTCATCTGCTGTCTTGAATAATCATTCAGTTCATGCATAAACATAAAGACAGGAAAAACAGATACATTTTAATGAAAGTCTTGGAGAAAGTCATCATTCCATATGATGGATTTTAGCATGTAACATCTCTCAACAGAACAGTCTTTGTTACAAACTGCAAACAGGTGCTGCTCCAGAGGTGGTGCCTGGTTGAGGGGCGGAAGCATTGCCACAAGAACTGCCAGTCCAACTCCCCTGCTTCCAGGTGCAAGGTGTTGCTGAATTTTCAAGGCAGACATCCTTATCCCTGGGAAGCATTTCCTCTTCTATTAGCCAAGCATCTTGGTTTCTGTGGGGTTAAACTGACAGCCAAAGAAGCCCTCAGAGAATACTACTCAGGATGTGCCTGGTTCACATCAAGATGCCATAGTAACCCCATTGATTAGTCCAGACTGAAGTGTTCTTTACTGGTTTACATCTTCCCTCGCACGCCAAGAAACGCGGTGCTGTGCTGACACTGCCCAGTGTTACAGCCACACACTGAGCAAAACTGCAAGTAGCAATTTTCAAGACTAAGATTTATATCTTTATTACAAGAGCTTTTTATTCACTGGTTTGTGGCTCTATCAAAATGTAAGCATTTGGGCTGCCAGCAGAGCACCAGGACACGGTGCCCAGGCTGCTCTGCAGGTGCTGAGAGCTTGGCACAGCTCACCACAGCCCTGGGCTGGCAAAGCACCAACACCACTCCAGACCTCCAGGCATCCCCCCTTCTCCACTTCCCTCCTTCCCTGCATGGAAAACCTCTTCTGAATCTCACCTGCCCATAAACCTCCATTCTGACTGCTCAACTACCACACTGAAATTACATCTTCTGTTCTGAGGCTGACCCTGACCTGAAAATGAGCAGGAATTGGGAAAAATATTGGATTTAGGGGGTCAGTACCAATTGTCTTTTGGAGAAGTCATTTTCTTCTACATAGCTATAGTTAGACTCTGATCTCACCCCTTCCAAGCCCATCCTACATTTTTATCTTTGACTAAATCTTAATGCTTTTTGTAGTTTATGTCCCCCATCAAGAATATTTCCCATTTCCAGGAACAAACTTATCACTAGTGCCTAATTACAGTTATTTGGAAGCAGAAATATTTCTTCCAAATCACTGAAGATCTGCTCCAAGAAACAACTTTGTATTCAAACATCCCTTTTTAATAACCATCCTGCTGATAACTGCTGAGTGGGAAAAATAACAATTTTGCTTTAACTTTCTAACCACTACAAACGTTTAAAGCAAATTCCCTCTATTATATTAAAACTAAAATCCTGCACTGTATAAATAGCAATACATTTCAGCTATAATAAACACTTCTAACTCATTTCATTAAAACTATTAAAGTAACAGAGGTAGGTCCCAAACAATTCAGACAGTAAATACAATTTAAACTCTGCTGAGAATCTTTCCTACAAACAACTTTGAAACTTTAAATGGGCTATTTATTTTCAATAAAACCTTTTGGTTTGACATATACAAAAGGAAAGATGTTTAATCTAAGAACAATCAAGTGAAAATGTAAAAAACTTTATAAAAATCAGTAACATGATACTGTGTTACTCAGAGGATTATTTCTGAGGAATGCTTGGCTAAAACTATAATCCACCTACACTGAGAAAAATAAAGCAGTACACAGAAGGGAGCAATATTTCAGGAAAATAAACAAGAGGACTTCAATATTTAATCCCATTATTCACTTTCAAGTCCCCAGATTTAAAACAGACACACTGAAGTACTGAGGTGAATTCAGAGCAGCTGAAAATGGCTATGGTCATCCTCTAAGTGACCACAGGATTGGCCTTTGATTCCAGAAAGACTAAGACACAGCTGGCAGGGAGACCATGGAGAGAGGAAAAGACATCTGAGAGTCTGCCCCTTACTGCCTGTAGGAAGAAGTCCCACAGCTGAGAGACATCCCCTGCTCTGTCAGGAGTAGAATGAAGCTAAATGAGTATTTCCATGGTAATAGGAAAAAGGAGAGATGGATCAGAGAAGGCACAAAAGAGAAAACTGTCATCCCTGTTTTCCTCAGCTGCACTTGCATTTAATCCCTGCCACTGCCTCTGCTCTGGACACAATGAACAATGGCAGAGAGTCCTACCTGAGTTCCAGTTTTAAGAGATATCATAGGGATATTTCCTTCTTTCTGCTCTTCAACCATTCCACCATTATGTTAAACAAATTTTTGTTTGCCTTCAATAGCATGCAAACAAAGGAATTTCTGAGGTATAAAGACAATTTAATAAAAGGACAGTGATTGAAGAACACAGATAATGAAATGGTAACAAGACACTCAAGAGACTCAGCTGCAGAAACACAGTACCTTTTATAATCTTTCTTTCTTGTAGTGGCTTTTAAGATGGAAATTCTCCCTTGGTTCGATAATAACTCTGTAAGAGAAACAAAGAAAATCACAAAGATTTTTATTCCATCTGGGGGAAGTAGGAAGAGGGGATTATTTTTAAATAACTGATAACATTTACATAATACTGTGGAAGCCTTTCATTTGTAGCTCTCCTTGGTTCCCCTTCCCAAGTAATGCTGGTTTACAAAAAACTATTAGCTCTGGCACCTATTCCACCATCACCTGAAATCCAAAGAAAATTCCACAGAACTGGAGTATTGAAAGTAAACTCCATTAAAAGATCCTCCTGATTTCTGTCCCACTGCCCCTCATATAAGCATAAATCACACATCCCTAAACTTAAAATTTAATCCAATATATATTAATTCCCCATTAATTCCTAGATTTAAAAGCCACATTAATTCCTATATTTTAAATCTAAATTTCATTTAAATTTAGATTTAAATTTTTCTCTTATGAGAGAAACATTTTTAATGTTTAAATCTAGGAATTAAATTCCTAGATTTAAACATTAAAAAATGTTTCTCTCATAAGCACACACCAGAGCATTTTCAGTCATCCAGGTCTAAATGCCATCTAGTGGCTCTAAAAATGTCAACTGTGGTTCCACAGATACATCTCATCCCATCTGATATTTTTTCTCCTAATAGCAGGAAATAAGAGAAATTAGGGCAGGAAATTCATATTTTGTTAGAGCTTAATGCAGCATTCCTATTACAGCATTTCTTATCCTAGCAATTCCCCGAAGTTAACCAGCAGGATCCTTTGTCTTGGCTTCCCACTCTCCTTCTCTCTTTCTGAGAGCAAGAACATTTCAAGCAGTTGATTCCTGCAGATTACCCCTGCTGGATCTCACTCAGGTCAAGTTTACCCAAAAACCAGACATGCCCCTGCCCTTCCACTAACACATGGCTCCATCACCAGACCCTTCCTCACTGCTCCTCCTTTGCCTGGACAGCACAGGTCAGCCAAATAAACATCTGAGCGGCAACTAAGGAAAAGTACTTCAATCCTGCAGACTCACTGTAACCACAGAGGTGCTAAAGGAAAATCTGACATCTCTGATGTGAGAAGAGAACTCCTCTGAAGCCAAATTTCTTTCAGCTTTTGTCTCATAACAATATGACTTATCTTCTCTAAGTAAGCTAATTGTATTTACTTTATTAAGCCAGAAATAAATAATGTTTTACATCTAGTGTCACCTGGAACAGACAAAAACTACTGGAAAAAATACTTCCCTTGATTTTTCTTTCCTCCTTTTTCACCTGTGTTTCTGTTGTTGATTCAGAGTCAAGAAGACAAGCTGCCTAAGGCTTGGGATGTCCTGGGTAAGACCCAGTCCCACTATGGCATTCATGTACAGCTGGGGGATGTTGAATCTTTTTTTATCATATAACCTGGGAAAAAAGTGCATTTGCCTACTTCACAAGATCTCAAAAATATGTATATAAAATATCAGTGCTCTTATATACACCCACACTATTACTGGTGGTCTTCTAGTGATAATCACACTTGTATAGCCTGAAATTTGGTGTTGATTACCAAGAGAAAACTCCTGGTCTTTTTCAACAAATCTCCGTGTTTTGTTTTACTCTTTGAGCAGGGTATTTGTCACACCAGTGACAGTCCCTACTGTGCTGTGTGGGTTATGGCAAACACCTGGCTCAGATAATGTTCACCGGGCACAGCCCAACTGCCAGCAGGAAGCTGAGTGCTGTTTGTATCAGCTGATGCCAGCTCAGAGCCTCAGCCCCAAATCCTGGGAAGCCTGGAGCTTGCTGAGGCTCATGCCTTTCCTGCAAAGTCCCCTTTTCAGCCCTTGGTTGCTGCCCATTTGGTAACACGACCTGTGGTGCAGGGGAGAGGGGGAAAACCCACCAGCTTGGATGGTATTACATTTAATAAAACACCTGTGTTTCATTACAAAAATGCTGCTTCATTCCAGTGATATACTTCTATTGCTGATTTTAATCAAGTATCTTACAGCTCTCAAATGAGAAAGGCAGAGAAAAACCTGTAATGCCTTTTCAGATTGCTTGTTATCTCTCACTTGTAACTAATTACCCCAGTTGCACTGTTAAAGACTGAGTGGTTTTATGTTTGCTCGCCAACAAATGACTAAAAAAAGAAATCAGACAATTAGTCTCTAGCTATAGTAACTAATTAAGATAAATATTTTCAGAACAAAGAACTTAACAGAACATCAAGGCACTGACACTGCAAAAATGTCTGAGAAAGTAAAGCATCTATCAGCAAAGCATTTCTTGCCAGTCAGCGAGTTCCACAACTTCATCCCCACCACATTTCATTCTTGTCCTACTCCAGTGAACACAATTAGTTATTAAAGCTTTTCTAATATGGCAAGAATATGAGCAGCTTATTGGACTACAGGAAGACTTAGGGACAAATTTTGATTCTGCACCATTGCAAATGTGTGCACTGTCAACAGATGAGTACTTTTACACAAACAGCATGATGGGAGGTACAGTAGCAACCTGTTCTACCATTCCTTTTTCCTAGTGTCTTATTTTCTATCATCAGCTATGCCTGGCCTGTGCTGGTAATCCACTCCTCACATCTTCTTGGGTCTCTTAATCAAAAGGTTTCGGAGCATCCACCCAAGCTCTTGAAAACATCTGCTTTCAGTCAGCATGAGGAGCAGCCTTCAGGCAGGTACAGCCTGGGCAACTCCACTGGATCGCCTGGCCCTTGGCTCACACTGTGCCAGTCTGAGTGGCAGTGACACGGAGCCAGTGTGACACAAACTACGGCTGGAACACGTTCCAGCACAGAGGGGATCCCTCGCCTTTGCACAGAAACCGGTGACATTAACACTGCCGAGTGTGAGGCAAGCAAGCAGTGTAGTCCAAAACAAACGAGACAAAAACATGGTGTGGATGGACAAGCAGATTCTTTTTCAATTCAGCTGCAATACTACTATAAGCACGCACTGCAAAATCTTGCCCAGGGCATGAATGGAAAGCCTTTATCTTTGGCGCTCTCTGTCACTCAGACCTTCTCGCTGGCTTTTCTGGCATTAAAATAACTAATAAGGAATTTGGATGATGTAATTTATTTGGTAGCAGAAAAATTACCTGCAGACTCATGGCTCCAGCCCTCACTGCACACTTACAACCTCAAAGCAGCCTCAAGGAAGAAATGTTTCTGTTGCTTACAGCAGTGGATTGCAGTCAGCACAACTTCACGTGCCAACAGCTACCACAATGGAAAAGAAACCAGTGGAAAAGAGCTCACTTACTCTTAATTTGTCTGTCCATGTTTTGTTTCCATTGATTGCAAGAAGCTGATAGCCTCCAATTGTATGTCTTCCTTGGAAAGAACTCTGCCACAGATAAATCACCAGAAGTTTGGACAGAGCTGAATAGAGCTCTCTGAAGTGTATTCTGTATCTGCTGTGATTTACTTAACCAAGAGACAAGGAGGTGAAAAGAAAGAATTTTATTCCTTTGCCTTACATCTTCATTTGCTAATATAATTTACAAAGAAATGTAGGGTATTCTAACTGACAGCACAGTTCTGCTTTTATGTAAGGTATCAGATGGCAAACACGAGGTAGCTACATTACACAACTCAGTGTGTGGGTATATGCTCTGTCACAACTTGCATCAAAACATATGAAACAGTCATGGGAAGTGAGGTTTTTCCTCTTAAAGATGTGATACAATCATAATGAACAGCAGCCACCCTGCACACTCATTACAAAGCTTTCCATCAAAAGAGATGGACTTCAAGCTGTTTGATATTTTAATATTTACACTCAATTATCTCCAGAAATTTATTTAAAACAGCATTATTTTTGTGTTACTTTGGAGCTCTGAGTCCCCTTAGAAACTCCTACTCATTCTTAATTATAGTGTAAATCAGCATGTTAACATCAAGCGAGCAACCACTAACTAAAGCAGCCGATACAAATGCAGACAAAGTTTGGACAGAAGTAGTGGCAAAATGCCCAGAAAGTTCCAAAGCCCCTCTGAACAGCTCAGTCAATGTGGAGAGATACAGAGACCTTTCAAAAGAGATGTGCCGGGTAATAGCAGTTACTGCTAATAAATTTTATATAAATATTACAAAAGTAGTAAAGAGCCCATGCATCAGTACACAGACATGTCACAGATAAGAACTGTGGCTTTTTAAAATGTCAGGACTGAAAATGTACAACAGCCTATAAAATGTCACTCAAGTCATTACATGCCACCAGTAAAGTAAATCATTTATTAAAGAAACAACGGCTGAACCAACTCTGCCAAACCAGGTGCACCTATTTCCTCTGCTGTGTTACTGTGCTGATAAAGACATGACATATTAAAAGAAAATGTATGAAATACAGAACTACAAAAGCCAATGTACAGTGATTCACTCTGCTGTGCTATGATACAAGCAAAATTAAAGCTAATCCTTTCTTCTGAAGGAAATGTCACAGACTTCTGTGCATTTGGTAAATTAATATTTATAAGAAGCCCAGACAGTTTAGTGTTTTTAATACAGGTCTAAGATTTCCTCCTGAACATCAAACAGAGAAGTTTCACTCCAACAGCAGTTTCTTGATTGCAACAAACCTAAATGACAGTATTTCCAAGATTTGTTTTCCATCACATCATTCCGATTAGCAACTGTGTACAACTGGGACATTTGCAAAATCCATCAAGTAGCCATGAATTATACATTCCTAACTCTTTAAAGTTAACACATAATAATCTTCTTATCAAGAGCCTGCTGACAGTTGCTAGTACTATGTTCCTAATAATTCTCATTACAAACAGACATCTAGGAATGGAAGAACAAGGTATACACAGTCTAGTACCACACTGCTGCAGACAAATATGTAAGAAGTGAGACTTTACCAACAGCATTGTTTCAAGAACTTACACAGCAATAAAACTACAACTGAACACCTTTTATTGAAAAATGTAATTTAAAATTTTACAGCCTAATATGCGTAAGAATTCATCACACCCAATTAAATTAAAATGCAGCAGTTGATCACTTTTTATGAAAATTTTGAAAGGAATTTTGTTATATTACATGCTAATATGGAGTTGCATTTAATTTAGATGATGAATTATCTAATTTTGTTTTCTAGTATACTAAGGGTATCTAAATTGAACTTGATAGCATTCATGGGGTAACCAAAGTCACCTTTCATGTATTACAGAAAGAGGATAAATTTATTCATTTAAATGGGAGGCAAAGGTGATCTTCCAAAACTCTATAATGAAATTTAACCTTGGAAAAAGAAGGATAAAAAATTAATCCTGGTTTTAGTAATAATACATTAGTGCCAATAAAGTTCAGAACAACTGTGGGAAACTGGTTGCAGATGTTTGTACTCTCCAGGGTAGAAATTCCTCTCTCAAGCAAGCCAGACCAAGCCCTATAACCATAAGATTAAGAGAGCAGATTTTCCAAAGCAAGCTAGAATTTTTAGAAGAACCTTTGTTCACAATTTTAATTCAAAAAGGAAAGCTGCAATTTTCAATCAATATCCTACTGTAGTCCTAGAGCAGAGATTAGCTGCTGTAACACAGCAGAGCCATGTCGCAGTTTGGCTGGGATGACAATAACCAGCAGCCCTGTGCAGGCAGCACTGTCAGATGTTCCCGTGCTGCTCTGACAGTGTTCTGGCGTGTTCATGATGCTGCACTGACTGCCCGTGCCCAACAGCTCCTGCCCTGGCAATTACACTGGCAAGGGTTCAACTCAGAACAAAAGCAGCTAGCAGATATTTTGTCAAGCTAGGAAATTTCTTGAAAATATGTACTTGAAAAATATCCAGTTCCTTCTGTGCCCAAAGGGAAGAAGAAAATCAGCCTGAGTGAAAGCTTAACTAACAATATTTTGTGAATAAAATTATAGGGTAGCCTAGCTTAAGAGCTGTTTTCTTGATAATTTGCATTGCTGCAGATAAATCTGAATACTCTTAATAGTCTAGTCTAGTCTGACCACTAGAATACTTCATGCAGTCACTACTAGATGAGTAGCTAATCCTGTAACTGGCGTAAAACCTTCTACCACAGATAGATTACTATCACATGCTAATAAACATAAAATAAAGGAACAAAAAAATACAGGAAAGATTGGAGAAATCACAGAGAGAATTACAATTTGCTGAAGGTCAAGAGCTGTGAGTGAGAATCTCTGGAATCTCAGATGCAATCCTTAACACCTAAGTGATGCCTTCCTCTTGTCTTTAAAAAAGACATAGCTGAATGAGGTCTCAGTCACATCTCTTACATATCTTCACACAAAGCAGGATTTTTTTTTTTTTTTTTTTTAAGCAAGAATTTAGAAATTAGGTTGAAACAGGAGTCCTGTCGCAAACCTGCAGAATCCATAGCACTCTTTTGGGGGGAAGGAGCTGCACACATCTTCCAGAAAACTGGCAAGGTGGATGTATGTGTATGCAGGTGAATTTAATGAACATTCCCAAACTAACAAAATACATATAAACAGTTAGGAAACCAAATGGTACAAGTAGTCAGATCATTTCAGATGTGCTGGCGTTCTTTAAACTTTATGTTCCACTGAAGCACTGATTTGACTAATGAGGTTTTCACAGTAGAAATTGCAAGGATGCAAAATCTGTACCTGGATGACAGCGAAAGAGCACAGCACGTCTGTCTGACACCAGATACATAATATACATAATATACCATTATGTATATTCTATTTAATTGCATAACAATGTTTCCATTTGTCTTTGTTTAAAAATAATAAGTTCTGTTTATTAATGATGAACTGAAGGGAGAAGTTCACATGAAGAGAAAAAGCAGGGCCTCAGTCATGCACACGGAACAGTGCGACATTAGCACAGATTAGGATCACTAATATAAATTGCTTCAATAAAGCAAAGGGAAAATTAAAGGTGAATTACTGTAGTAATCTAAATTGAAAAACAATTGCCAAGGAAAGATATAAATAGCATCCAAAATCGCTGCTCTAAGAATGTAAAACAGATGGGTGGGAAGAATATCTAGGGATAGAAGAAATCAATCATTTGCAGCTGATATAGATGAGAGCTTAGTAACCCATCCCAGCCAACTGGGAATTCACACGAAAAGCAGAGATAGCTTAATGAAGAAGGAAATACGAAGAATATTTGTATTCCATGTTCCAGAACTCTTACAAGCTTCATGCTTCATTCTAATGCATTCAGGCTACTGGGCACTCATAGCACTCAGGCTATTTAAAGATACACCAACTTATTCAAACACTAAGCCACAGGTCTCTCAATTCCCAGGACAAACAAGAGCAGCTAAAACACGGCACTGCTAAGTTTCCAGATGTATGTGTTCCCACACTTGCATACAAATTCCGTAAGTATCTATAATCTTACATTAATTGAAGCATGGTAAATATATGCATTTATTAACAGTTTGTTTCTTAGTGTTTTCAGTGCATATGTTTAACGATTGTAGAATTGTAACAGTTTGTTGGGTTTAATCTGGTCTTTAAACACTGAAGGAGTTCAGCCTCTTCTTTTAAGAGGATTAAAACATGAAAGCAGCAGGAATTTGGTTATCCAGGCACTTCTGAAGCAAAATTATTTCCTTTGCCACACTGTTTCCATTTTTATGGTGACTGCTCTCATCTTTTTCATGTATTACTGCAGCTCTTCTGATATAGAAAATTTATTACAAATCTACTGTAAAGAAGTTGAATCAATTATTTAGACCTACATTAAAAAAATAAACTCCTTGTTTTGTATTTATCTTTAAGGCCAATTAAGGGGGATTACATGAAAACATATTCCTAACACTCTAACATCTTGCTAATTTCAAGTAATTTCTTGTTGTTTTTCAAAGAAAAAAGGTGGAGGAGTAAATTCGGATCACTATAAACTTGGCAATTACAATAAACTGCCTAATCTGTTTCAATGACAGCTTGACCTCAGAGTCCCAAATCCTGCATTGTGCTATCAGTGGAGACAAACAAGAGACCAAAGGCTTTTGAAAGGCCAAATTAAGCAGTGTAGTACTGAGGATTTGAAGAGCACACGCTAGAAAGCCTGGCAGTGAAACACGCTGACACCAAACACATTTGTGGGTGGGAAGAACACAGAACACTGGCAAGGAAAGGCACTCAGGAGACCCACATCTGCACTGTGAGCAGAAGAGCAGTGCCACGTGTGACCCTGGAGAACTGTCCCAGCTCCTGTTAAGAGAGCCCCAATTGCTCTATTTATCCCTCTCGCTGGATGTGCTTTATGTGGCTGCTGTGGTAACTTGCCAGGACAAAACTCTGAATGTACGAAGTAGCAATGGACTAATTCATATTAATTGATAATTTTGCTATGTGATTTAGTGACTGCAGAGAACTGTCTCTGTGGCTAGATGGAGGGAAAACAAGAAGGAAAAAAACACATCCCAGCAAAGAAACAAGGCAAATAAGGTGAACAGTGAAGAAAGCACACACTGAGTCTGTCCTACGGAGCCAGTGCTGGATTAAGCTGGGAACAGGTAATTACCAGAAGAGAAATAAACAGGAAAACAATTCATATACATTTGCTCCATGTTACAGTTCCTGCTCTTCATGCTGACAGAAGGATTAACACACATTCCTGGTAAGATCAGTAAGCGTGGAACTGCATTGCTTTTAAAATTTATGTATTTGTCAGTATAGATTTGATACACCAGTTGAATCTGTTTTTCAGTACCATATAACCTTTCCCCTTTTGCTCACAAAACCCACAGAAATGAGAACAACTGAGGTCAGAGAAGTACCAGTGGCAGAGCATTTGGAGGTGTGGATGCACACGGGATCTCTCGGGGCTCAGATGTAGTTGAGATCTCAAGCCTCCCAGAACCTTTCAGCTGAGCACTCTGCTCACTGCAGCTCAGGCTCACAGAGTGCAGCAGCAGAACAGGGACTAACACAACATGAGAAACCACAAAGCAGTAAAAAGCTGACAGATCTAATTTTAGTTTTGCCAGCCTGGACAGTGTCCTCCCAACAAGCACCGAGTGCGATAAAACTGATGAACAGGACTGACTGCCAAAAACACAGAAGCAATAGCTCCATCATACAAGTCTTATTTGCATCTTAAATATTTATAATGTGCAGATTTAAGAGACAGAATCTGGCTGCACATCTGTTCTTTTAATCTGAAGGGCTGCTGTTGGATGGGAGCAGCCAAGCAACTGCAGGTCCTGCAGTCGCGACACTCACGTGGGGCTGTGCCGGCTCCAGCACCCAGGGCTGGGGCACACCATGAACGTTC
Source organism: Nicator chloris (assembly GCA_013400495.1). NCBI lineage: Eukaryota > Metazoa > Chordata > Aves > Passeriformes > Pycnonotidae > Nicator > Nicator chloris. The sequence continues at coordinate 322,310 of WAAE01007692.1, forward strand.
AGCTGCCAACCCTCTCCTCTCTCATTTAATTATTCCTCTTGAATGATTCAGCAATGTCTCTCATTTCTGTGGCACCAAAAATGCAGCTAAGGATTGATGATGTCAAAAACACCAGCCTCAAAAACCCCTCAGCTTGAGTAGTTATTAGAGAAGGGAAATATATTTTATCCAAGTACTTTAGAAATGAGCAAGGTATTTTGATTTTAAATTACAACAGTGGCACAGGCATTAGGTGCTTCTCAGATCTCAAAACATACAGAAATGAAACAGATCCTATGAATACAGTATCAGATATAATGACACCATATCAGACTTGCAAAACTGCAGAAAAAACACTTGTCTGAGAATTGCTACAAAAATTGCAATGGACTAATAAATAATGATATACTTTATATCAAAAAATGTAATCATCCTGAGTAGTCTGAAGAAAAAAAGCTTCTATATATTAAGCTGTTCATATAATGCTAATAAATCTCCATGATACTATAAAGTAAGCTGCTATTCCCTCTAGGCCTCATCTAAATCCTACTGTTCTTGTCCCTTAGAAAGGGAGAGGGACTTTTCCATGTGTGCAGAGGCCATCCAGACACTAAAAGAGAGCATGAAGCAAATATACTTTCCACTGAAACCCTGTTATTAACCTACTTTGATTAACAACACCAGAGTTTTAATAAAGTGAATTTTATGGTTTTAAATAAGATTTTTTTCATCCTCCAAAGTGCCCATAATTTTTGTAAATTTTGGTAAATCCATTAGCATATATTTTCCTGGAGTTGGTATATGCATAACCTTCTTATTAAAAACACTAGCAAGCACTCTCACTGTTAACCACACTCAGTCCTATGTGAAGGCAACAGGAAATTAGATTGTGGAAGAACTACGTCATTTCACTCTAGATGTTAATTAAAAGAAATCACTAAACCCACAGAAATTTCAATCAATAAGAGAATAAAAGTCCACATTTAGGTGAGATCTAACTCCAAGGCTAAGGCCACAATAAATCTTAACCTTACTCGGCCGTGTTCACTGATGCCGAGACCTACAAATTTCAGCCCCTTTGCTGCTGAAAGTCATAATCCAGCATTCTTTTAATGAAAAGTTGTTTAGGAATATGACCGAGCTCTCATTAGGTCTCTGAGATCTACAGTTTTGAAGGGCAGATTTTAATTGTATGTGCGTCAATCATAAACCCATCCAACTGTCGTGGAAACACACAATCATGAGGAGTCAAATGATTAAGTTGGCAGCTGAAACAAAAGTTTTATTGCTGCAACTGACTGAAACTCTCTGGTTTGCATATATTAAGCTGAATGGAATTACTGTAATGGCCATGCTGCTGGACACACTGCTCTGTCAAGACTTTAAATGGATTTGGTACTTAAATTCTTTGTAGAAAACATGCATTATTCTGATTTTATTAAGACATATCAGGAGAATGCTTGGTCCTTAATATCTGTCATGACAAAATCATGCAAAAGGAAATTCTTTAGACTGACTGTGAGCTCAGTTTCAGGAGCTGGCTGTTGAAACAAGTAGGTCTAATTAATTATACTAATTTATATGCATATGTAACCTGGATACAATAGAGACACCACAAACAGAGAACTCTGGCATTTGTTTTTACATCTTCATTTCTCAGCTGCACCCAGCTCCAAACTTGTGAAACACTAAGAAGAAGAATTTGAAGAATGTGCAGTAACATTTAGACATGTCTACAGGGTGGCATTTGCCCCTCTCTCAAAATGTTAAGGAAAGGAGAAAGCAAACTGTATAATAGAGAAAACTCTGACAGGGCCAAACAGCATCTCCAGATTCCAGCTTTATCAGACTGGAAGCAGGAGTTACATCAGCCACTTTTAATCCCTGTCTGAAATCAGTCAGTCACACCAGCAGCAAAACAACCAAGGGACCAGACAACTCATAACATTCCAAACTGACAATTCAGAAAATTAACTCACTGAATTATTTGTCACAGTCTTCTCCATAACCTACATTAGGCTATTGTCAGCAAAGTCAACACTGAAGTTTCAAATCCCTAAGAAAACTCAAAATACTGTCTGATGTCAAAAATAAAATAAATAAAAGGATGCTGAAAATGCAGAAAGTGGAACAAAACTTAATGAAACACCACCATTAACATCATAATGCAAATATTTTATATTTATAGAGAATATTTTACATTTATAGAGATTTTCAACTTGAAACTTCAATGTATTTTCCAAGGGAAGTAATGTTAACACCAGTAATTGCTATTGGAGACACACCATGATGTATCCAAGGAAAATGTACAGCAAAACCTGGAATTAAAAGGAATTTTTTACTTTCATAACCCTATTCTGATTCTTTGATCACTATGCTGACTCCTAAGAATGAGGAAGCTCAAAAGGAACCAAAAAATTCCATTAATCCAAACCTGTAGATAACACTACATATTTCTACATGCAGTTATGATTTCCTACACACAAGAACTGGTGTGGTCAAACATCTTTTGAAGTAACTTTCAGAGTATCTGTGAAAATTTATTAACTTTAGTGCTCATTAGCTGTAGTCTGGGTGCATGTGAGTGCCCAGAGACTGCAGTGGTGCCTGAGCAGCCAAACTGCAGCTGGAGGTTTTAACTTCTACATCCCCAGCATAACTCTGGCAGATCAACACACAGGCTCACACACATTAATGAGTACACTTCAAATTACAAGAGTGCTGCTGAAATCTTGTGTCATTTTATGAGAGGAACAGATTTTTTCATGTAGTTTCTATGGAACTTTAAACTCAGCTGTTTCACTTCACTGTATGTAATATTCTTTTTAATTTATAGAAACTACAATGATTTTTTTTCTTATTACAGAAATGAAAAAGATCAGGTCAGAGCATGTGCTGTAAAATTAGACACCTTTAATTAGCTATAAAAGACTTAGACTGCAGAAAGTCCTCAGGCTTAATCTGGGAAACAGGGAATAAAAGAAAAGGATGAAGAATTTATTTACTGGAAAAATCTAACACAGCCACATGTAACTACATTAAATACTTTATCCAGGACAGAAACAGGAATGGATAGGGTTGTGGGTGTTGGTTTGGGATGGGGGATAGTGATCCTTCAGCTTTTCTTGGTTTGAGGTTTGGCTGGCTTTTTAAATGGTGTCACATCAGTTTCCTTCCTACCCTGGAAACACAGTGAGGCAGTAATAGAGCAAATGGGTGAACAGGAGTCCTGTGTGTTGATCCCTGCAATCAAGGCAGGCACAGTATTTCCCATCTGTGACGGGCCACCACTCCTTCATGCCACAATTACAGTAAGTCTCAAGAAAAATGACCTGGTCTCTGTGTGTGTGTCCACTGTGCCCACAAAGGTTTGATGGGAACAGGAGCAGCGATGGACAACTACCCACGTCCATCAACAATGCAGTTACTAAAGTAATATCAGATACAGGCCAATTTGGGAGAACACTGGAGTAAAATAAAAGCAACCAAGACTGTCAAGCTGTATCTGAAACTGTGGGACTCTTGAAAACTACAGAAAAACCAAAAAAAAAACCAACAACAACAACAAAACAAAACAAAACAAAAAAAAACCAAAACAAAAACAAACCAATTTCAAGGGCACAGAAATGCTTTTTCAGGTTTTAGAGAAAAATATCCCCAAGTGAGTATTTGTTCATGTTATATTTCCATTTTGTTAAAGACTTAGCAATTACATCAAATTAGGTAATCTGGGTGCAGTGTTCATCTTGAATTGTATCTAGTACCTAGATACCCAGTCATAGCCCTGAAATTTTACTCCTTTGCCGTAGCTCTAAGTTCTTATGTTTATTGTAAAATTGCATAACCTTCACATTATTCCTTCTCCATGTTAAACTGCTCTTCTGAGTCCAATCGGGGAAAAAATCAGATCATTAAAAAAATCCTCTTTATCCAGAAACACATGAACAAAGCTAAAAATGTCACTCTACGTGCTGTGTTTTCAATTCAGATTATTATATCAATTTATTCAGAATCACTCACCATCAGCTGCTCTTAGACTTAAACTTCTCCACCCTTTACTAACATAGAAACTGCCCAGGACAACAGGTACTAGTGAAGATTCTTGTTACACAGAGAACTACTCCCCCTTGTACATCAAATTCATAAATAAATGTATAGGCTGTGTCAAAATTTCCTTTGAAGAACAAAGCTATGACAGCTAACATGTTCTATTAAATAATGAAGAAGGAATGGATGCAGCATTGCTCCCTGTACTCACACCATTAGCCCCTACAGGAGCTGGGAAAACTGGCCATGAGTGCTACTGCCCTGAAGCCATGGTTTGGGGGTGTGAAATTTCATGCCACAATATCTAAAAATATGTAGAAGCTGGGACAAATTCAACATCAGCACAAGTCTACTGAAGTATAAGACTGGCCTTAAACATTTCAGCTATTCCAGCACTGCAGACTCCTACCCCTAACAGTGCCAGGGAAAAGCACGGAGACGAACTTCCAGTAGTGCTTTGCAGCATAGTTACACCAGAAGGAATGTGGGCTCCATCCTGGATAAGGAATCCAGGTGCTCTGCTACAGCAGGAGCATGGACAGTACAGCCTGAGTAGCACAGAACTGCACAGGAAGAGTTCTCTGAACTCCTTGCAACACGGTGCAATACTGTGGTTTGCTCTTAGATCTCTGAACCTGGAATCTTTCAGTCAAGAGACAGTCTTTCTACTACATTTTACTGTGATGTAATTTAAAATGACTTTTTATTTTGTTTTTTTTTTTACAAGCTAAGACACTCATATTTACAGTGATTTGGGCTTCTGCTGGGCCTCCTAAAGCTATCTGTTTTGTCTGCAACCGACTTCTGATAATTTGTTCTGAGTGGTCTTCAGGACATGAAGGAAACTGGTGCACTGCACCTGTTTTTTCAATACATGTAATGACTTATGTCCATATTGTTCAAGATATAGTGGTTCAAAAAGCTAAAAAACTGTGCTTGAGAACTTCTGTTCCACTTTTACTTGTCATTTAAAACTTTGCTTGCTATTTATTCCGACTTTAAAATTTGGGTACTTGAGAAATTTCATGCAACAGTCCTTGCAAAATCTGGTTTGATAGACAGTACTTTGAAGATAAAACCCACCCAGATATTTTTTAACCACTAGAATTGTCTAGTAGTGAATTTCTGCTGCTACAGAAAGAAGCAGCAAATGCCTGAAGCAGAATATCACTTGTTTGGATTGTTTACTAGAGAGATTTAATTGACACACCAGCAGGTTATTTTGCTGATCTCTCTGCCTGTACTCTGGTTCTGCTCACAGATGAATCAATGATGTTGAAATCTTGTTACCTGCCTCTGTGGCTTCAAAACATCTGACTGTGCAAATTACTATTTTTATCCTTTTTCATTTGGTAGGCTAGCTGTGTTATGATCAAAAATGTCATAAGGAGATATTATCTCCCCTTTTAGCAATTCAGTACACCTTATAATTAAGAAATATTTATTAATATTCCTGTATCTGTCAAGCTACTAACCCCACACAACACACATGAAATTACATCTCCCTGGAACCTGGCTAAGATAAAGCAGAATCAAGATTAAAACCCCTTGCAGCTGATCTTAAGGCTTCCTTTTATGGTGGTCACTCTTCACTTTGGGGGCAAACTGCCATGAGGAATGTTACCTCATGGTAAGAGCAAGCAAACTACCTGAATGACTGGGAAAACGCCAGGGTTTTTTTGGGCTAGTGCCCGAATTTGCCCCAGCTCTGGAGTTACCCAAAGGTGTCTGGCAGCAGCAGGTCAGGGGTGGAGACATCGCCTGCCCTGGATAACACACGCCCTCTCCTGGCAATCTGTCTCCTTCTGAACCTCCTGTGGGATAAAATGCCTTTCAGTGTTCAAAATGGTGCAAGTCCGTTTGAATCCAACCATGAATTTTGATAAATACCCAGAACCAGTACCTTTGGCTTGAGTCAGGATGTAACGCATTGGCAGAACAACCTGTGTTGGGACTAACCAGGAAGGAGTGTCTTTGAGGTTTCTAAGATTTCTTTGAAGATTAAAGCAGAGACTTTAGCAGAGATACAAGCAAAGATTTCTAAAGAACTCTAAAACTGGAAGTGCAAAGGAAATGGTAAAATATGAAACACACCTTTCAAGTGTAGCAGGAAAAATTATTTATTTCTCTACTGGTTTAACTGCTTTGCAGTATTTTAAGACTATATTTTCTTCCTTCAGGTGCAGAGTGTAAAGACACGACTTCTACCTACCACAGTTCCTTAACAGATCTTACACAACCCCAAGCATACTGTAAACCCTCCTGTTTCCCTTCTCCTGCATCCCTTCTGCACTGTCCCAAGGACACTGCCCATGTTTGCATATTTCCCCATAAGGAATTACAGCAAGTAAACATAAACAGGAAATGAATCCCCTCCTGCAGAGGGACATGTTGCTCTGAGATCGGCAGACAAGAACTGGTTCCTGGTGGACACTGAACAGTGTTCACTCAGCTCACAGTGAGTGCCACTGGCAACAACAGGAATGCTTCACTAGGAGCATCTCAAGTGTTGCTGCTTTTCCCAACCAGCACAATTCTCGTTCTTTGTCTGGGCTTTCCTCCCTTTACTTTGCACAGAGAACCAGAACTAACTCAGTAACATTTCAGTCAAAGATTTCTTGTTCCAGACTGTTCTCTAGTTCTGTACCACCCATCAATTTATCCAAATCATTGGGGGGGGATTACAATCCTTTCTCCAGCTTATTTTCCCCAAGGAAAAATGAAAATGACAAAATGTTTCTTGCCTTATCTGTTCCCCATTGGTGCAGACCTCTATGGCTAAAATGCTCATCAGAGCCAAAAGCCTGGGCATGACTGAACTTTAAAAAAGCTGAACACCAACTGGTTCAATTCACAGACCCAGGAGACCAAGTCAATCACGAAAGAGTAAAGAAACATTAATTTCCCATTCAGAGCTGTCTTTAAAATGTGCCGCCTAGCCTGAATAATATAAACAATTAGTATTAAGTAGATTGCATAATTGTTTCTGTTGGGCAAAATGGCTTCAAATTCCACCTTCAGAGTTGTCATGTATCCAGAACATCCCTCCATCAATCCAGGCAAGGCAAAATCTAAGAAATTTTTCCCCCTATGCCACTCCACTGAGTTCTGTGGACTTGGACAAGCACTGACTATAGAATATCTCAAGCTGTACCAGCCTGATGGTATCTCTGTAACTGGACTGAGTCTCTCTGGCATCTGTTTGGGAGGCACAGCATAAGGCAAGTTCATCAGTTCAAACCTCATAAAGAGATGGTGCAGATGCACTTCAGAGCAGATATTGCAGACTTTATTTTCCATTTGAGAACTTTGCATCTTTTAGGTAATGCACATACATAAATATAGAACATTAGCATAACAGCTTAAGAGATGCAATCTGGGATATTTTAAGCTTCATAAGAGTTTGCAGTTTTATGACAGCATTAAAATGCTCTTTGATTCAGCTGCAGGTTAACACACGGTGCCCCATTTTCATTTCTGTGATAGCAGGATGTTAAGTTCATGTGGCACGTGCAGCAGAAGGGGAGCAGCCAGGGATGAGTAACCACTGGCAGCCACCACACAGAACTGCACGCCTGGCAAGCCTCCCATCAGTGGAGTCGCTCAGGAAGGGTCGGCTGTCAGTCCTGCCACAGGTATCCAGCTCTCAGGCACCTACACGAGTCCCTACACCACAAACAACAAATTCACTTCCAGCTAAATTGTCTCATAAATTCCTGTCATTCAATATTGTAATTTTATTTCTGTGGCTTAGATTGTGGCAACTGGGAATGAAGCAAGCAGGAAGTGAAGGCTAATTGTGAAAGGTTAAACTCCCTTTTACACTGAGATCATTTTGTTATGAATAAGGGACCTAGAAAAGAAGGACAGCTATTGATGAGCCAGTGACAAAATAAAAACTTCATCAATTGCTGAGGTTATTTAGTCTGTCAGTACTGAAAGATGTGAAAGCTTCTAATTTAGTTCTTCACAAAAGAAGCTCCCTGCTGTTAACAACTTCACAATGAATTTCGGCATTCAAATCAGAACCAGTACTGTAGCTTAATACTGTTCTCTTAGGTACTAAGTCAAACACAAAGCTCAAATTCTTGGCAGAAAGCATTGCTAGCTATTTACAGTTTAGGCAATTTCTTTGTAGAGATAATAAATTGATCTACATATCTCAATCTAGCAACTGAAGTCTGATTACAGAAATATCTTAAGTATTAGTTTACATACTCAGTGTGAGTTCTGCTCCAAACAGCATCTACATCAATCTAAATAAAGTATCCAGTACACAGATATTATTTTAGGTGCCTTTTGCTTCTGTTTTAGTAGGTGTAATGAGAACAGTGGTCACAATGATATTTAAACAGAAAAAAGTACAGCTTGCTTTCTGCAGTGACACCAAATGCAATCAATCTGCTAACACCTGACACCCGGTAAGCTCACAGTATCCATAAAAAGTATTACTATGTGTATGTGTTAGAAACATCCATATTCTTGGCTCCTTTTTCTCCTGTAAAGCAGGAGAGTGGAATTGCTCTCCTGAGACTCATAAACAGATTTTGATTTCATCCAGGAAAACTTTCATCTTTTTCTTTGCAACAAAGAAGTTTTCCTACCTCAACTTCTTTGCAGCTTCAATAAACCAGTATGATCCATGGCTGTGTGGATAGCGTAGTAAGTTCACATCAGTAGACACAAAATACCCCAACCCCACAGCAAATAAGATTTTCTGAGAGCTGTTTACAGCTTGTAAGACAAAAGAAATTAGGATACATTTATATTAAACAAGTGTAGCCTTCCCTTCTTTCTTATGGGTTCCATAAAGAACGCTTTATTTCCCTCCATATATCCTACCCTTATGTATAATGGCAGTTTCATAAGCCCTGACTCAAAGGGAATAACTTCTGCTGGCCAAAGAAATCAGCCCTGCCGATGGTCTGGGAGATTTGCCAAGGAAAAGCAAGCTCCATGGTAAAGGTCATTAGGAATGAGAGAGATTCTTTACGCTGTGCTGAGTACAGAGACTAATCCACTTCTTTTGGTAGGAAATGTGCAGGTAGAGGATGAGCAAACAGTAGTTCCAGACTCTTCCACTCCTGCTTTTCTAAGTATAATCACGGAGCCATCCATTTTGACCTGCTTTCCTTTTGGTTTTGATATCATGCACTACAAACCCTAGCATTATGCTTACTAGGACAAATCTATTGTCCTGTGCTAGAAATCCTCTCTAATAGAGTGGGGGATGCTGGCAGTAAGGGCAGTAAGTCAGTTGGCTGCTGTTATCATCAATCAAGCATGAAGGCTCTGCTATTCTGCAGCCCGAATTCTTTATCTAACTGATTAGTCATACAGGCCAACTGTATTACAGTATTGCTTCCCAACTCCCATCACAGAACTCCTCCATTCAGAGTGTTAAAAACCCAGCTGATGAGGTCAGTGTTGCATGACACAGAGGAAAGGGAGGAAGCATGGCAGCAAAGGACAGAGGAACAGATACAATCTCCTTACCCCTACAGTTCTTCATGCCAAAAGGAAGCGACTGAAAGCTTGAAAATCAATTCAAAAGTAAATAAAGCACAAGAGGCCAGCAAGGCAAGCACCAGAAAGTTATTTTAAGGTTCAGAGTGAATTAAACATATAAAGAAATTAAGCATAGCAAGGAAACAATCATACTGCAGAATTAGCGTTTCTTTCCCTCTTTTTTAGACAACTAAGAAAGACATTTCAGAAGAAGAGTATCAGTAACATAATTAAGCTGCATTTGCTTTTTGCTGTGCTCAGGGAGGTTTTCTATTTCAACAGCCCTCATAAGAAAAAGAAACGGACCCCTTAAAAAACATTCCCTTGTTATTTTCTCTTTCACATTCTGTACTGTTCCCCATAGAGACCTTATGTCAAAGGTGGCCTCTTTTGACTTTGTAGGAAAGTAATTACTCAGCTATTTTTCCCATCCAAGAAAAAGAAAAACACCTTGCTCAAGAATCCTGTGTCAGGATTGCAATCTGTTTCACTTTTCTCAAACAGCCCTACATGTGCCCACATGCCTGCCTGCCAGAGAAGCATTAATTCAGGGATCTGACAAGGAGCTATCATATTTTAGCCCCAAATCACTCTTTTTGCCTCTTTGACCTACACAAACCTGCTTTATATGCTCATGTAGTTTCTCTTGCATTTTTCTTTTTCTGCTGGAAGTCACACTTGGTTACAAAAACCTTTGCACGTAACTAATTCCAATTGTATCACAGCCAACAACTTAATCTAAAAGGATAAGCATTTACCATAATGATCTCCACACTGTACAGCTGACAGGCACTAAGATAAGATGCTTTACCCATAAATGTCTACCTTTGGATGAATGTCTTTCATCTTTCAGTTTTGCAAGCAAAATTTTTTTGATTTAGTAAATTATCTTAAAAACCGAGTTACCAATCCAGAGATGGTAAAGAGATGTCTTTATGTTTCCCCTTTTTTTCAGCACCCAGCACCACTCTCCTGTTTTAGAGCCTTCATATACTCTGGAAGTCCCTGTCACAGGTCCATAAACAGCTGTACCCTAAGTGACTCTCACACAGCTTTTGTCTCCAGTGCAGCACAGAGAGCCAGATATTATACACTACATCAAGTGTCTCTTCTGCTGTTTAAAATATTCCATTCTCACCATACCTGCTGGTTTCAATATTCAGAAGTTAAAGCACTGCTGAGCAGGCCCCCAGTGGGATTTCAGAGCAGAATGTAAAGAGGAATTACTTGGAAAAAAATAATCCTGCAATGATGGAGTCCTGCAGTTAGAAAATGCTCCAATTGCAAAGCCCTCTCCCACCAAATGCTGGGGATATGAGAGAAACAAGAAAAAACACAGATGTGCCTGCCCTGCCATGCTCAACAGACAAACCTACAAAATACATTCTTCACAGAGTTGCCTGCAGTATGTGCCAGGTAAATAAAAACTAATCTGAGCACAATCACAATGCAAGACAAATGAAACAAACAGGTTGTGTACATGGATATTCTCTAGCAGATTGCTCTGCTGTCCTCTATCAGACATTGATAAATATAAAAAACAATTGTGAAACAGAAAGAGGAATATTTTGTATTTTATATTCTTTATAACAGAAGCTGACTTTTTAAAATTTAGTATGCATCCACAGAGACTTAACCACAGCTAGATTCTTCTCTAGTGAGTTCCTTGGGAAAGGACTGACTTAATTTTCCTCATTTGTACTGTGCCAAGCACAGTATGGTCTTAGTCCCAATTGGGGCCTGCAGGCACTGTCACAACACAGTCACCAAACAAGCAAGGTGATGTGCTTAATGCAAAATTCCTCAGTTTTAGTGGGCAGCTTGAAAGATGTGAGGATAAAGCACCAGCAGTGGTAAACATGCCTTGGCTGTACTTTTAAAATAAAGCTGCTTACTCCTGGTTTTTATTGCTTACTCCTCAATTCTCTCTCTTGCTTCTGTTACGACCTCTGTCTGGGGAGATAGTTTACATTATTTGTTCCAAAAGATGCTTAGCTTTCCTCAAGAACAGCATTAAAGGAGAATTATGTACAGCAGGGGGACAAAGGGTTAAAATTACCCTTTTTCTTTTCTTTTTTGCCATCATTGCTAAATAAACAGGCTGAAACATTTATTTTTCAGCCACTAATAACAGGATAAGTGTCAGATGTAACTCAAAGAGTTCTACTACAGCTGTCTGCAGCTTAAATGTTAAATTTATTCATACTCAATTCCACCCTCAGAAAGCCAGTTCTCTTCTTTCATTGTTTATATTAGATATAGTGAGTCATGGAAATAAAGTGACATGAAACCACATTTACACTAAAGAAATCATCCCACATCTTTTCAGATTCTCTCCTCTGCTATTTCCGTACCATGCCTCCTATTGAGTCTGCGAGATTGATTACCCAAGCAAGGGCTAAGCATTTATTCTTGACTCCAGTAATTTAGCTGCTCACATTCTCATCTTAGCAGGCCAATTTAGAGGAAACAGATGCATTATCCATCAGTTCCAGAATCTGAATGAACATATACAGGACTGCCTATCTGACCCGTGCCTTACAAACAACAAAGTGACAGTAATGCTAAGCAAAGATAATGATCTGAAAGTATCATTAGCTGTCTTTGCTATGTGTGTGTGAGCTGTGGTACCCTACAAGAGATGGCTCTCCCTGCACAGAACAGGGCCAAGGGCAATCAAATGCCTGACTTAAGCACCTCTGACACTATGAATGCAAAGCAGCACATCTTCCTAAAACTGAACTGGTGTATTTAAAGTTTTAGGTTGGCCACAGACTATCAGAAAGAACATATCCTGTAAGAGTGGACACATACTGTAGCTCTCAGCCTGGTCAATTTGCAACGGGAAGAACCCCAACTTACACCCACAGGAACGATCCTACCAACTATTACTGTTACATTTCAAGACTGAATATATTTAAGTCAGCATTGTATGTCAGCCACAGAGAGTATGACGGCTCAGTATGTGAAGATGGGGTTTTTCCCACTGTTTAGCTCCAGCTAAAAGGGTTACAGTCTATGGTTTATGACTGAGTGAAACCTGACGAAGATTCAAACCACTCACGTATGCCCAGTCTTACAAGGACGTCATAAAAGGTTTAAAGACATTGCTTTGAAGAAGGGTTGGACCTGATGACCTCCAAAAGTCCCTTCCAACATTTATTATTCAGAGATTTTAAGACAAAACACACTCTGGTCTCTAAAGCCTTCAAAAAAGACCCACACCTTGAGGCTTTACTCCTCTGAATTTTCAGGAGGTCAAATGCTGACAGAAATTGGGCATTAGCAATTCCTTTGAAGTCAGTGGAAATTACAGCCCCTCACCCCTTCAGTAGGTTTTGGTTTAGACATTTTAGTGTGACTATTATCACGAAGACAGAGTTTGGTGTCACAACTGTGGTGTAACTTCTTTGACTCTCTCCCTCCCATCCCAGCATACACTCACACACACAGTCGCCATCCCACATCAGACATGCTTCTTCACGCACTGATCTGATAGGATAATCTCAAAGCTATGTATCTTCATGGAAAGGATTTGGTACACTCTACTAATTACAGCTATATCAGGAGGATGGAAACATTTTCACTCAGAACTAGCACAAATACTGATCTCTTTAAATGCAGCAGACAGAAAGAGCTCCCCTGCTTTTCAATATATAGCATGTGCTGTTGTGAAGCTTTACTTTAAAGTCAGATATGTAAAGGCAAAATGAGATTAACAAGCAGTTTCAGCATGGTTAATTCCATGTCCAGGCTGCATAAAGTCCAAGCTGACCATTCCAAATCAACTTACCTTTCTGCAAGAGTGACAGTGAACACAGTACACCATGCTGGAAGAGTCCTTCCTGTACTTTTAAGTGAGAGGCCAACATACAATTAAATGAAATCTGTTTACAAGTCTCAAAGTATTTTCAAAGTACTGTTGCAATTCGAGTGCTCAAATAACACATTCTAGTTTTATTTCCACTGCCACCCTTTCATCATATTTCTGTATGGAAATTTCATCCAGAATGAATCCTGCTCCATGCTGGCCACAGCACAATCTCCTCATGGCTACCGCTGCCTGTAGCAACATGGGATGGAGATCAAGACTGACAGAGAGATGGAAGATGACTACTCAAAATAACTCCAGCATTAAGAGGCACGAAAGGATCTTCTCTCTCTCTCTCTGCACTCACTAGGGCCTACATCACTGAGACAAAAGATATGTTGCCAATTTCTCAGACAAACTGCATCAAAGATGCTGCTGCTGTGGAAACTCCACAGGCTCTCACTTAGGTGTTGTTGATTTGTTCAGGACAGCAATTTATGTGGAAGAGTGAGCAGGCCTGCATTTTAGGAGAAGCTGAGAATTCTTAAAAGGTTCCCTCTTATTTCTTTGAAAACCTTTGTTCTTTACTTGTTGCAGAACACCTAAAAGAACAACTTCATTCATTACTTATAATTGTTCTATTGTAACACAAGAAATAAAATTTCAAAAGAAATCAGAAAGTGCCATTTTGCTGCTGCTTCTGTCAGTACTACAGGCTAAACAGAAATAATACCATGTAGCTTTTTGCAGCTAAATTCTTCTGAATCACAGAGGAACAACAGACTTTGTATCAGATGATGCAAACTTTTATCAGTGGCACTGTTACTGACTGCCTTCACAGCTTCATTTTTATTTCTATACCTTAAGTTCTCTTATTTATAAAATGGGAGCACTACCCTTAGATGTCTAGCTCAACTGTATAAAAGTTTACTCTGATTTCTATTGAGGCCAATTATTTTTCAAAATATGGTACTTATTCTTGTCCTGAAAGAATGAACAGTAAATAAGCCATGAACAGTAACAAAGCTCTATGTATGCACCAGACCCCAAATGTAATTTACTCCTGGGTGTGCTACAAAACCAAAGTCTTCTGACCATCCTGTGAAATGGTAACGTGCACAGAATCCCAGAATCTGCTGGCTTGGAAGGGACCCAACAAGATCAGCAGGTTTGATTTACTGATTTAATAATAATGCAACCAGTGGACAAACAAAATGTTTCTGTTTGTGTTGTTTCCAGGCAAGGCAACACAGGAAGTAATTGCCAATGATCTCATTAGTCATGTTTAGCTACAGTCCTCCAGATATAGCTCTAAACAATCTTCAGGGAGAGTAAATAACCATTTTCTTTGATCATTATGTATCAGTGAGGGAAAATCCTATACATCTAAAGCAAGTTCTAGAAGAAGTTTTCAAAGCCCATTTTTTGAATCAATAAAGATAATGCCAAAAAACTCCCAAATCTAAAACCAGTAAAACAACACAATATGGATCTGGGAAAAATGTCAAGTTTTCTTTGTATTTTCAGTGCATAATTAATGCTATGCAGAACTTCCTCTGCAGCTGGGATACACTGTGACATCTCTGAAGAGATAATAATGGGAACTGAGGTTTCATTAAGTCTGTTTAAGAAGTATTGTAATGAAACAAGAAAATGTAAAGCTTAAAGGTTGAACTTTACTCTTAACTCTGATGTAAAATGAAGATGTTTGCTCTCTTGCTGTTGATTTCACCTTCTAGTGCATGAAAGGCAAAGGCTGAATGTGTATTGCTCTTATTTTGATTTGATTTGATTTTGATTTGTATTGCTCTTATTTTGATGTACCTACCCACAGGTGCAACATTGGGTTACTGAGCTCCTGTATCAATCTGTTCCCCCTCCATGGGATGGATGAGAACTGTTCTAACAGCACCTCACTGCACAATGTCCCCTGAATGCTTCACTAGTTCACAACCTTCTATCAGCCCTGGAGTGACTTCAGGTTTTCAGGCAATTCTTCAATCCTCCCAAGCACAATCACTTCCATTTCCACTTGCCTATTTCAGCCCTACACAGGAGGATTTATAGTCTGTGACCTCCTGGCCAGCAGATAAAGCAACATGGTCCATGAAGAGGGTTTTGTTATACTACAATACAGATATAATTTCCAGCATTAACAGTGTTGGTTATCCCAGAACACTTGTGCTTGAGTGTACATTAGCTACAGAATTTTCTTGTCTGAATTGTTCTTTTCCAGTTTTATAATTTTTTATTAAAATTGGATTTTCTTTTGGACATTCATAAAGTTGTGATGTTGCAGGACAAGTGGAACAGCAGTACATCAAACGGAGGTGAAATTCCTTTTTTAATTACCCCAGAGGAAACTGAGTACGCCCAACAGAGATCCCATGAGACCTGAATGATCAGTAGACTCAGTCAAGAAGTTCAGTACTACAATCTACGAGGGAGATCAATTCATCAGGAAAATGTGTGGCATTTCTAAGCCAAGGCATTCCTGAGAGAGCCCTTTCAACCATTTGCCTCTAAGACTGTAGAACCATGAAACTCCTGAGGAATGAAATAAGGACACCTACAGAGTGTGCACATGACAACAGGAGGAAGCAGCCAATTAGCATATTGGTGCAGTGATCTAAATTACAGTTAAGTCTTCAGAGGCTATACAGGATGCTCCACCATGTCCCTGATGACTGATGGGGATAAGGCAGCTTGGTAAAACTCCTGAGAGGCAAGAGCTGGGATGTACTGAGACGATACAAAAACACAAGAGAAATTGCAACCACACCCTGCTTCAAAAGCCTGCTTCTCAGCAGAAGAGACTCCCTTTGCCCTTCTTTTCTCTCTGCTCAGCACTTCTCAGTGTCCTACAGCTTTGTAATCCCTCGGGAACCCTGTGTTACACAGCTCCCTCTACCACCCCCAAGGCAGACGGTATTCCCTTCACACACTCATCAAAACCATGTCAGCAGGGAAAGGCTTCTGAGGGACAAGCAGAGCTTTCCAGCTTTTCTTGGAGCTAGCAACCGACTGTGCAGCAAGAATATACTCTTTTCATTAAGAGAAAAACTCTGGTACTGATCTGACCAGGTTTTGATTAGTACCTCAGTGTATCATTATTGCTGGACACAGGCAACTATTTCAAACAGGCATAAAAACAATTATGTGCTTGGTATGCAAGCCCCAGAAACATCTATTGCTGTAATTTTTTTTTTCGCATGTCAGCTTTTACTTTAACAAGATCCTGAGTTAGAGGAAGGGAAAAAAAGAGGAAAAAAATCAATAAGAGTCACTGGAAGTGTACTACAGCCACATGAAGTACCAGATTTCACTGGCACCAATCAAACAACAAACCACAGCCTATTAAATCCAATCTGTACGTCAACACAATGGCCACTCTTCAGCTTACACTTAATTCTATGAAATCACTCATTTTCATGTGTGAGCTTCAGAATAAGTATTTGACCCAGAACACAGCAAAGGTGTCTGTGCACACAGGCAGAACTCTGCAATCAGTAGCAGTGAATCACCAGGTACTTGAAAAGAGAGAACTATGGCTAAAAGTGGAAAATAAAGACCACAGATTTGTAGGGATTATTTTATTCTTGCTAAACCCATTCCATTTTTCAGTAGATTTGCTTCAACTTCCCCCAAGTTCCAGATCTTCAATCCAAAATATCGCTGTGGAACCCCTACAACTCTCCAGGGATGATCCCTTCAAAGTATAAAACACTTACTGCCCAGTCACTAATTGCAGCCAACCTATTCATGCAAACACCAATACGTGCAATTGCCAGATGCAAAAACATCTCTCATCCATCACACTCTAACACTGAGGCACCAGGATAATATGAAGAATTACAATTACATTTCTAGGATACAATCAGTGATGATGCAAGCACTGGCATAATATTCCAGTACATCATGCCCACAAGTATGATCCTGCAGTTGTGAGGGGCACGGTAGACAACTGATGGATGTGTAGGAGTAAAGGAGTCAACTAAAGGTTGATGAGAGTGATAAAAAAGCAGAGACTTGTGTTTTCATTTTCAGTAAGACATCGGCAGGAAATTCTAATCAAAAGCTTTGAACTTTACCTCCTTCCAATTTTTTCCTCTCTTAAAACCCAGGCTTACATTTACCACTGAGATACTAAAACAGCAGTTCTAGACACAGAGATAGGGTAAGGATCCCTTGCATTTTCTCTACACTCACATCAGTGTTTTCTGGAGGGCAGCCTCTGCCCGTCTTCAAGCCACCTGAGAGCCACACAACCACAACTGTGCAAGGCTCTGTGCCACACTAAACTTGCCTGCAAACATTCCAGCCAGGAAGCAGTGCCACCCAGCTGGCTCTGCCATAAACCAATGCTGGAGGAAGGCAGTGCAGCAAGCACTGTGCTTCTAATGTTACAGATTATCACCATGCACAAAACAAGCTACAAATAAAAGCCATGTTAATTTTGACTCCCATGCTTGTTTCAGCAGAACATCAGTATCCGACTAATTTCAGGCTCTACTGGAAATGCAGGAAAATCACAAGCCATTCTGACAAGCAGAACAAAGCAGAGGCTTGGCCCTCCAGAGTGGTTCTGAATATGCATGTTCCAAGGGACTCTGCATGGACTTAAGGGGTTAAAACATGGTGAACCCTTCTCAAAAATCATATCCAAAATGGCATGGAAGAAAAGTTTGAAAGTTAAAACATAATGGGAAGTAAGATAACCTCAGTGAGTGAAAATGTGCTTAAACTTAGATGACTATTTTCATTCCAGAGGATCCAAAAATGAGCAACTTGTGATCTGCAAAAAGCAAGAATGTAGATACTGTCTTGTTAAGTGATTGCAGCAAAGTTAATACTTCAGGCAGCATTACCTGATCTGGAGATGAAGCATGGATACAGGTTTCCACTACTGATACCAGCATCGGTCTATGCAAACCTGTCACTGATAGGATCAGGAAGACAAGTGCATAAGAGATTTTCCATCCCTGCAAAAGACTCAGGGTTACTGGTAAAGAAGCTCCGTGAGGATTATTTGCAGAATTCATGTCCATCTCTTGTTTCAACACTGTAAGTTTAAAATCAACCTGGGACTTTTTATGCACTTCTGCATAAAACAGAGAGAGGAAGAGAATGACACTGGAAAGATAAGAATGCGTTTTTAAATTGAGAATTGGCTGTTGCTGTTAGTACAGTAACAGAGGTGCATCACACACCCCTGTCCATTTATCTACTTTCTAACTACAGTATTCAACCACTTAAAGAGCAGTAAGCACAATTTTTTTTGTATTCAAATGAGTATATGATCGAGTGAAATAATTCTTATGTCTCTATATGAGTAAGAGCTGCAAATTTACCCTGTACTAGAAAAGTAACTCCTCATTCTGCGAAATAGCTTCTTCTAAATGCAAGTGAGGGATAAGGTAATAATCAGCAATTCATATGAAATGCAAGCTATGTTACAGCCAATGAATCTACAGCAGACTTTGAAACAGAAGATATATCAAGCCTAATGTCACAAACAAAACCCAGCACAGATAACTATATAGCAACAATATCATACACTCTAAGCTAGTCAACACCCAATGACTGCCAGTGGGCACTGAACTTTAATCTTCGGCATCAAAGGACCAGCACTGGTTCAGCTGAGTTAAATGAGTAATTCTTTTAGCTGGAACTAGTAGCAGTCTCCTCTTTGATAGTCAGATCAGCCAGCCGAGAAATCACACAACAGGCTTCACCAGCATGTTACACCCCCAGTAGTTCCAGCTGGAAGGAGCATCCTTGTTTCCTGCCCTAAGCTCCAGAGCAGTCCTGCTGTTAAACAGCTTCTGTGTTTCTCCCAAAGCTGCTTGCACTTCAGCTGGAAATCAATGACTGCTCTGCATTCTTTATATATTACAGGGACTTTTTTTTAAAAAAGGATAAAAGTAAAAAATTTCAGGAATTGATTCAGTGTTTCCTGTAAATTCCTGACAATAAAATATTGATTTGCCTAATTCATTCTTACTATGAAATTACTAGGTTCCTGCAATGCTAGTAATATAATGTACCAGCAGCACTCTGGTAAATTCTACACCACCTATTGGTTAGAAAGCAAAAGTAAAGGTTTTAAACATATCTGCATTTTATATGGTGATTAAACTTTAATTACAATTATTTTTACAGTAGTCATTAAAGACTGGATTTTTATAAACCAAGAATTCTCACGTCACAGGTCTCAGTAAATTACAGAATAAGCACCTTAAGTGATTATACATGCATGCAAATGTTCATACTATTTTTAAAGATATTGGTACAATTCATTAGACTAGTATAATATAAATTAATTTAAAATTTAGTGATTAAAGTACTTTAGATTTTGAGATGGGAATTTGTTTGTGTAACTGACTATTTTAAATTAATGTACGCACACATTTATACACAATACAGACACTACATATTTCTCATGTTCATAAACAGTCCAGTGAGACAATCTTACACAATAGTGTATTTTACTAAATATCACACAATCGGGTATTTAGGTAAAACTAAAATAAGGACATAAATCTTTAAAACTTTTCCAGGATTGCTCACCTTAAACCAAATACTGCAGTCAGAAATCAAGAGAGGTGACTACCAGAAAATATATTTTCAAAATTACCATTTATCAAAAGTATCTTAGGTCGCCAGTATTTGCATTCATTTGTTCACTTCCCAGATTACCTGCATAATTCTATCTTAGGAACTGCAGGAAAGCAACAACAAAAAGTGGAGAATAAATACGGAGGTAATCCAAATCGTTATAGGGATGATTGCTGCTCACCTTAAGAGCTGTCTGCCAGTGGTAATGTCCTAAGAGGTTAAATCTGTGTACCTGGCTGCAATACTGGTAGGAGTTCTCTAAAATTGCGGTTACTGTTTGAGTGGAAATAGAGGGCATTGAACATAGAAGTCATAAATGCAGCTCAGCACTTTGGAGCAGAAGTCCTACACCACCAGATCTACACCTTGCCCATCCACAGATGACTGGGAACACCCTGGCCTTAGGTAAATAAAGCCTGCCTAAGAGGGAAGTCCGGAGCAAGGGATTTTCCTGAAATAGGGATTTTTCTTCACAACAGTGAGTGGACTGATTGTGCTAAAAATGTAACACAAATTTAATTATTATGAACCTGTCTTTAAGTCCGTCTTTGAAGAAGTCTGCAGTATCAACCTCCAGTACTTTTATTCTGTTATAATCTCTTCAGTACAGTTTCTTCCTGTTCTCAGAATACCTAGTTTATCCAACAGGATCACAACAGCTGCATATACAGCATTCTCTGAAAGTTATGAGCTCCAGAATAAATTATTCAGTAATAGAATTAGCTATTGCAGCCTAAATAGGACACTGATCTTAATCGAATAAAATCTGTGTAAAGAATAAATTTACACTGTCCCAAGTGGTTCGGAAGCGCTTCATCCCAGGCACTCAGCTTCAGCAAGTGGCCACTAAACCCACCACTGCTACCAGAGAATTTGTCAGACATTCACAATGCAGGATTCATAAAGCATCTAAACATACAAATACACAGGTTTTGGAATTCACTAAAATGCCCAATACATTTTAGGCCCAAGGGTGCCTCCAAGTTCTGCATGTCAGCAAGCACTGGAGTACTAATCAACACCAGCAGCTTGAAAAATTTCACTGTACTTTTCAATCCCTAAACGTCCAGCTCATGTTTAAATCCCGGCTTTCCAGTGATGGTGCTGCTTTACAGGGTATTCTCACTTCCCATCTCACTGTTGCCTGACAAAAAGCCATTAACAGCTGATACACACCACTATGGTCTCCTTGAAATAGGTTTGCACTAAAGCTTGTGCTTCTGCAGATGAACTGCCACACTCAGGATGGCTGAAAAACTACACATAAAGCCTCAACAACCCCACCGTAAGAATCATGTAGAACTCGGACCTCTGGCAGACTTTGGCTGAAAAAAAAAGAAAATACCAAACCCCATCCACTCATGACAAAACCAATACTACATTTTTAGTAATGTTGCCTGGTATCAGTACAGCCAGTGTAACAACTGGACCACAGCTGCAGGGAACAAAGAATCACCAAGTGCTGCAGGCAGGGTCAAGAATGGGTAGCAGCCTTTACAAATTAGAGGACACACTAATTTTGCTCTGAACAGCTCTTTACACATGTTAAAAACCTGTACCTAATAGCTGCAATGTATTGTTAGCAGTAGTTCTTTTGCTGGTGCATTTGTTTCAGATGTAGCACACCAGAAAGAAAAGATCATTTGGAAGAAGAGAGTTTCAGCACGTGGTTCTCATCCCGTTCAGCAGCATCTCACCCTGCAAGACTGTGTATAGAGACCAGAACCCACACCCAACCACAAGAGGAACAATAGGAATGCAGGAGCTTTCTGAGGCTAATGCTGGTTTAGAAAACCTGTACATTCATTTTTCATTACATCGTTGCTAAAGATGTACATAAATAGTATATACATGATTTCGTATACCTGCTGGAATTGAATAAAAAAATAAACAAAAATCTTCAAGTGCAATCAACAGCAGAGTATCACCGGCCTTATACCAAACTTATTTAACAATAACATTTAGAAATTGATGAGAAAACCTCAGCAGAGCCACAGCTCAGTAGCTATAGCAACCTGCTTCGCTTCTCAGAAGAATCAAATAAGATAACCTGCCCTAAAATAGATGCAAAATAGCTGTCGCTGCACATGTGTGGCTTCAGAGACAGAACACAACCATAAAAATTAATTTTTTTCAAATCACAATGCTCCCTTTTAAAGAAATCAAAAAGCTACCCTACAGGCAGTGGGTGAGAACTGAGTTTAATTCCTTTACTCTCTGTATTTTAAAAGCTAAATCATTTATCTCAAAGCTTAATTGTGCCTTTTAACAAATTAGACTTCACTGGAAATCATTATCTGTCTCCCCCCTTCTTGTTACAATTCAAAGGCAGCATCTGTTAAAGAGCAAAAATGAACGATTTTCCCCTCATTACACAAAGAGCAAAAAGTCATCCCAAGTTCACATTACTTTAGAAGGTAATTTCTGTTCATCAGAACAATTTGGTATGTGTTCACTCCTTCACATCCAGTTTTGCAGGCTAATTTCCTCAAATATTTAGACTTAATTTGGTTTGTAACCATTAACTACCATTACAGAAACCACATTTCTCTAAGTTAGCATTCCATGCCAGTACTGTTAAAAATATTCTCTGGGTTGCATCTGTTATATTGTGTGATCATATATTCCTCATAAAGCATCACAGCAAGACAAACAAAACCCAGCAGTTCCCAGAGCCCCACTGGGCTGCTCCAGGTTGTGGAGTGCAGCAGGGGCTGTGGCTCAGGCCCTCCCCTCCCGCAGGAGCAGGGCTCCAGGGAAGGGCTGTTCCAGCGCTGGTGCTGCAGAGGAAGGCTCCCAGAGGTGCTGCAGAGGAAGGCTCCCAGAGGTGCTGCAGAGGAAGGCTCCCAGGCACGGCCACATCCTGCGGGATGAGCGGAGTCACCGCCCCGCGCTGCCCCAGAGGCTCTGCCGCCCACAGCCCGGCTGCGCCGCCGCTCCTTCCACCGCTTCCCAGCTCTTCCAGTGCAACGCCAAGGAGGAGAACAGCGACTGGCACAGTGCAGGGACCACCTGTGGAGTGCAGCTGCTCTTTAGGAACCAGAGCAAAGACCCTTCCCAAGGAGCCCCTTGGCTCTGCACCTCGCCTGGCTGTGCCCTTCACAGAACCCCGCTCCGGACACCGCTGCTCCAGTGGCTTTCCGGGAACAATGCTGCTCCAGTTTGGATTAAACCTCCCTGTGCTACAATTAAGACTGCAGAAAGAGAAGGCACAGACAGTAATTTTGCACTGCAAGGGACCAAGTAAAGGCAATTAACACTAAAGTATTAATACTGCAAGCCAGTGTTTAATTTGTGGTCTCATTCACAGCAGAAGGAGGAGTTATAAACAAGTCAACTGGAAGCAAAAATGTCAGTGGAATTTGAGCTTAATAAAAAACTTCAAAGAACAGCAAAACCAAGAGAGTTTGGGAAAACTATAATAAACAGAAGCATTCTACTTCCTAAACAAAAACTTTTAAAGTGTAAACAGTGGCTTCTTGTGATGGACTCTTCCCGTATTCTGCTTGTGTTCATAGACAAGCAGAACGTATTCTTCAGACAAAGCTTTGCCCTGATTTAAAAGTCTTTACATCTATCTTTGTACAAGTTTATAGACACTTCAGCAGTAAGAAGAAAAAGAATTAGTAGAAGTGAGCACAGGTTACACAGAATGTTCTACCTATTCTAGAAAGCACCTGGATTCATTTTTTGTTTTCAGGCGGAGACACCTTTCCTATCTCCTAACAAGCATGTTTACCAGCAGGTCACCCAGAAGTCTAAATCTGAGATTTCTGTGCCTTGAACAGAAATAATATAGCTCACTCCAAGAACTCATTTTACTGGTCTGAATTTCAAGATTACTAGTATTTAGGTTAAAAAAAAAATTTAAAAAAACTCTTAATTTCTCTTCCATACGAATTTAGATTTGCTCAATCCTTGACATTCAATGTACAATCCTATAATAAGGAAATACAAAATAATGTCGTGCAGATTGCTTCATCCCTTTGGAAACAAAGTTCAAAGAACAGTCAAGCAAAAAGTGAAAGTAAACAGCATTATAATTAGCCACTTCACTCCACTGGTAAGAGTTTGGGCTTAGTTACCCAGCAGTTTGGCTTCCAGTGTGCAGCTTTCCTCTTAGTAAAGCAGCATCCATCACTACACTTCAGTGTAAGGCTTCAGAGTATTGAAGGGTAATCCCCAACAGGTAGAAAAAGAGTAACGCTTCAGTTACTGCTACAATATAATCCATATACAGACTTTGCAATTTATGTGCAGGAGCTCCCACCCCATCTTGGATTTTATGAAATGCTTTCATTTGGTTCACCCAATTTAAAGAATCACATGAACGTTTGTTGTTCATTTGGACAGCTCATTTTATCATGCCAGACAAACTCTACAAGGGGCTTGTGAATCCATTTATCAGTGTGGAGGCAACAACATCTAATTACTTGCAACTCATGCTCTCTATGCCTGAATTTCCACATCCCAGCTATTCCAGTTGCATCACCTGGCTGTTAAAAACTAAAGTTTGATAGGGCAGATTAGCAGCATTGTCACAGTGAAATTGGTGGTTAATGCTAACCTTAAACAAAGGCCCTTTCAAAGTCACTGTGGACTTTGAATTAAAATATTAATTTATCTGGACTCAAGGTACTCATAAAATCCCCACTATTGGCATTACAGTTGTGAAACTAGCAGAAACCTTCTGGGATCCTGGTTTTAGCAGAGAAGCAGTTCCAACCCTTGCAAAAATCCAGTGGAAGCAAACAGATTGGGGTTTAATGCTGAATAACTCTTTGACAGCAAGGGTCCAGAAACCCCATGGTTTATAATGGACCATTATCTTCTTAGGATGCATAATTGCTATAATCTGCTGGCATCAGCCAGTGTCTTTTCTGATAGAACTCTGGTACCCTCAAAAGAGGCCTTCTCGTGCCTGGCTGTGCCTGAAACCGAGGAATATCTTGAAACTCCGAGGGAGTTGTGCAGCCCCTGAATTACCCCACAGGAGTGGGGGCCGTGCACTCTGAGCACAAATCCAGCAGCTCCACAGCTTCCATCAGCACCGTGTGTGTGCTGTGCACACACTGCTCACATGTGGGAAAGCCAGTGGGCTCCAACGGGCAGCGGCAGAGAAGGGGAAGCACATTTGTAAGAGTAATGGACATATAAGGGATTTCCAGCTGTCAGGAATTCCACACAGGGGCAAAACCCTCTTTAAGAATGAACTTTTACCAAAAGTTTAATTAGATATTTGTTGAAAGTGAATAATGCTGATAACTGCAGCATTTGAGCATTTTAATGCAACAGTCAGCAAAAACTGTCCTGTTTTCATAACGCAAAAAGAAAAAAGAGTCCATTTTATTACCAAGGTTAATATACACTTTCTGCTATATGGAACAGTACGACTGAGATCAAAAGATAAAGACGTGGTATACGACTAAAAAGGGGTTGGTTTTTTTTCAGGAGCTGGAGGTGGTACATGTTACCCAAGACTTACATAAGGAGTTCCATGTGACTCTGTGGCTGTTGCAGAAAAACCCTGCAACCAAATCTGGTTTGAGATAACTTCAAACATTAGCTCTGTATTTGGAACTTTTCAACTACACGTCAAATTAAACAGACTTAACTTCATCAGCATTGAGTGAACACAGGAAGCAACTTCATTTCCCACTCAGATTCTAAACTGTATCTTTGGCAGTTTTTGAAGTTCCCTTCTCTTTAAGAGAAGCATTAGGATTCAGTGACCTGCACTCTGGGAAAACTGTGGGTGGGTTTCCACTTAAACACACCAATCATTTCAAAGCATTTATAATTTTACTTTCCACTTCAGTTTTCCCAGGGGCATGAGAAAAGGGGGTTTTAAGACAAAACTATGCATCCATAATGCTAAATGGTTTCAGCATCTTAAACTGCAGTGATGTTTCAGCTGAAATAAAAATGCACAGCTATGAATTTTAGAAGTCTTTAAAGACCTTTGTGCAGTCTTCAAAGATCCTTGTGTCCAGAATTTTGATGGACTTCCATAAGTCATGATTTGGCTCTTCAGTCTTCTGTAAGCAGTTTTACAGGAAAGAAAAATTATTATTATTATTATACAAGTCTCAAGAGCATTGGTGGAAAAAGGATTAATCTTGATCAAATATGTTTTTTTTCCAACCCTCACTTAACACCTCTCAATCAATGTCAACAGTATTGCAACTGATCTAATTTCATGTCAGTCACTCCAACTATTATTCAAAGACTTTTTCATATATGCTTCCTCAAGTGGAAATGTAGGCAAGCCAGTCTTTGGGATTTTTTTTTTTAATGTCAAAAAACACATGATATCAAGCATTCACACTCACGATCAATTTTAGCACCCTAATACACAGATGAGAAAAAAACCACAAAACACTTATGCCTGACCCCCTTTCTCTGACTTCTCTTATGTGTTGCAACAGTTGTCTTTACGAAAGCATTGGGAATCTTCACTATTGACAAATGGCCATAGACTTGCACCTCAAACCCACTTTTGGAAAGCTTTACAGTTAATGAGTTTATGACAAAATCTCAATTACATGAGTAAAAAAGTAGCATCTTTTGCTACTTTTGACAGGTGTACAAGAAGAGGCGGTCATACCTACATACATTTGGTGTGATATATTTTTACAAGTTGGGGAAATCTTAAGACCATTTTTCCTAAATATAGAGCACAACCAACCAAGTACAAGGAGAGTTAAATTTTTAATGTATTTTTCATATGGAGTACTTCATCTGATTGAAATCTTCACAATTTAACAAGGAGGCTATTTTCTGCAAAACTTAATCTATTTATCAGTTGAATATGATAAGATTTATAGAAATCTCTTAGAAACTTGAGAGATAACCAGGCCTTGTAATTTTACAATAATATATTTTAACATATTCTACAGCAAAAGACAGATTATCTTATGCTTCATGTTAAAAATAGAT
This sequence comes from Nicator chloris, assembly GCA_013400495.1. Classification (NCBI taxonomy): domain Eukaryota; kingdom Metazoa; phylum Chordata; class Aves; order Passeriformes; family Pycnonotidae; genus Nicator; species Nicator chloris. The sequence continues at coordinate 349,212 of WAAE01007692.1, forward strand.
TGTTTTGATATTAATCTTTCGGCTGTGCTACAGCACCGATCGTGCTGCTGACCTTGCCATTATTACAGTAACATGTCAGTTCTTGGACCTCCTCCCTGCTGAGAGTCCAACTGCATGCACTGGTTTGTTCAAAACATATTGCTGAGAGGAAAAAAACACACATTTTCCTCCACAAGATAATAGATAAATGTAATCCAGAGCAGTCACTCAATTGTCTGAACAGCATTTCTTCCAGGGACACATTGTATAGGATTAAATTTTCAGGCAATTAACATCAGGCATTGGTTGTACCTTCAGCAATTCCTACAGGTTTTATCCTACAACAGAGAAGAACTTCACACAGTCTCCTCTCCCTGCTCAGTACAGCCTCTCTCTTAGACAAGCAGATGTATCTTCATAATAGATCAGTTTACATTGTCAAACGTATTTGTTTCATTGTAATCAGACTATAACTTTTCTCACCAAAACAAACAGTTTAAAATATTCAAGTTTAGATCAAACGACCAACTGCAAATTCTCCAATCACTTGAGGAATATCAGGTATATCTATCTTCACAGAACTTTTCATTTCAAATGCCATTCAAAGCATTTTAAAATGGTTTGACAAATCATTTACCCAGTTTCTATAGACAAGGAAAAGTTTTCAAGATTCTGTCCAGAAACCACTGCTCTTGGGTAAGTAGTCATTAACAAATGAAAGTTTGAGGAATTAGTCAAGAAAGTGATTCCATAGTGCAGCAGAACTAAACAGGGCTGGGTTTAATGTGAAATCTACTGCAGATTTCAAAAGCCTACATGTGCTAATCAAGTCCTCTCCTTAATAATATCAAAACACAGAAAGGGTGTTTAAACCATGCATATTGTGCTTTCTCATTTGAGCTCCTTAGAGGAAAGAATTAGTAAGTTTTTTAAGACTCTACAGTTCCTTAAAAGAAGGATGGGCTTGTATTTCCAGTTAATTTACTGAATATTTGCTATTAGTATGTGAAAGCAAATCTTCTCTGTAAGGACTGGCCAAATAGATCTTAACAGTTGAATTTGCAAATCAGTTTCTTGATGTCAACAGCTTTGTCATGTCAATAATTACAGCACGAAGCCAGGAGCAATGACTATTAGCCATATTTGCTGTCACTTACTTGAGTATAGCTACATAACCTGCCTAAAACCATCAGGCAAGATTTACACTCAGCAGTCAAGAACAAAAAGGACCTAATGTATCACAGCTGTCATCAGGTAAATGAGGAGAATCCAGCATGTCTTGAACAAAAAACCCCAAACCAAACCAAACCAAACCAAACCAAACCAAACCAAACCAAACCAGAGAAACACTCCCTTTTGAATCACAGGAATACAATCTGTAATCTTAAAAATTTTTTTTGCTGGCTCTCAGCTGTGCTCAAATGGATGAGTCCCAACAGAGCCCTGTCATCCCACCACTGAGATCAGACATCCCACCTCTGGCAGTACAGACCATTGTGATGTTCATGACAGGATGGGAACTGTTTCCTCAACATTATGTCAACAGGTTTTAGCAGAGATGTATCAAACTCTCACACTGAAACTTAGCATCTGTTAGAACAAACTTTTGTATTTTAGCCTCCTGTGGCAAATTAAGAGTTAATACTTATTCTGCAAGAAAGCCCCAAAACCGAAAAATAATCCATTTTAAATAGCCTTAATCTGTCAGCAGTAGACAAAGTCAAAATTCATTTTCATCTAAAAACGTCCCTCAGATTCTGTAAGTACCATACTATGCACATAAGCTATGGTACCTGTCACATCAAGAGCTGGTATTAATATTCATGCAATTCCTTACTTTTATGTTCCAGTGGTGTTGCCTTGAAGGCAGATGGATTAAAACACATCAGTATCTTGAATAAAGCTTTCTCCACAGGCACAGGGTAGTACCACTACTTAGTATGTGGTGCTAAAGCAACATGCTCTGTCCTACAGAGAAGATAAAGATGCTGAGCCAATGCCGTGGATCTCAGAATTTATGTGTTCAGAGAAAAGCTCAGCACAATGCTCACAGCTGTGATGAGTTCTTTTGAATTTGATTAAATCCTCTGGAAGAGTTAGCAGTGTGCTCACTCCAAGGGCAGAGCATTACTGTAGATAAAGATAGTAGTTAATGATACCTGGTATCATGAAACACTGAAATGGAAAGATGAAAAGAATAAGGACAAACAGTGTGTGCTAGGAAAAATCTGTCTTCCCAAGACATGTATAAATGCTATAAATATATGTTTATTTCCAAAGTTGTAAAATCAGATTTCTAATTCTTCAATAAATGCAGGCTTAGCAGGACCTGCAAGGCGGGTGCAAATCAAGTTTTTAAAAAAAAAACAAAAAAAAAACGGACACTCAATAAGAATACTTAAAAGCTTTGGGTATTTGTATCTAAAAATGAGGAAAGGAGCAGGCCAGGCTGCTTCTTTTTTAGGTGCTTAAAGCAGAAAACCAACAGTGTAATATAGTAAATTGAACTTGAATGTTTTTAACCATTATAAAGCTGTACTTCAGATGGGAGAAACTTGAAACAGGCTTGTACAGAAAAGAGACCAATAAGCTGTAAAGCAGGTCTGCCTAAGGAGAGGGAACTGCCCGTCTGAAGAAACCAGAGTTTCTGGGTTCCGTCTCAAATAATTCACCTTCAGATTAATGAGTGTGCCAGAAAAGATGGAGCTGCAGCAAGACACCTAAGGGACTGTTCCAGGGTACAATCAAATTTAGATTGGCTTATGAATATACAGAGAGTAAACTTCTTGTATCTACAACCCACACACATTACTGAAGAATTCCAATTATTTCATGCATGTACAGCTCTCCAGGATCTGAGCTATGAATGTTAAGGAGAAAAAGCCCTAACTTGGACTGCCAGATGGATGGGTCATGCCTTACTAACCCTGGATGCTCCTGACAACCTGCCTGTTCTGTCTACCTGCTCCTTAACAACTTTCAAATTTCCTTCAAGTCAAATGTAGCCTGGTATTTAAGTCAGCTCTCTATTTCACAAAGATAACTGTCCATCTGTTCAGGCAGCTGAGTAACCTGACTGTAATACCTGCTACGGATGTGTTTTTATCGTTACTGCACCAAAGACAGAGAAGTGGGAAAAGATCTCTGGTAGTGCTATTCAAACCACACATCTGAGCAATGATATTTATATTCAGAATAATAATTTTAGACTGGAGAACCAGTACCCCACCGGTATCAGAAGAACTCAAGTATAATGTTGTTTACATTAAAAAAAAGTGAAATACCTAATTTCTACTAAAGGAAGTTTATTTTATTTACCATCTTTATTTTTGGTCAAAAATGACCATTGATTCAGAAGATCTGAACAGTTAATTGTGTTTATTCAACATGCTAAAGTATTGTTGGAAAGCAAAGCAGCACTGCTGCTGTGGCTGACCACCCATAAATCGGTGCAACTTGCAGCAAATACCATATTGAATTCCACTACCAGATTGTTCTGTGTGTTTCAGGTTAGAAGTGGCCACTTTACTTCCCCAGGATGAGAAGGCCCAGGGCAGTGAACAGTGTCTAACCCAGAGGAGCAGAGCTCCTTATCACAACTGCTCCCTCCACACAAATCAAAGCAAGCCCTGTCAGTACAAGCCCGAGACACGTCAGCACCGCGGAAGGGTTTCACTCCAGTGCTGGCTGTCAGCCACCACGCCAGAATGGAAAACATGCTAAACCTTTTTATTCTAGTAACACCATCGTGGACTCTTCCTGGTGCACAAACATCTGACTAATTATAGCTATAGCACACAACAACAATGAAAGACAATTTACAGAGTTGTTATATTTATCCCTAAATTCCTCAGGTTATTTGGAAAGGAAATTGGAATTGATACTGTCAGCTACATTTTCCAAAAATGTGTTCTGTATATTAAATAAACAATTTAACATACAAATGTTCAATTTACTTTTAAATAATTCACCCTTCAGAGGCCAAAGGCCTCTTTTTAGAAATTACAATTGTATAGATAAAATGCATACAGAAAAATTATGCTATTTATTGAGTTAAAGGTTGGAGTAACTTTTGAACATCTCCTATAAAAAAGTATGCACCTTATAGCAATTTTCCACCGTGCACTGGAAATGTCAAATGCACTGGCAAAATCAGAACACCTGTCCTACAAAAATATAATTTAAAATAAATTAATACTTCATATCCTGCCTTTTTGTGAGCTAAAAAGAATAGAAGTAGTGTCAATATCCTTACTTTAAATGAAAAAAAGAGTTTGCTTCATGTAACATGGAAGTATTTTATGACGGAATAATACATACTTTAGAAACAGCCACATGCAGTTTCAGACTGAGAAATTCAGTAAACTGGTGTCATTTCAGTGGGATAATTAATTGTGTACCTAAATCTCATCTGTTGTTACTAGAGTACATGCCTGGAGTCAGACACATACTTTAACAAAGGAGTATTCTTACGTAAGTACAGGAATATCAAACCCAAAGTCTTTACCTATACCCTACATACACCCTCCAGAGACAGGACTGCTTCCAAAATCTGTATTGAGAACACTGCCATAGAATCATAAAGTAACACCTGAAATGTCTTCATGTAACTTCCCATGTTCACACAAGCACAAATCTGAAAGCAGAACTTGTTTCTTAGACCTTACCAAGACGCAAAAACACTCCCAGAAGACTTCTGGCAGCATACAGCTGGAAGCATGCTCTGGCAAAACATCATCTTGTTGCCATTCTCACTTCCACCAGAGATTTCACTCCCCTAACTGGGATGGACAAGCAATCCCGCCTGCTCATTCAGTACACCAATTCCTTTGTTCAGCTGGAGGGTCCTTACCCTACCAGCCACATCCAGGAATCCTAATCCCAGCCCTGGGGTCACAGCAGTAGAAGGAAGCACAGCTATGCGAACACAAACTGCGAACAGAGTTATCCCTGCACTGCCCACCTGGCCCCAGCCTCGGAGCAGCCAAAGCACAGCAGCCAACCTCTGCCACCTGCTCAGTACAGACACAGGCACACCTCAGAAGATGCAAGAATTCCCCTTGGTTCCTGCTGAGAGAGGAGGGAAGGCCTAATTGCTGGTGCAAAAACACCCTGAGGCTTTGTTCCCAGCACCTTGCCCTGAGCAAGTAATTAATACACTAAGGAGAAATGCAATGGACTCCATCACAGTTCTGCTCTGCATTTCCCTCATTAACACCAACTTTCACTGACTTTCAGGGAGCGAATAAGTAGTTCCAATATTCCCATGTTTGTAAGAGACAAACTACCAATAGAAAATTCTCAATCATGCCTGGCTAGACATAAAGAAGAACTGCCCAGATAAACTAAGACCCATGTCATCTAGCCAAGATGCTTTTGGATTAAAGCATTATGCCTGAAAGAATTATATAAAAGCCAAAGGGCAATTATTTTATTTTAACTAAGTTTCACAGCAAACAATTCAAACACTCATATTTGCATTGGATTACAGCTGCTTCAAAAACTGAGGAATGATTAGACATGTGCAATTTTATCAGATCACTAACAAATAATACGGACACTGTGCAAGGTGGGAGCTTCAAAAAAAAAGGCCAAAGCTTGACCTTTACTGGTTCAAGAAGTTTCTGAGAATTCTAAATTGCATTAAGATGAAAACAACCCAAGACTTTTCAGTATCTTCAATATAATACATAAGATTAGCACTAGGTCTCAGCTACTCAATGAGACAACACAACAGTGTTTATGAGTTTGTGTACTCATGGGTGACACAGGGACTCCTAGGTTAGGTCTGGTCCAGTGACAGTAGATGAAAGATTAAATCATGAACACATAACACACTTGTACTGAAGGGAAATCGTGTCCAGTGGTCTGAGTAACTTCTCCTGATAACCTGCTGCTTCAGTTTAAGCGTAAGGAGCTATATAATTACAGACTATGGCAAATACCTTTAATTTACATAAAAGCATATATGGATATTTCTAACCCAAGTAAGTTGTTATTGCAGTAAAAATGAAACATGAAGCTATTTTCTACAAAAGCTTTTATACTACTTGGCTTCTTTGCTACATAGCAATTTTGTTCAGGAAAGATCAGCACACAAAAAAGTGCCTGCAATGTGTACAATTATGTGTCTCACTGCAAAATTGTTAATTCCATTGCAGCTGTGAGCACATCCAAAGCATTTATTACATAACAAATCCCTGAGTTCTGTTACATAACAAATCCCTGAATCCCAATCACATTAGTTACGTACTACACATATTTTTTCCACACAACTGCACACCTGACATCTGAAAAATCTGGCTGAACATTTTTATCTTATAGCCCTCTTTATCAAAAACATACATACTGCACTTTACATTGAAAAATGCACTTCTGTTTCCTCATTCCCTATTTTTTGCTATGCCTAACTTAAATTTGTTTCCAAATCTGCTGTGTAGATTAGGTAATTTATGCCATTCATATATACATGCTCGCATATATACATGATTAATGCATTCCAGAGACAAAAATCTTAGCCTAAGATTACTTATGAATCTCCTGAAACAGTGAGCCACATACAAACATTATATATGTAAAAATAAGCATACACACACATGCTTTCACTATGAAAGATACCTTTATAAATGACAAGTACCAAGAGGCTTGTCCTTTCCTGCTGTTTACCCAGTATCACTTAACATCTTAGTATTTCTTTTTTCAGAATCTAATACTCTCTAATACTCAAAAATATACATTTTAATGTCATTTTAAGGACATGACCTGACCCTCAATGTCATCTGGGATAGGAATATACACTGGTGATCCTTCAAAAGGAAGAAAAACTGGCTTTGGAAATAATGTCATAAATTATGTCACAAAGTCATAATCAGAGCACCAGCTTCAATAACATCCCAGGCATCACAAAATTGGATGTAATGAATCATTCTGTAGCTTACTGCATAACCAGATCATCATGCATCAAAATCATGTAATATAAACTTAGGCCATAACTTAAGAACTGTAGCAGGTCCCCTTGACCGGCAGCCAGTGTGACCTTCAGAACAGGGTTAGAAAATCATGAGACAGACACACAAACCAATTTCTGATGCACATGGCTATAAACAGATGAAGAGAACACTGTAAATTGAAACACTAAGTTATGCAAGAACACTTTATATTTAAAACATCATTATGTTGATTTCTTTATTCAACATGAGAAATCAATATCTGATTTGCTTTTCTTTCCTGTCAAATGTAATAAACACACATATACATTCTTGAAAAAATTCTAAAGCAGGTAAAGGAAAAAGCAAGGTGCTAATTACAGGCTGAGAGACTCAAGTATTTATACATAACCACAAAACTGCAGAAATTAAACCTAAGCACTGCCACAAAAGTCAAGATCGAAGAAGAGTTAAACCTGTTTGCAAAGTTATGTTCCATGTACTGTTACACTCATAACCATGGGCTGGATAGCAGAACCTTACATCTCTCTGTTAGGGACACAGTGATTGAGATACAGATATATATTTATAAAACCATCCAGCTTTTAAAAGCAGCTACCACATCTGGGGGCTTCTATCAGGAAACTCTTGAGCACCTATTTTAAGTCAGTAAAAATCCTTTGTTATCAATGGTCTACAGCTTACTATATCGTGCCTGAGTATTCAGGGATTGGTTCCCCCTTCTCTTCCCTTATGCACACCCAAAAAATGTAGCATGTTCAACTAAGGCATAAAATAAAGCTGAAAATGCCTACAACTCCCTGAAGGAGTAGAAAGATACAGCACAATTTGGCTCCTGTCCAATCCAGGAACAAAAGATGTGCTTGAATTAAAATACCCAATTCAAACAGTGTTAAACTCCAGGAAAGTTTCAGTCCTATCCCCACAACTTCAACGTAGTCAGTGGCCTTATGATTTAAACATGATTTAATTCTAAGATCTGCTTATCTGCAGACAGCTTCAAAGTCATGGAAAATCAGTAATTTAATACTACTTTAAAAAAAGAGACAAATTTGTCTCTAAAGTCATTGCATAATCCAGTGCTCAAAAAAGGAAGAGAAACCACACTTCTGTTACATAATTAAACAATACCGTAAGCTAATTTCTCTGGGATTTTAGTATGACACTACTAAAAGACCTAAGAAGCAGGCATTCAGGAACACGACATTCTTAGCAGAGCCCTTTCCCCAGGCCTTCAGAGTTTATTTTTATGTAAATCTGCAAAGAAAACTAAGCCCTAAAGTACACACGGGGAAAAAAGGCAAAGATTCAGCTAAATCGGTAAAATTTAAAATGCATGTAGTAGAGAACTGATTACAAGTTTTAGTTGGTAGCAAATACAACAAGCAAAATAATGAAGTGACTGGATGTGAACCTTAAATTTGCACTGATTATAGGAGGTGTATTTTTCTAAATACTTCAGTGGCTAAATATAAATCATACTTCTTCAAATAAATGCCAACATTTTAGGATGTGAAGATTCTGTTAATTGCCCTCTTCTCTCTAAAGGTAATATTATAAAGCCAAGTTAAGTTAGAGTAGGATTGGTACACTGCAAGATAATTTTAACACCATCCTGTAGCTAAATTTGTTTCTTCTACATGAGTCTAAATCACCAACTCCCTGAAAGAAATGGACAGAATGGTGCATTGAAAGAGCAGAAAAAAGTGGTCTTCAAAAAAAAAAATCAACAGAAAGCAATTTAAACTATCTAAGGCTAAAGCATTCTAAACATGCTATACATTTATGTATCATGTTATTATTAAAAAAACCCCAACAACTTACAATTTTAAACTGGTAACACAAGGTACTAAATTTAAGAATATTAATCCACTTTTGAAGAGCAGCCTTTAGAGATTGTGATAAGGGGAGACAGGCATACAATTGCTGCCTAACAATAGTAAAAAGGAACTACAGCTTGAGGACAGAATACAGAGGCTGTGTTTTGAATTCAAACTCAGAACATGTAAGCTACCCTTTGAACCCTGCCAATCTCAACACCATTGTTGCTGTATCAAATTCCAACAGAAAATTATAGTACAAACATTTTTATCATAGACCACTTCCACAGACAAGGATTGCCAGTATCTATAAACTTAAATCCATAAAATCTTTAAAATATTATTAAAGCCATCACTGCTATCCCTCTTCATATTTCCCTCCTGTTTAAAAAAAGTGTCATTAAAGACTCCTACAGTAAAAATGAAATGTGCAATGCTGCAGGAAATCGATAGCGGAGGGAGGGGTAGAGTACAGACCTCTTGGCTCTGAACTCACTGGACCATGGCTCTGATTTCAGCAAATTCTGCTGTGTACTCCCAGAGAGCCACTAAGCTTTAAATGAAAAGCCCAAACGTTTGTAGAACCCTTGGGCAGTCCGGCTCCTGCACAGCACATTTCAAGGCTCCGGGAGCAGTCTGACAAGTGCATTCTAGGAACAGAAGTGGAACAGGATGCACAAACACTGCAGGAATTAAAGGGTGAGCTGAGCACAGGAAAATTCAAAAGCTCACCATGTCTGGACAGTAGTTCAATCATGGCAAGGGGATGCACATCAGTGTAATGCCAGACACGGCCCCGCTCCACCCCAAGATCCACACTAATACTTACACAGATATCAAGACTTGTCTGCCCATCCCTCATTTCCTAAACACACCATCTCAAACCTTCCCACTCATCTCTCCCTGTTTGGAAGGTCCCCACACCATCAGCCTCAGCAGTTTCAGGGGCACAGGGGCACTCAGACAGAACGTGACACTGTTCTCAGTCACTGCTAAGTCATGGTAGCCAGAAGCTGCCAGCCCTTCCACGAGTGACGCCATGTGAACAGGCAGGTTCAGAGAGCATATGCAAAAGAGCCCATCTTGCTCCTCAATAAAAATTCTACCTTTGCAAAGTCTTTAGTTATCACTAGTCTAAAAAAAGCATTTAAAGGCTCTTAAATCAGAACTTTTATCAGATGTGCTTAACGACATAGTTGCAGTAATTCCTTTCTGAATTGCCTCTTCACTGAGACAAATCAGACTTTATACAGTTTTAGAAGTTCTGCTGGTAACTTTGGTGACTTACAAGTGCCCAAGACATGACATGTTAATTGGGTATCATCCAGAAGACTAAAGTTTAAAACACCTTGAATGTATAGCACTAGGTGGACATTACAATGAAAAGCTGGACAGGCAGCTGTTCCTTTTCTCCCAGTCTACTACAGGATGAGTACTGTTACACATTAAATATATAAAATCTAAGTGCATCATAAAATCTAAGTGTCTGCCCCAAATAAGCCTTTCCTGTAAGAGAATTTTAGCTGACCATATGTAAGTGCACAGCAGAAGACACTGAAACTAGATAAACCTACTATACTACAAATCAGTTTACACCAAAGTAAGTAAACTGAAATCTCAAGGTAAACACAGCTTGATTATATCTTCAAACAATTTGAATTAACAAATTCTATACCTTATCCCATCTTGGGCATTTGTGATAATCCTGAAGCCTGAGCTTTCCTGTTAGGTACCATTTACAGAGACCAAGGGTTTAGAAAAGAAACTGCAGTACAACGTCTCTGTTCAGTTACACCAGTCTGGCCTCTCCTTCTCTTTTTTCTTTGAGAATAATAAGAGAGACAGTCCAGGACCAAACAATACAGTTCTGGTGAGGTTTTCTGCATTTGGGTTTTTTTTTCCTTCCTTTTGTAAGAGTAAGTAAATTTACTTTAAGAACATGTAAGAGAGATTAATGGTACATCAGTAATAATATTTTTTTGCTTTTCCATGTGATTAACCCTGATTATCTTTCTTTGGACAATAGGTTGCATTACCCACAAAAGCCAGAACCTTGAAACTCAAGGCAGACATTGTATTACTGCCAATTCTACAGAAAAATCTATGCTAGCATCAGAAAAGGGCCATTGTTTTCTGAGATGGGGGAAGAGGAGAAAAGCAAGAAGAGGATTGATCAAACAGCAAAAAGCATCCAAGAAAAAAGAAGATTCTCTGCGAAAAATTAACTACACATAGCTTTGGTATCGATTTGGGTTGGAGGGGGGATATTGTTGTGGTTGAAAACTAAAGAGTTTCTTCAAGTTTTAGAGCAAGAAAGAATGATTATTCCCTGAAATTTGAGGATTATTCTCCCTAAGAAACTGTCAATTAGCATAACTTTGAGCCCTGCAAAACTCTTCCCGACTACCAGATGTAACTATGGCAACAAGATCCAGGAACCTACAATAAATATGATACAGTGTCAATAACCCAGACTTTTTCATGTAAATAGATAAAGCACAAGGAAGACAGAAGACCATTTCCAATGGTTTAGATTCATTTTTTAGATCTCTTCAACGGTAGGAATGTTAGCAAATTCCAATGACTAACAAAATTAAGAGAAAACCAAAAGAAAACAACCCATCTCTCATGGAAGAACTATTTAGAATTTAACACATTTGTGGATTTTTTTCATTAAAGCTGTGAAATTCTATGAACAGATCTAATCTCTATTAAAGTTCCATAAATAGGTTGGAAATTGTTTCAGAACACCTACTCATTTAATAAATTAGTTCTTTCTAGTGGAATTAAGTCAATTTTAAAAATAAAATAAAGAGAACCAGATTTTCTTATTCGGCTACATCTCCCAATGCATCTGTAACGTATGGTATTTTCATATATGGGAACATTAAGTCAGAGCTTTATACAACCACATTTACAACTGTGAATCACTACTTAAACATAGAATGAAGTTCTCTCCCCCATTCAGCATAGAATGGGAACTTCATGGAAAAGCAGAAGACACTTCCTTCCCCCCAGCTAAGAAATGGCTGATAGATGGCACAACAAATACATCATCATCTGGAGGATATCTGTATCCTAGAAAATATAAAAAATAATGCCTTCCTACCACCTAAAGCCTCCCATCTCTAAAAACTAAAACAATGCACTCGTCATGCAAACAGTTGGCAAAAAGTTACACCGTATACCAGGAAACACAGAATAATGTTGTGGGATTGAACACGGGGACATGTGAGAAACGTTATTTCCATGGGAAGGAAAACTAATGAGGAAACCACAGTGAAATAGACAGGGAGAAGAGTCTTCTAGAAAATGGAAGACAAAAATTCAAGGAAAAAAGGGATCGAGGATGGAATGACAAATCCTAGACAAGATGCAGACATGACACCAGGGAAATGAAGGTTCATTACAAACAAGAGAGCAGTGAGCTAAAAAGCTATAAAGTCACTGACTACTGAAAGGATCCTAATCCCAATGCCATTTCTGCCTCCCTGTATCTCCTTCCACTTGTGCCTAGCTATGAATAGCTTACTCCCTCCTATCCTAATATAAATAGCTCGAAGCTGCAGTACTAAATCCCAGCAAGAGCTTGAGACACATGCTGGCCTGGGGTACTGAACGAAGAAAACAAAGATGATTCCATCTCTATACAGATGGGTCTTCAGGAGGGCAGACCATCACTTTCGGATGGCAAAGATTTGCAGAAGCCTTTCTGCATCCACTAACATAGTAAAAGGAACCATTAGAGTTGTGTATTATCTCCAATTAATTGCTGCACTATTCCCTTAAGTCAAATATTCCTTTAGGGTATGAACTGCTTGATGCAAGACTAAGCATGCAGAACACACTGTCTTAATATCAGCCATTGATGATGCATATTTTCAGAGACAGCATTGAAGGTGCTAAAGATTATTTTAGAGCCTTATATTAGATCTGAAAAACCACACATCTGTTGAAATATGTATAGTTTGTAATTTTTACGTTTCTTGTATTCAGTGACCTATTTTCTTATAGTGAAACACATTGGCCATTACTGAAAGCACATTTGCACTTATGTTCTGCTCATTTGTGTCGGCTCTGCAGCCACGACATCCTGGACATGCCCTCATCAGATCTCAGCCTGAGAGGCTTCACCTTCACACCACACTCAGACACACATTCACTACATTGCCCTGGCAATTCAGGTGTCCTTCCCCACCCCAGTCCATAGCACTGAGCCATGCCATAGAGTCAATGCTCCATACATTCTAGTCCCCAAAGATCCCACTGCACAAGTAACAAATACCATCCCCTACAACAGTAACACACAACTGACAAAAAAACCCAACAGCAACACTTCCCCCTACCCCCATGTCTGAGCTAAAATATCCTGCTTGAAACTACTGAGAGAAAAGTTAAGTGAAGATATTACACTATTTCATTTTCTGTCCTAACTCAGGCAGTGTGAATAACTGATTTCTCGGTTCGGCAGATTGAACTGAATTTGAAATATGTCCTTCTCTTGGTCAAACCCTCTCAAAATTTCATTCTGACATGACATATTTCATTTCAGACTTGTAACAAAAGCTGTGAAATGAAGGCCAGACTCACAAAAAGAGAGGAGAAAGAGGAGCTCCCCTTGATGGAAAACCTCTGGGGGCTCCTTCTGTGCCTGTGACTCAGAGGAACAGCCAAGCCACGGCAGCAGCTCCCTCGTGGTGACAGGACTCCCCTCCTGTGCTCCTGCTGTCAAATACAAGCAGCACTGAAGGAAGAGAGAGAGCTTTTTGGGTGCACTGCCCAATGGGTTAGAATAGATCTACCACAAAGCTGAGCATTCCAAGGGAACCTTCTCCAGTGGTGGAACCAAAGCAGACCTATCTTCAAAGCAAGCAGCAAGACAACTTTTTGAACTCAAGTCTCCTGACACATAAATCTATTCTGGAGCTAACTCAAACACAAGATGGCAAGCAAGCTGGGACATTTTAAACATCTTGGAAGAAAGCAAGAGAAAAGAAACTGAGAGTGCCTGGGCCAGCAAACCCTGCAGTAAGCATCTGCCTGAGATGGACAAAGGATGATTTACAGCCTCTGTGCTGAACTGGCTTTCCCACTCCCAGGGCCCTGATCAGCACATGTTGGGATGAAGGGCAAAGGATGCCTTATTTTCTCTGGTTTGTAAATCTCAGTATTTCTATAGATGAATCCATTCCATTAATCATTTTTTTTTTCAAATAGTTAATGCCAAGACATTCCCTGCATTCTTGTATAGTAGTAACATCCTGCATATTAAGCACCATTCCTGCCCAGCATTTTGCTTGAGGATGAAGCATTCATGTCCATAGGAACAAAAGCTATAAAGTGAGAGCCTGTGTTTTCAGACATGCTGCACTTTGCAGCAAGAAATGAAAAAGCAGGAATACTCAGCTCTCACATGGAAAAGGAAAGAGGAACCAATATAAAAAAGGAACATGAGAACAGTAATTCAAAACTTTCTGCTTTGCCCAGATGCTAAGGCAGGTGACAGCTGCCAGGGCAGGTGAGAAACACCAGGCTAGATGAAAACATCAGTTACGATGTATTTTGAACTTGTTCATAGGACTTCTGAATTCTCCCACAACTTCTTGAATCTATTTTTGTTATTAAATGACTACTCATATTAAAGGGAAGAAAGAGAAAGCACATTTCTTTAAAGGATTGCTGAATGAATGGAAATACCCACTGGAGTCCCTAAAAGTACCTGAATGTTTATACACTCATAATCCTGAACTGAAAGAGATGTGTTCCAGAATTTTTGAGATACTAACTTTATTACTTAAATAACACTCTGTTTCTCATAAGACAAATGATTCATCCAAGGTCACAGACAGTTGATATCTCCTGACACCAGATTACACTTGGTGACAGTTCACGTGTCTAAACTTAAAGGTGAACTCTGCCTCAGAACAAGGAGCTGCAGCGTTACCAAGAGACAAGACACAGATTGTCACTGACTGATGGTCTCTGGCTCCAGGAATCAGAAGCATTTTGTACATCCTTTTCTTAAAGCGCCACAAATCCTACATCCCAACCCTGCCTCTTTCATTCAATATATGCTGCTTGTCATGAGATCTAACCTCTGTAGCGCTGTACAAGTCTGTTAAAAACAAAGGTTTTGAGAACTTGAGATTAATACAGATCCTTTTATATATGGAGACAAACAAGCTGCTTCTAATGAGGAATAACAAGTGTAAAACCAGAAACTGTTCCACACTTTTTCTGGGTTTTTATTCACAATGCTGAAGTAAATTGCCTACACCCCAACAGAGCTCAGACAAAGAATGTCATTTTCCTTTATAAATTGCCACTTCTTAATTTCTAAAGAAATTCCTTCAACAGCCCACTACATAGCTTATGAACACTGAAGATAAGTAGTATCAGGTTTTGCCAAACTAGATACTGAATTTATTAATAATTTACTGGAACTTTTAGCAGCATGATTAAAAATAGCTCTCCTGTCAGATCTTAGTCCACATCAGATGCTGTGGTAATTATCCTTATAATCTAAATCATTATAATAAAACCAAAATAACCAGACTGAGTAGAAGCTAAAGCCAAATTTTAACCTTTTTAAGTTTTCTCCCTTTCATGCAAATCCCTGCCTGTATATTGAAGGCCACTGGAACAGAGCTAGTTAATTAGAGATGCTAGTAAAATTAAGAAGAGTATCCATGCAAACAGTGAGGGAAAAGAGGCATCTCTAAGCCCCTCTTTCCACATGAAGGATTTTAAATCACGTTCCTTGCTTTCTTTATAATCCCTACAGTTGTTTTTTTTCCTCTCTCTACTCTGCCCCCCCCCCCGAATACAATCACTATGGAAAATAAGCTCATTATCGTGCACCATGGGTAAGCAACTGCAGTCAGAAATGAATCAATCGATCCAAAGCTCCATATTAGTGGCTGCCATTTGCAACATGAGGAAAATATGACATTCCCCATAGACAGTGACCTACACTGAGAAGAGATACAGATTTGTCTTGAGGAGTTTATGCTACCAGATTATGATTTTCCTCATCCTCCAGCCCATCTTACTAGCAATTTCAGCTACAACAAATTAGTGTCAATTACTATGGTTATATTACACTAGATTCTTTTCTTTCTACATTAAAGCTAGTTACACAAGGAATGTGGTTGAGGACTTTGTGATCATGAAAGAGGCAAATTCATCAATATCTATACACTACCTTTTCTCCAGGAAGTGTTAACACAGTTACTCCCTATTTTATTTTACTTTGCCTGTATAGATGAAGCTGACAAGCAGCCTCTTTGCATTTCTTCTTCTTTAACTTTGTCAAAGAATCTGTACATGACTCAGCTGAATTTAATAGGACACAATTAATATGATTTTGTCTCAAGTTTGTCATAGGAGATTTATGTTGCCATAACAGAGATTTATGCACTAATAAAGCTCTACTATTATTAAACTTTCTGCAGTGTATCAGTAACACGGATTACAGAAGTCATCTCCTATATGGGAAAAGCAAAAGCTGCTATATAAACATTTCTAGATGGTGAGCATTAATACAATTTGAATTTCTTTTAAATGATGTGTTTCCATGCAGCATCCTGTGTAAACTGAGTAAAATCTTGACCTTTGCTTCTTAAAGTACGATCAATACATTCACTTTGTTATGTAATTAATAATTTCTTTCCATGAAAACTATTCTTTTGTAGTCTTTAAAATGCTCTAACAGACTTTCTGTATTTATACTTATACCCAAAAAATTCCAAAGAGGTTCACAAATCACATTTTCAGTACATCTTTATATATCTTCTCCCATTTAAAATATTTGCTATTTCAGATCTTAGAAAACTGAAATAATAGAACTACATGGAGAGGTAACAGACCATTAAAATTAAAAGCCTTTAAGGTAAGTTTAATTGGCATCTCCAGTGCTCTTAAAATCACCCCTGTATATAGGTCATCTCACAATAAGCTCAAACAATTCATTGGATTGTATGAAACAAAATCCAGCCCCAAATTATTATAAAAGCTCACATTTGACCACATTTGTCCAAAGTATATTCTACTCCAACAATGTGATTATATCACACATTTACTTGTTTGTCTTCCTCATGTTGCTGTTACAGCAGCAAACCAGCAGCCCTGCCTCGTAAGGAACCTTATCAAGCAAAAGAGAAACACATGCTTTAGTAAGACAACAGCTTGTGGAATCTTTAATAAATTTATTGCAGAGATACAGAAAACAAAATCAAATTACTGCCCTGAACATCCTCTGATCCCAAGTTCAGATAGTTAATTTTGTGACAGGGATCCATTAAGAGCAAAGCATATTTTGTGATCTCACATAGTTGCTCCCTAGAATTAGCAAAAAGGAGACTGCAAACCAGAAAGGGACAAATGTTAGGGGAAAGGGAGATCATATTTAAAATTCCTTCCATTCCACTGGTATAGTAACCCAGCCTTCAGAAATTGTTGAGCCTCTGAAAGAGAGTTATAACCAAGATTCCCAAAGGGATTAAGAGAAATGGGAGGGGAGCCAGCAAACTGAAGCTTTAGGTACCAAACATTCTCTTCAGTAATGCACAAGGCATGAAATTGGCTCATATTATTTGGCTTTGGTCCAAACCAAGTCTAATTCATCAAATCCAGAGAGAAGCAAAACAATGTATACAAAAGTGACACATGTAATGCATATACTTTGTAGACTTCAGGATTAAAATAGGTAATTGCTTTCCTGGGAAAACACATTAAACACTATGTTAGTGAGCCTTTTATTTTCAGGTAGGCATGCAATTTGCTTCCTTTCCAGAGCTCTGTGTAAGACCATGTACTCTCCTTCCCACTTCATGTTTCAAGCCAAATGCATTATGCTGCATGTCCACTAATTTCCATAAAAATCCTATTTACAGAAAGCACAAAGTAACAGACACTAAAAGAATGAATTCTCTTCATTGCATCATTTTATCTGATTGTACTACAGCATGTAAATCCAGCCCATGTATGAGCCAACACCTGTGTTGAGACTAAGCTTGTTTCCTGTATGTCCTTAGCCTCTCACAGGGGCACTCTGCTTTTAGGGACTGATTCAACCATCAACTTCTCAGGGAGGAAGTAACAGCAGGGAAAACACTTAAGAGAAAATGAGGCACTTAGTGAGCCAACTGTGATATGTGGAAACAGGCAATGCCATCTTTGTAGTGTTTCCAAAGAGTGCTTTTATTAACTATTGGAAACCCAGTCCCATTCCATGGCAAAATGGTTTCCTACTCTGAACAGTGTAAGTGAAAGTGAAAAATTGCATGGGATTTTGTATGTACTGCTTCACATTGCTCAATTTGCAAACTGAACTGCTGGTTCCTATATCTACTTTTAAAATTTTATCCAGAGTCGTGGGAAAGCCATTTCTGATTATTGTACAATACTAACACTACTAATAATAGTCATACATATATATTACATTTATGCATAAAACAAATAGCTAGCAAAAATATGTTCCCCTAAAAGAAACATCACCGACAGTTTAGAAGACAAGTATCAAGTTATTACTATTGGGGACAAAACCTGGCCTAACTTCTTTTTTAAAAATATTAACTTTACAACAGAGCTATCAGTTCCTTAACTTTGAAGATCTAGAATCATTCACAAAACAACTGCCACGCTCCCCTTGCATTCTGTTTAGCATGCAGGCTGTACTTGCCATTATTTGCAGAACAGACATTTATGTTATTCCAACCACAGGGTACTATTGGTGTAAACAAACTGATATCACCCTCAAATTGCATTTGCTATAGGGAAAAAAAAAATCCAAGTACTCAGTGTAGGGTGAAGAACCTTAGTCCAACCAGGGAGGACAGTTTGTCACATTTTGGATCAACATGTAGGTAAAATTAGCAGACTGTGACATAGGCTATACTGCTGAACTAAGGGAGGGCTGAGAAAAACCCTTCACAGAGCACAGCCAGTCTTGCTAGTACACCAGCCAGCATCCAGAGCAATTCCAGAGAAGAGCAGTACCCAGAATCCTGGTCTGTCAGCTCCACTGGAATAACTGCTGTGGATCCCACTCATCCCAGACTACAGGCTCATCAGATTGATACTGCAAGCCTGGGGAGCAACAGGCCATTCCCAGAAAAATACTTTACTGTAAAAGATGCTATGAAAAGAATGAACCCACCCTCAACCCACTCCCTCCATGCTCTAAAGAGGTCTTCAGCAACACTGGTGGTAAAAGCAGGATAAAATCTAACCAGCAAATACTGTTAGTCTGCAACACACAAATTAGACCAAAACCAATACTGCAGGCACTGTCAGATGGATTTCATTTATAAAGAATCACAGACAAATACTTTCTTCTTTTTTTTTAATATTGTTTGCCTATGCTTTTTTAAAATTCAAATTACAGCATTACAATGTGACAATAGCAAGAGTATGCCAGGATACTGGGGCTTGTAAAAGTGAATCTCTTGTAACTTCTGCATGAAAAAAGTGCTGCAGTTTCCTCAAACATCCAAGTCCTTTACTTCACCTGTTTTCTTAAATACTGTACAAGCTACCAGAAGAAAACTAAAGGCCATTGCTACTGTAAAACTAATCAGGGTATATTTTCTCCTTTTCTACCAGGTAAGGGAATTCTTCTCTGTGTGATGATTATCTTGAGTGCCTCCTTAATTTCCTTTCCAATGTTTTTTGGCAGAAATCCTTACAGATGCAAGACAGAGAACACATAAGAGAAGAACATGCATTTTTAAGTGCAACCACATATTCCTTAAGCAATCTAGCTGCCAATTTTAATTAAATACAGGAAGACCCTACAATAAATTTATGAAAGGAATCAGAACCCATTAATTGGTCCAAAGCAGTTCTATTCTAGCCTCATCTTGATTTCTTTTTTCACTCTGTGGTATTTGTGGATATAAAATGGACCTGTGGGTTGAACATATCCTGTGACAAAACTACCAATAATGATTGTAAACCAATGAACTTAACTCATGTGTTTCAAATTAACTTGCATTAACTGCATTCTGTTCAGGAATACCTGCATGATCAACGGAATTAAACAGCATCTTAATGAGTTATCAGCTTTTGAGCCCTGACAAGTTCACCCCAAACTGAACAGATTAATGACCTCCTAGCTGGGCCCCAGATCAAGACTATGATTTTAGATTGCATGATCACACATCTTCTACACTGTAAATTGTTGGGTGTGAGAGGCTGTATCAAAACAAAAGTGTGTGTGAAAAAAAACCTTTTCTTACCTGTTGCTTAAAATGTAAGAGAATAAATTACTGAGATTTAGGAGAATTAGAGCTGTGACAGTGGAAGCAGCTGATGACAGTGATGCAATCGGAACTGGGAGAAAGAATAAAAATAACTCATGAAAATGTAGCAAAGTAAAAATAAAAAGCTACTACCTGGAGTTGTAACTGTCAAAAAGAAGTGTGACAATGTGGCCTGATAATTCTCAGATTACTCAATTCTTTATCTCTTGGGTTCTGTATCTTTCTCCTTCAACTGCCAGCCTTTCCCAGCAGTTCTTCTTGACCTCACAATCCATGAATAAAACACAGTTTCAGTCTTGCACCCTGTCATCCATTCATCACTCTGCTAAGTCCCTTAGCTGGCTCTGCTTCCCAATTTATGCATCGTAAAATTCTGTACACGTTTAACAGGGCAGCAATTTATAAATAGCTTTTATTATACAAGGCAGGCTTGATGCTTAAACAGGAGGCCAGAGATACTGGCACTTAAACTTTTCCATTCTGCTGTTCCTCCCAATTTCAGACAATTAGCCATCCTCAAAGAACGTTAATGTCGATTTGGAATTATCTTTTCTCTTTGATATGGCTCCTTCTTTAACAGTGGCAGATACATCTTTTTCATACGTGAAATAACAGAGAAATGAAGAGACCAGGCAGTTATCTCCCCACCGAGTCATAAAACAGCCAGAGAACCATGTGTAAACAACGAAGGAGGAATGTTCAGTGACAGACTGAACCCAAGCAGTGCCACTGAAACAGCAGGTGAAGCAAAGGATCAGGGCATGGATTTCACATCTAGAAACCACTTCTCTGTACCAGAAGATGACAGCCTCCTTGCATCAACTATTATGGCTTCTTGCCAGAATCAATTCAAGCCTGCCACTTTCTGCACACCTGAGAGGAAGAAAGCAAAGAAAAGGGGGCTGTCACTGAGGAGAATGACCAGTGCTGCAGTATGCTGGAACTGATAGCTCCAGAAACAGGTGAAGTCTACCAATTTGTATGAAAAGGGAGGTTACACAGCCTCAAGGATCTACAGGGTAGAGGCCACAAGCTAGTAGTTCCCTTTCCCTTGATTAATGTTATGCATTGATGGAATACCCTAAAATAGCTGTGTAATGAAGGAAGTTGTATTCTAATGTCTCTCCTTTAAAAGATCTTCTAACAACCTCTTCCTCTCCTGGCTTGGTTCACTCTCTGGCTTACCAGTTTTTGTGCAGCTGTTGGTATGCTAGATACAAATTTTCACCACAGCACAACAAGCTGCAACTATGCTTTTAAAAAATTAATCCAAAACTGAGGTTCTCTAGTGAAATTTTAAGTAAATTACAGGGAAATATTATTAAGAAATGTAAGAACTCAAAACACTTGCTACTCAATTACCATCTTCAATGCTACCTGAAAATATTAAAGGAAATTATTACTGCTGAGCACTCTGAGACCAGTTTAAGACACCCACTGATACAAAAGTTGACCCTGCACTTAAATCTTTTTAAGGTTCATAGCCCACCCATCCCTCCTTGAGGTATGATCTGACACACAGCCAAGAGGGAAGGCTGTTTAGAGTTCTAATAGCACAGAAACCCATTTGCAGTTGCTCTTTTCATTTGTCCTCTACAAATCAGTCAAGGACCCAAGCTCTTGAAGAAATACTGTTAAATTGAACTCTGGTATTGCTACAATTGCTCAGCTGCAAGGCTGCACACAGAAATAATACCCAAGGACTAAGAAACTTCACAGCATCCCAGTAAAAGATTAATAAAGAAGAGAAAAATATGCAGAGAGCCTCAGAATGATTTGTGCTCAGCATGTGCTGAGCCTATCTCCACCCTGGGCTGGTGGGGAGAGCTGGGGATGTTCCACAAACCTCCCAGGCCCCATTCTCTATTGCATTGCCTTTGACTTGCACATTCCTGTGTCAGTGTGTGCAGCAGGAATGTCACTGCACAGCAAAGCAGAGAGCACCAGGCACGGCTCAGCAGCAGCAAAGAAGGGGACCCAGCACTGGGGAAGCAGCGAGAGACAAAGCTACTGTGAGCAACTTCTCCCAAAACTCACTCTCTCTTCTTCAACAGAGAGAAGGAGAAGAGAAAGGTGGCAGGGACAAGGTCAAGCATCATCATGTTCCATTAAAGTTCTCACTGATGTGAGCCCAAACTCTATTGCTCTCAAATGAGCAGCTATTCGTGATCTTCATTTTGGGGAAATCAGGACAATTTTACCCACCAAAGACAGCCTTTCCAAATCAAATAAAGAGGGACTAAACACGAACACTAATTATTTTTAGGAGGAAATCTGTTACCTTTAAATACATAAATCACCATGGTTGTAATAGAAAATGACTGGGCTTAGCAACTCTTTTCTAAACAGTTCCAAACTGAGAATATCTACTTTGGAGTGCAGATGTGCAATTCTTTCCATGAAGAGGTTGCACTTGCCAAAAAGGCACAGAATAATATTATTATATAGTCTTACATTACTTCAAAGCTTCGTCCCAATTTCTGTGTGATTGGCAGCACACAGTGAACAAGCTGATGCATCTGTAGTTTACAGCATTTATCAGGCTTTTGAAAATGCTTCATAAAGTCTTCATCTACCAGGAGCACAAGTCTCTAAATATTCCAATTTCTTTTTTGAGTGTTTTAATTCTTTCAGGACATGTGAGAGAGGCACATGTTTATTACTGGTCTGCTCTACTCATTAATATTGCACCCAGTAGAATAAATATTTGTAACTACCCAGCAATACCTTTTGTAAAGCAGAGCATCTCAAACACCTGACAAGTATTAATTAAGTCTTGTTATACAGAGGTATTATTTTTCTCAGAAGAGATTAAATAATTTAGGAGAATTTGTCTGCAATAGGATTAACATGGGTCTGTTGTAGTTGCTGTATCCAGAAATCTCTGTGCACCTGATAACCACCTATAACCACCTACATGGTATTTACTTATTATTTTGTAAATGTCTAGTTCCATTTTAGAGTAATATTCTATGCATGAGACAGCCTCATTAGAAACATTACACTGTAACTGATAAAAACCAAAGGAGATGAAGTCCAAAATTCAGATTCCAGTAGGCAAGAGAGCAATAGCTGAAATTAATTCCTTACTGAAGTCCTATGACTTGAACGGAATGCAAAGTGCAGCAATTATATTCAAATATGATGAATACCA
Organism: Nicator chloris; assembly: GCA_013400495.1. Classification (NCBI taxonomy): domain Eukaryota; kingdom Metazoa; phylum Chordata; class Aves; order Passeriformes; family Pycnonotidae; genus Nicator; species Nicator chloris. The sequence goes on from WAAE01007692.1 coordinate 372,376, forward strand.
TAATTACGACTTCAGAGATAAGTGGAAATATTTTGAGAAGCAGTAGTTCAACTAAAGCCATATTTAGAAAAGGAAGTGCTAGACTTTACCTACTGTGTGGCAGTTGGGGGATTAACAATACTTGTATTTGTAATTGTTTATGTATAACATATGCTCTTTTGGAATTAGAGAAATAACCCTCCCTGTTGAACACATTGCCATTAACAACTGCTCCTAAAAAGAATCCAACTTTTCCCTCTGAACCAAGGAGGAAATACCCAAGTGTTTGCAGGGACACCTCATTTTTCCTCAAAGACCTGTAAAGATGAGGTCTTCAATACTTGTAGTGAACACCAATGATAGTAACTTTAAAAATATCAGAGAACAAGCAACGAAACCTTTCCACATAATATAACTGCCTTTGAGGTTATTAGAAGAGGGAATGTAGGCAGTTACTCTGAAGTTTAAAAAGTTGCAGGAAAATCAAGAAAAAATAACGCAGTTAGTACAAATTTTGATGGGGAGGCTGATCATCTATAAATGAACACCTTTCCTCACACAATTTTCTAAGATATAGAAAATGACTGCAGGAGAATCACACATTATCTTTACAAGTTACAGGACCAAAAAGTCACAAGAAGCTGAAGTGATTTTCAGCTAATGTGATACTTCTGAATGCAAGATTAACAACAGGTATTTCTGAATTCATTGGCTTTGTTTCCAAGTCACTTCACTGCGTGCTAATACAGAATTTCATGGCAGCCATAATTCGAAGGCTGTTCGTAAGAACTAGCAGGAAATTCCATTTCAGTATCATCTGTCACTTTGAGCAGGGAGGACAGAATTTTCCAGTAATCTTTACTAAGTATTTCTACCAAAACAAAAGAACAGAAGAAACCTTATTCCAAGAAGTTTAGGATTTAGCAGCCAGCTTGCAAGTCTATATGTTTGAAACTGGCAGAGACGGTAATTCTTCTGTTTAGAAGCCAAAGCAAAAACTAATCACATATATCATTCTGCCAGTATGCAGATTTTGATTTCAAAGCCTGCCCTATAAGGAGTATTCTGAAATTTGTGACAAGAACATAGGTTAGAAAGACAGAAGAAGAATGTGAAGAGAGAAATAGGAATACACAGATTTGTCATACAGCTCTTTGAAGAAGAAGATAAACACAAGTTCGAGAAAAACGCTGAAAAAAGGACTGTCAGCAGAGGGACGAGAAAATAACGTAAACATTATGTTGGACAGACCAAGCAAAGAAATGTCAAGGACTTTCCGAGAGATCAGGGACAGAAAGGTATGAAGTATAGGCACAACAAATTATGCTTCTGCAATCAAGAGGACAGTTTGCATTACAGAAATAAATATGAAGCACTATCAGAAAGCAAAGAGCGTGTGGGTGTCAGATGAAAAGACAAAGGCACAATGTTACACAACTACAACAACAAAACCCACAAATGTACAAGCCCACACAAAACCTCAAGGATCCTAATTAGAGTGAACAGGGCTGACCCATAGTCCTATTTTCTTTCATATATTCAGCCAACAAACTGCAGAGAATTCCAGCAGCTAGAACTGACAGTGACATTTTCAGTCAATGAGAATCTATTTTACTCTTCCTCCCACAACACAAATGAATAGTAGTGCTAATGAAATTCCACTCCTATTAGAAATTGACAGAACACGATCCTGCATTTATCCCTCCCAGCAAAATCTGCCTTTTAACAAACTCAAACTATTCTCAAACACCCTGTGGTCACAACATGACAAAACAAAATGCCACCCGCTCCTGCACTGCCCTTCTTCCAATTAACTTGACTTTAGCAGACCAAGATAATTTTATCTATTGTATTTTATACCTACGGTTTTGAATGAATCATATTAACATTTCCCATTTTAGTCACAGACTTTAATACAGTCTGGTTATTTAATTCACATTTGATCAACTATTTCTGACAGAGGATGGGCTTCTATTCATTACATCAAAATAACTTGCTTATAGAAAGAAAAAACCCCAACCCATATGCACTGTTTTCCAGTGCCATCTTCTTCAAATGCCAAGGAATTACATTACATACAGAAATAAAAAGAATTGATTGGATTTTGGACCAAGATGAAAAATGTAATCTCTGCACGTTATTATTTAGAAAAAAATTGAGAAAATATTCCCTTCATTTTAAATGAGTTCTCAGAAAGGCCAGATAACCTTTTCCTATTTAATTGTGGTATACTAGGAAAGAAGTCCTTTGGATCTCTCAATGCGAACTCTACAGAGAAATAATTCTGTGTCTTAGGCAAAAATAGCTGTAATATTAAGCAGGAAAGAAGAGTGGAAAATAAATTTAAAGAAAGAGAACAGTGTATGCTGTGAGCTGCCTGTTCTCAGAAGTTAATCAGGGTGGGATCAACTCTCAATATAACACCCCAAAAGAACTGGATGATGCAGCAATGCTCTCTCCTCATATGGTGCTGTACAGAAAAAAGGAAGGCAAGAGTCTTCATACTTAAACTGAGCTGCCAGACAGTCCATTAGCCACTAGTAAGTGTGAAAAATTCCATGGCATATCTGTGTCTGCTTGACAAATTCCATTTAGTGAAGACCTTTTTGTCCACAGGCTCTAAGTTTGTCTGTAACTCTTTCCTTCCAGCCTAGAAAAATCATGCACACCACTGAGTACAGGCAGTAGTTTGCTCAGCCTGTAGGTTGCCTAACACAGTGTGAGCTTGCAAGCCCTCCCACATTTGAGAATCCACCTTCAGGTGGGATTAGAGATAGTAAAGAAATGCAAAATGGTATCTTCAAAATCCCACATTTTCTTATTTAACTTCCTTTGATGCAGCTTTAATATCACCTCAATGCTGTACTGCAAATGTCACCATTTTCAATAAAAATAAATAGCTATTTTAGCCATTTTATAACTGCAGACATGTACTCCATCCCTTGCTTCCACCATCATCCAGCTACAGACTTCAAAGCCTTCCAAATTCCTTTCTAGAATTTGCCTTCTGAACCTCAAGTATAAATGTCTCTGATGTCTTCTCCTTCTCCTGACTTAGATACAGCCTCAGTCTTTTAGTACTTAAAAACTGGATTTAAAATATCTCACCTAGTAACTTGTCAAGCTTATTATCCCACAACTCTGCCTGACCTTAAAGTCTGACTTTCCATTGAAATGGCATAAATAATAGCAACTCTTTACAATATAATATTTATATAGTAATGGAAATAGTACAAAACTTCAATCTCAAATACAAAGCTAGGATCTAATTCAGATCTTATGTAAACTCTAACAGGAAAAATTACTTCCGTGATGTTATTTTCAATCAAATGTCCTACTGTGCCAGAATAGCATGACTAGTTCTAAAAAGCCAGAGAAGCTTTGTGTCAACTACAAACTCATTAGCAAAGATCACTCTTATACGTGCTTAGTACTATTCCACTGATAAAGTTACTGCAATACAGCAGTCCCAAGGTCAACAGAGGAACCCTATTCCACAGAAAATCATTCCAGAAACATACCACAGACATCTTAACCAATGCCTATAGCTTTTAATTACTTCTAGTGGGTAATACAGAACACTCTTCCAGTATTCTTACCTTTCAGAAAGTCTAGACTCTCCAGTTTCTGTTAAAGAGAACTTGCAAGTTTTGGCAGAGCAAGATCCATTATGTTGATATTTTAAATAGGATTTTTACTAACCTTCAGCTTCAGTGATTGGGAAAGAAACATCAGCCAGTGAAAGACATAAGTCAAAGGATGAGTTGTATATATATTTCCACCTGCTGGCAGAAAGAGTTTACACAGTAGTAGTATGCTTCTACAGCAGTTTAGGTCTGGAATAAATCCAATAAATCAGTAGAATTTTTATTTCAAATTATAAGAATAATACAAAGCAGCATTATCCTTCAATGTCACTGGCACAGAAAGGGTGTTACAGAAAGTCTGCTTTTGATGAGGCTGCACACCTCCAGGTCTAGGGGCATAATATTAATGTAACTGATGTTCACTTATTTACGTGGTTTTTTTAATTAACAACTGAATGCTACCAACGTGCATGTCAGCTTCCCAAATTGTAAGTAATAAGCTTAAATTACTAAATGCAGAAATATGTAATGATAGTGTTAATAAAGTCCAGTGCTCAGCTAAACATTTTTCAGTTGGGTGTTTAATTGAAATTGAAAGGTGTTCTAAAGCAGCACTCCAAGGAATGAACTGTATTCACCACCAATAAGCTGCTACAACATGGAACCAGCTGTTCACATTTCTTCAGAACTGATGGTGGAGAACCACAATAAAAATGCCAAAAAAGTCTCCACTGTCTATAAATAGCAAGAATGAACCGCTGTTCTCCACTACATCAACAATTAGACCATTTCCAAGTACAGACACCACACTCCCAACCTCACTTGGGGACTCTTCCACACCTTGCACTCCAGACTTTCGTATGGTGCCACTTTGGATTTGTCATCAATCAGTGGCTTTTATCAACTATAGTACCTGCAAGTTTAATCTTCAAGTCCCCAAACAGCGTAAGCTTAAAATTTCATGGAACAGGATAAACTGCATCATCTCTACTGCAGGACTGTTCAAAAGGCATGAAGAGACCGGTTCACTGGTTAGCAAGCACTAACATTCTAGTCCTTTCACAAAACTCAGCTGGAATGTTGAAATGTCTGCTTCCTCTCCCTTCTGACCTTGATGACATGTGTGACAAGGCTGTTTTCAAACATACTTCTAAACTCAGCTCCATAAAAAACCTTCTTGAAAGATATAATACTGCATTAACACATGCTGGGAAGCATCTAATCTTTGTGCTGCCCTCTGTATCTATAAATACCCTGAGAGTGATGTGCAACTATCAACCATACAAACTTGCTCCAAGAATTATGAAAATTTTCTTTGTCACTAAATGAAGCGTTACATTTTTGTGCCAAAATATCATCTTATACATGTATATAGAAAAAAGTGAAAAAACCCCCAGCAAATATTTTCACAAATGCCTAGTGCCAAGAGAAGGAATGTTTAAAACAAGAAGTGCTGCAATCCACCTCAGCATTATGAATTCAGTCTTCTGTCAGCTGTCAGTTCGGATTCTGTACAGATATCTATCTTCAGGAGAAGAAACACTTCAGGAAAGCAAATGAATTACCATACAATAAGCTACAATTTAATTAAAAGAAAGAACATGCTGAAGATAATGTCAACGAAAGGATATGATACTGATCATTTTAATGAGATAAATATGCCCTCATATCCCCAATCAAAAATGCCCGAGGTCCATCTTGGCAGTGGTAGGGAGCAGTGGCAAGAAACAAAGTCTTCCTTTCCATTGACGTGGGCGATGCTAAAGCTACAACAATTACTGGAATTCCAGTCAGGAAGGAGAAGAGGAACAAGTGATGCTTTAAGCTTCTGAAACAGATCAGGGCACGTTTCCCTTCTGTTCCTGAATGCATCATTCCAGGGAAACAATCCCTGCCAGAACTCTCACGGGACAACACATCTCTGCAGTTGTTCATGCGTAACCCTCCACATGAAGGAAAAATTCAGCTTTAAATCTAAAATGCAAAGGGGACTGTCTTATTAGAGTCCAAATGCTCTCAACTTCACTATGTACGTATTTTAGAATCTATCTCAAAATTCAGTGAAGTCATGAAGTTTTTAACAGGAAGATCCTTTATTTAAGTTGTGCAAGATTAAAAAAAGCTCTCAAAAGTCTTCCTGACAATGTCCAAAATGTTTCTACATCAAAGTAGCAAATCAGTTTCAGAAGATTTGTTCCATGTACATCCTTGTTGAAGCCAGCACCAATTTATACCCCATGTAAAACTTTAAGGAAAAAAAAAGGAAAAAAAAAATCAATGCTTACCATTAGGCATGGAAGTTTACAATGGAAGAATAATACTGAAACTACAAGAAATCAAGAAAATAGTCCAAAGCCAAATAAAATTGCCTGTCCTCTTTTATAAAGTGTACTTTTTAACACCTGAAGAAAAAAAACAGTCACCACAGGATGGTACAGCAGCTAAATTGGTTGTGTATCAATTCCATCTGTACCTGTTCCATGAGGATATGCTTCTGAGGGGAGGCTTACGCAGGAGTGGGTATTGTAACATTTTTCTAAGATAATACTTTATATTTTTTGTTTAATTATTTTCATCATCCAGGTTTCCTTTATCCACTTGGAAATGCCTTTAATGGATCTAAATAGGAGGAGAAAATGTGTCTAATATTTATATCTTGTCAATTCTATAGAGATGTTGCTGTAAGAAATGTAAATCAAGAGATTGGGTCTTGACGTTTTATTCACTGTAGTTTTAATAGACCGTACCCATCTTACTCCATCTTACTTGCCAGAGATGTCTCCAAGAACACTGAATGAATATTAAGAAGGCCTACCATGACTCTTGCTATGGAAGTACAGATTAAATTCTAAACTTGTAATCTCCTCGTTGGATCCATATGGGGAAATTTGGTATGGCATCTGGGAATATGCCAGCAAAGATATGACAGAGGAGTTGCATCACATGTTTGACCAGAACACAAACACAGGCAGTTTGATCTCAAGGATCAGAAGTTACATATTTATTTTCAATACTAATGTGTGCAAAGAGGTACAGCTCCATTGACAGGTGTACATTAGTATGTTTCCACATGCTTATCCCAAATACCGATTATCAGTCCTCTGAGTTCAGAAAAGCAGCCAGGTTTTGAATACTAATACGCTTCAGATGAAGCAGGTTTTCTCCAAGCCATGAAGCAGAAAGCAGGGCAGCACACAATGATGTATCATACAGATTTCTAAGGCCAACCTTAGCCAGGCAATTTAATGAAATTCTACTTCAGAGAGGTTAAGAATTTTACAAACATTAGTAGACATCCTACAAAAAAAACTTCCTGTTTCAGTAATCAGTATTTCAGTAGTTCTGATGCTCCCTAAGTTATAATTTATTAAATCCATGCATATTGTACATAACAATCCAATGTACTTTTTAAAATCTATTCAACACCACCAAAGGCACTACAATGATGTGGATAACAATGAAGGCAAAAATAGGACTCAGCAGCAATTCTGAAAGGCTTGTATGATGACTAACTAAAGATAATCACGTAAAGGTAAATTCTCAGGCAGACAACACAAAGTCATCAGACATAGCTTGTAAACCATGTCATACAGAGACAATAGTATAACTTCCCATTCAAGATAAATAGACTTGGCATCAGATAAACCAGATAAAAATAATTTCCAAGAGCTACAGATGAAAAATCCCTAATTAACATCTACATATAATGTACACTATACGGAGGGGAAATTCCTTTCTAAAATTACTTAGTTCAGATTTGTTTGTGCTGCAAATGCTTATAAAACAAAATGCTAACTTTGGGTAATTTGAGTATCTGGGTCATATCTTGTGCTTCGCATATGTGACAAAGACTCTTACATGCTCAGGTCTTAATTTAATAAACTTAGCTACAGACAATGTTTTTAAAAAATAGCTTACTCACAAGAAATATCAAGCACATTAAGTAAGAGTTTGATTAATGTATAGTAATCCATCAATTAAGATTAATTCATCACGGTTGATCATTCCAGAAAATATGGTAGAGACCCAAAATAAGCAGCCATAAATCTATGAGCAATGAATTAGGGAAAGAAAATTAATTACAAGGGAAAAAAAATGTTCCTAACAGCTTAAAAACACCCATTCTGGATGGCTGAGGTCTGAAATCTGGCAGTCTGGAACACATTCCAAATCAACTCCATTTTGTATATTGCAAGCAAAACTGACCATTTAAATCACACAACTACAGTTCCGGAAATGACTATTTAGTATTAATGAAAAGGCACTTATTTTTCATGTTTCAGAAATCATTTCTGGGCAACCCTTGGGCTAGAAGCTTTTATGCCAAATTCACTTGTAATAAAATCTTCACAGAGGGGCTTGAAAACAAATCTTTATGAACGTTATTGCACAGCAAACATAGCATCTCACTTTTTGAAATGTTCGCCTTTGTAGAAAATAACCTTTTTCTTAAATGACATCTGTGAAAATGCCACTAATAGTATTTAACTTTTCATAAAAAACCTGAGAACTAATGCACAGTTTTGAAAACTACATGTATTCAGGAGATGACACTTCCTCTCCAATCCAGATTCACTGTTTACATGACCATTAATACCCACAAGGACTCATGATGCAACACTTCCTGCCTTGTAAGAAGGCACTCAGTCTGTTCAAATATACTCCCACAGACAATACAATAAAATACATTGGAGGATATAAAAACTGTCCTAGATAACCAATTTTTGTGGTGCAGTGACTTCCAGAGCTGTAGGTATTAAAAAACCCAATATGCTGGCACAACAGAAATGGTTACAACTTCTTTCTCCTACTTAGGAAATACCTTTTTTTTCCATAAACAAGTAGTACAATACTTACTTAGTTTTCATGTAACCCTAACTAAAGCAGACTACTTTAAATGTTTTTTGAAAGAAAAGTCTTCACATTCAGACAGTATAATGTTACTCCCACGCAAAGCCACAGAAATGCTACTGCTGACCTCAGTGGGAGCAAGAGCAGTTCCAAATGCTCCAACATTCCAGATTTTCCACCACAATGTCTATTGCACAGAAATGCAATTCAATCTCATCATTAAAAGCCACAAACCAATAACCAATCAAAATAAACCTAAAATTGCTTTATAAGTTAGCAGTCTCAGTCAATGAGTTGCACTTGTAAAGAAAATGACTAGCATTCTTTAGGGCTGACAACCAATAAATTGAAAGCACCATCATTCTGAAAATGTATGGGTCTCCTGATTAAGGGTGACACACTCTTTAAAAGGAATACAGAGAATACCTCTCTTCTGAAACAAGAAATCAGTCTTAGACATGAACTCTGTAAAAAAGCCCTTTGGTAATGATAGCACAATTAGAATTGTTTCTTCAGAGTAGAAGAAGCAGGAAGATTTTCAAAGCTGTACATTCCTTTCCTTCACAAATAGACAGCAGAATAACAACAGATACATGTTTGTCATATCTCTACAAACAGCATTTCATTTGATTGCCTGATACCCTTTTACCTAATTTTGAACTAGTAGTGAGGCTGTTTGGTAAGAGATTCTATTCCCTTTCACCTCTATAATAATTTTCCTTTGCTCTAAATACTACAAATTTCACCTCAGGCTGACTGTTATAGTGAAAATCCCCTAAGAAATCTCCCACTTCTTTTATAATCCTTAAGATATTCAGAAGCCGTAGCTTTCCATTTTGCTTGTACTATGCAAACTGTATCCCCATCTTCTACCCAAAAATCTCCTCTCCCTAAAACAAATTTAAAAGGAGACTAATAAAAAGAAATGAAAGCTTTTAGAAGTTTGAATTACTCAATCAATTTTATTCATTTAGTAAGTACAGCTGTCCTCTGGTTTTAGTCATTGAAGAGGCAAATTTTTTTTAAATTATGTTCCTTTCTCCCAATGTAAATGACTTTTCCTTGAGTAAGGAAGCTTCTCCCTGGTTAGGTCTCAGGAATGACTTCTCAGATCAGTGAAAGTCATACAAATTATTCAATTGCTTGCTCTTAGCCTATGTTGACTTTGCTGTTCTGCCAAGGGCCCTTCTCTTCCAGCAGGGAGGCTCTGGGGCAGCAAGGCCCACACCCCACCATGCCTGTGCCACAGATTTCTGCACAGAGAGCTCCGAGAACAACCGCAAATGAAATCTGTCTGTACAGCTGAACACAAAACTGAGGGGCTGAGAAAGGGCAGTCAGGAGGTGGGAAGTCAGCTCACCTCTTGTCTAAAAGCCAGAGAGCAGCAGAACAAAACATCTTGACAAGGCCCATTTATAAAGTTTTGGAAGTTTTATTATTAGCTACATTATATGCAGTTGATTATTCTACATTTTGATTATAACAAACATTTGTTTTTATTTGGTGATTTGGTATTCCAAGCAGGCTAATTCAAACTCTTGCATATTTTAGCCACACTCAATTCAAAAGTCCTTCTGTTTGAGAGAAAGGTCACTACAGGCTGTTACCATAAAAAGAATTTAGCCTTTTATCATTTTATTGTTGGCTAATGAATGTCAACTGTGAGACTGCTACTTTTTAGATCTTTCTGTTTACTGTCCCAGACAATTTTGCTTTCTAGATTTCATACACATAAACAGGTGTAATAATGAAAGAAATACAAATATATGTAATAAATTTTGCCAACTCTTACCACCCTCTCAGGCGAGTTGTTAGGACCCTCCCCTTGTTCATACAGCACAACTCAGTTATGGATATCCCTGGAAAACATAAGAGGCAGATCAAACTCTGAGTAAACTCTGCAACTAGTGTGACTATTGGCTTGTTGATCTGAGGAATGAGACAACTTCCCATAGAGTTCACAGCCCAAACACCTGCCAAAACTGCACTGCTATCCCTAGTTCAAAACAGCTTAAGTCAAGACTTTCATCAATCTCTAGAGTTCCTGCTTCCCCAGATCACAGTTCAAGGCTGAAATGTCTGTCTTGTTTGAATGCCCTAGTATGTGTAAAAGTTTGTACTGAAAGCTTTGAGTTATAAAATCCAAAAATCATTTGTGATTGGAATAAATATATAAATTAGTCAATGGATCAATAAATGCCCAAGTGTAGCTAGAGCACTACAACGCCAAAGCACCACTGGCCACTGATCCTTCTACTGCTGGCTACACTGGATTTCTAGGACAGTCACACTGACACAGAGATTTACAGCAGCGATTTAAGTGGTCAATCTCACAAAGAATTAGGAGCTGTTTTGTTGTGGGGGGGTGCTGTTACTGTTCTGGATGAAGTAGTGCTCACCCACAAGGCCTCACCTGAACCTACTAATGCCAGAAAAAAGTAACACTCAGAACCACAAAGGATGTATGTGAACTCAGTGGGAAAAACAGTTTCTTATATCTGAGAAACTCATTTTTAAGTGATCTAAAAAATATGAACACAACTACCTGCAGACTGTTTTTATGAAGGAAGACTTTGGGGTTTGTCCCCCAGTTCTTGTAAGCAAGTCAGCATTTGGCTTCCTCCCAAAATCTGTATCTTCTCCCCAAGTGTCATCACCTTCCACAGTAAATTTTGTTTCATTTCATAATTTACAATTTGTAAGACAACATTATATCTCAATACAGTAACTCCAGAGCCTTTAGGATGACATAACAAAAATCTAGCTAATTACTAAAAGGATGCTTTATCTTCAACTCTGATAAGTAAATGCTTTTAAGTGCTGCAGAACAAAGGAGAAACCACATCACAAACACAAAACACACAAGCAAGTAGAGCACGTACACAGAAATTCAGTTTGTCACAAAATAAAATTCATTAAAAGGGTCACATTGTTCCAGAAACGGCACTGAGGGAGATGGTCTAATCATAAAAAATGTGTTGAATCAGTACAAATCCAACCTCAGGCAAGAATTTTCCTCAAAAGTTTCATTTTTATTAGCAATTCAGACTTTGCCTGATGAGCAATTCAATCCAGAGGTCAGAAGCAAAATCTTGCCAATGCTTGCCCTTTTAAAAACATTTTTCCAAAGAAAAAAATGAACACACCATTTCCTCTAAACCAAAAGAAATGCAGTCACAATAATAATAATCAGAAATCATATTAAACAGATATTAGTAGGATAATACTACATATTTTAAAAAATGCAACTAGTAGCTTGATAAAATTTTAAAACAGCAACAAATCCTAAACTGCACTTGTAAAATTATTTTTAATTTAGTATGTTAATCCTGTATGAGCCATTTTAAAAGCTTCTACTCTCAAAACAAGTGGAAAATTATGGCCTCTTTTAAAAAAGTAAATAATCAGTGAATTTCTTAATGATGATGTAAGAAAAACAGAAGTTGACAGTAAGCTGATTTAATTTAGGTTTTCAATAAATCAAAGTATGACCTGAGCTACAAATCTGGATACCCTGCTACCTACACATGCCTGTAAGACCTAAGAAGAGCTCAGGAAGAAATTATAATTATCCATAATTTACATTTATGTATGTTATAACTTCTTCTCTTTTATGAGCAACTTTGTTCAGAGTGTATTTGACATTCTGGTAATTTTACATTTGATTAAAAATTCATGTCTTTCCAGCATCTGAAGATGTTCATGGGAAGAGAAATTCAAGTGTACTGTAAAAATTTTTGATGAGAACAATCACCTAATACAACAGATCCCTAACTTTTTGCAATGTCATATTCTTAAAATTGCAAGGGCTGTGGATTCAGTGTGATTTTGGATATTTCTGTACACTACAGCTGAGTAAAACATTAGTTAAGTCAAGCAGCAGAGCAAGAGAAGAAGCTTTCCAGCCTTCACTTGTAACCTTGTTTAAAAAGTTTAGTCTGCCAAACTCCAGGTCCCGCAAGGTCTGAATTTCTCAGGAACCAAGCCAACCTTGAAACTATTGTAGTAGTACAAGTGGAGTTGTATTTTGAACTTAAATCAGTATCATGGCTTAACACACAACAGTAAGCAGAGAAGAAATGATGGAAGTAGAGTCTGTCATGAGCTTGAACAAGCTTCATTCTGCCAGACAAGAACTAACGAGTCTAACACTCTGACTGCAGGAAGGAGTCTCATAATAGTTTCTTATAAATATTCAATAGACCCACCATGGCAGCAGCTCCAAACAGAGTGAAGGGTGAAGGTCTCTTAAAGAGCAGCTCTAAGCATAACGCAGCCAATTCTGACTGGAACCTTATGCTGAACCAATGCCAGCTGACAAGGGCATGACCTTCTATTGATGCTGAAAATGATGACTTGCTTCAAAAATTGTTTCAGTTTGCTGCCACAAATATAACAGCTCAGGCTTTGTCCCCATGAGATGAGTAAAACAAGTTCATTAGGTAACCTGCTTCCACAAAGACAGGATTTTAAACAAAGGCTAAGCACCTTTATTTTAATGTTACAAATATGTCTTCAAGGTGCTTTAATGTAGACCAGTTGTTGAGGTGAAAACTGAGCACAGCTCTCCCAGTCCCACAACCGCCACAGGACACGTTCTCCACAGGAACATTGCTCTGATGGAAGTTACAGGTAACATGAAATATGTCCACAAAAGCACTGAGCAGACATACAGCTCAATATACCATCATAGCAATTCTGAGGCTTTTCAAAAACATGCACAAATAAAAGGAAATAATTTTCACTTTGTTTATCCAGTCTAGCAGGTAGGACAATTATTAATTATTTTAGCAACTTCTTTCAGCTTGCCCAAAATATTTACTGCACATTGTTTTCATTTTCCTAGTTACAGACATGCCAATGTCAGACAATATCTGCTACAATCAACTTGGATTTACTGTTCCTACCAGCTGTCTTAAGTCTAACCAATAAAGAAATATTGAACAAAAAAGGGGATGAGAGTATCCAAAGAAGCAGGCAGTTATTTCTTACTCTGAATGCAGCAACAAGAACTCCAGAGGCCAAAATGTTCCAGCTGAGCTAACTATGGCTTCCTGCTGCTGTTACCAACATTGTACTGTAGGAAAGTAATTGCAAATATTACTCATAAAGTACAAAATAGAAGCAAATAAGACAATAGAAGAAACATGTATCTCCTGGCAAAAACAAAACTCATTAGAAGATTATGTTCAATCTAAGTCAATATGCTTTGAAGCCAGCTGCATAAAGTGGCAGTGGGAACGTTAAATTTGAATAAACCTCTTAAAATTCTTTATTGCACTAATGGCAGAAGTTTGACCTTAAATGTTAATTTAAATAGATACAACCAAGTTGGTTAAAAAACACCAACTGTGGTCTCATAAATGCAGCTGCTGATGGTGCCCTCAGACCTGCAGCCACATCCCAGCCTGAGTCAGCTCTGTCCATCCAGCTCCCCCTTCACAGCCAGCACAGGCAAGGGGAAATTCACTGATGCCTTATCCTCACTGGCGAGAAACATAAAGGGAAATTGTTTTGCAACCCTGGAACTACTTTCTGGTTTTTGCACCGTAGACACAAAACAGCTGAGACTGGAAACACCCTTGGATATCACCTGGCAACTCTTCTGCTGAAAGCTGAGTCAAGTTGAGCAAGTTGCTCAGGATCTTTTCCAGTCAGGTTTCGAAAATCTCCCAGAACATGATCTCTACAATCTCTGGCCAACTTGCTCCAGCAAGTTGTTCACACTTAACAGCAAATTTTTCCTCAGTTTTTGATTGAAGTAAGACTCCTCCACTTTGTACCTGTCAGTGTATGAGGCTGTGCTGCCTGTTTTAACATTCTTGATCAGCGCAAGCTGCTTCAATCAATGAGCTCCAAAAATGACAATGAGATGTATAACCATGAAATTTATTGACCATGCCTGCATGCATTAGGAATCACATAGAATGGCCTCTGGGTCCAGTAATGCAGAGAGTTGGATTCCTTCATCTTCCAATGACTGCTCTAAATTCCCCAGTCACACAAGGACACACAAAACAAGTACTCTTTTTTTTTTTTTAGTCCTAGATATTACACCTACTTTAAACCAGTTGGATTTTGTCTTGTACATAGTTGGTATGTTTCTCTCAATTTCACTGTATCAAAGGCATTTTAAATAGTTCGTTTCTCAGATAATCTTCTCTTAGTACTCCTTGCCTCAAAAAATGTGTTCAAAAACCTGTTATTCTGAGGGGGATCTGTGAGAAGCTTGTATGAACTCCATGCTCTTGAGATTTCTATCAGAAATCAGCCACTTGATTTCATGCGAAATGACAAGCATGCGCAAGCATATTTTTTTGTTCTCTATTACAAAAGTGACATTTGCTGTAGGAAGGACAACGTTAACAGCCAGTGAAATGTCAAAGGTTTCCCAAGGAGAAGTCAATTCTGTTCATGCTTCCACTCTTAAAGCACTTAAGTAATTCAGGTGTGCCCAGTCAAACCACACCTGGGTGAAGAAGAGGGAAATAAATATCAGGTGTTTATCTCTAAAATGAAAATTGTGGAACTGTTCCATTTGTGCATAATGCCTTTCTCATTTTATACTTTCAAGAAGAAAATGCCTTGAGAGATTTTTCCCCAACAGAATTTTCCAACCTCCTGTAAATGTTTCGTATCAGTGCAGCTACTAAAGTCTCTTATTTTAGATTACAAGATTGATAATTAAGTCAGCCTATTTCAGGGTCTCCCCCCTCCCCCAGCTTCTTCATTACAGCTATTTTCATTCTGGACTCTCCATACACTCTGTGCACCTGTAATCTGTATCTACATTGTATTAGTAGGATCCTCCTAATTAGATTTAATTTCTTCAAGTGAGGAAAAAAGTGACATGCTAAGCCTGCCAGTTCTTTGAAGAATGTCCTAGAAGGTCAAATGGTGTGTGTATAAGGGTTTTGTGATCCGTTTGACACAAGGAAGATAAGGCTGGTCAACATTTCAGACGCCTTCAGTAATGAAAAGCAAAGTAACCGGTATTGATTCCATTCACATCAATCTCAAAATGGTAAACAAAATAATTATATCCTCTGTATAGCAGTCTCCTGGGTACATGCAGATATACTTTACAGACAGAAGACAGCTCATTTAAATCAGACACTATGTGAAAGTCTAGTTTTCTTAGTTGAATGACTATGTAGCCCTTAAAGTGTCTGAAATCTCTACATGCCTTATTCCTAAATATTTAACCAAAATCAGAAACTGTCAGATCAGAACTTTTCCTACAGATTACAGCTCCACAGCTTGTCTATTTCCGAAATAACCGAAATACCTGTATTAGTGTTTTTGAAGCTTTTACAGTTCTAAAATATGTTGGTTTAGCACATCAAAGAAAAAATAAGTTTTAAGATTTTAAAATATCCCTCCCTCCTATGAAAGACCAGCTGCTTTCCCCTAGATTTCAACCTCTTCTCACAAGAAATAGTTGTGCTTATCCTGTAATTCTTATTAGTCTTCCCCTGTTTTTGTGGTACCATGATAAACTATACCCTGCATTACTTTAACTGATCAAGGGCTAAAAGGCTTCTCTCTCAGGTCTTGTTTTCTGCATCATTGCTGGAATCAGACAGTTCAATCCCATATACACCAAATCCCTGCCCGACAGCCTGCTCTTCCCAACTGCATTACTGCGACAGACACATCTGCATTTGGCACCTGTTAAGTTCTTCCACTACCACGAGCAGTAGCCAATTTCTTTGGCTAAACACTGCACCTTCAAAACACAGCAGTATTTAATCATTATTGCACAAGTAGTAAGCCTGTAGTACAAAAAAAAATAAAATCTGTAATAAGCCAATACATAATCTCATTTATACTTAAAATGTCTATTGTCAATTATAGGACTTCTCTCAGCCCAATTCTGTGTTTCCTAAAGGTAATTCTACATAGAAAGGATACTGCACTTTAACTTGAGTCTTTGTAGTTCTTGAAATACTGATACATAAAATGATGTAAAAAAATACAGAATCTATACCTTCGGTTTCCATAGAAAGGAGATTTCTCTGCACTGCTCCCCTGCCTTTCAGAACATTTAACTTGTGAAACTTTCAGCATCTTCCTTATCCCTTGTGGCACAGAGAACGACCTTCTACATTCAGATGCACAATGCTAAGAAAATTCTTCATTTAGGGCATGTAAACATTTAATCCAAAAGAAAGGGAGCGCATACAAGGTCAAAACAATATGGGACAGTAAAACACCTAGCAGGGCAGAGTTTAAGACAATGACAGTTCTCTTGGCCAATGTTAAGGTTACCAACATCACCCTCCTACAGAGAGGGAAATGAGAAGAATTTGCTAAATATAGCTAGAACTGGTTGGAAAGATGCCTATCCTTATTTGTGCATTCATCTGTTTAATTGTGGGCAATATAGTCCACTAGACAGCCTAAAGCAAGTGTGGATGTTCAATATTCTCTGAATTATACAACCTCAACCAGAGATTGGACTTAATTACACAGTTTACATCAGTTTAAATGGAAACTTTGTATTTTGAAACTCTCCACAGCTGTATGCACCTCAATTATTTTTTCAGGTTTTAGGAATGTATTAAATGCCTTCAAAACTGCAGGTCTAAACAAGGATGGTGAGAAAGGCCATGGAATTCTTGTGTTTATTGTATGACTGTGTCTTTCAAATCTAAATGTATAATATAAATACTCACATATGCTGACATCAAAAATCAAGTTTTATGCTCAGAGCTTCTTTAACTTTGGTAGTTTGTGGAGATTGACATTTTTCTTAAATTGATCTATAAGTGCATTTTTAAAATAGTTGGAGTAATTCAAACATACATGTCAATACATCTTACCAAATTAATCCATCTTTATTTGAAAATAAAGCTGTAACAATCACACAAACCTGAAAGAAACAAGCCACGAAGTTTATACATGCGCGATCTAAGCTTTTCAAAGGATTCCTAAACCCTTGGTTTCAGTGACAACACTGTAAAGAAATATAATGGAATTAAACTGGCACTAGGTGCCTAAATCCCTTTAAGACTTTGGGCCTAAATTCCTAACAGATCACTGAAAGTCTCAGCCAAGGTATCAATTTATTTATACATATAACTGGGATTCTCTCATGCTCCTTTTATATATATAATCAGCTTCAGGTTCTGTTTTAACATTAGTTCTTCAGAACCTTTAATACTAAGGTTCCTAAAAATCAGAGTTATCATACTGCTTCTCTGCTTCCAGAACAGTAGAAAGTGGTTTGTGGCATCATAAATGAACTGAGGTGGTTGTTTCCTTGACTAGATAGATGAGCATGGGTTGAGATTCAGAAACCCCACCACAAACATAATAAGTAGTTTGGAAAAGCTGAAGACTGTTTATCACCTGCAGGAACATACCACAGTGAAACACAGGGGAAAAAAAACATGGTAACCTACAGAGGTTTCAAACTTACGGTTTGTACAGTTCAATAATCTTCCATCGTCACACCACATTAAAAACAGCACCTCACCCTCCACCTCTAAAATACTGCTTCAGGAGAGGGAACATGATTTTGACTTCCATTATCCTCCAGCCTGCAGCAAGGAAGTGCCTGGGTCCTGAATCAGAAGAACCCATAGGAATTTAGCAAGTGCTATTTCTGCTTGTAGTAAAATCTTCAATATGTAATTTACATCTTGATATGTCATCATTTCTTGGTATTTAACTTAGTAACAGCTTCTCTAAAGTAGAGATTTTATTACATAAATTACAGAAGTAGCAGACTGGGTGTAGTGGAGACAGCATAAATTTCTGAATCAATACAAAATATGTCCCTGGTAGTAGTTGTTATTCTATGCAGGTATGTTATTGATTACAGTCATAATGGTCTCACTTTAGCTGCCATCAATAACTCACTACTTGTATTGTCACACTGAATTAAAAAAGAACCAGTCTAAAAATATGAGGAGAAGTTATACCAGCATGGCATGACCCAGCCTGTGGTGCAAAGAAGCAAACACTGCCAGTTTAAGTTAGGATTTGTGTTTGAGACTTCACTCGACATTACAGTGATAAAATAAAGTCAAATGTGATCAGGATAAAACAGTATGTGTCCTACACATTCCATAAAACTTTTAAATTTATGGATCCTGCATACAATAACAGTTTTTAATCCCTTGGGACCATTAGAATCCATGTACTGTTATGCAAAACTGAATCAAAAATTTTTGAGTGGTTATTTTACTGATAAACAGTAAAATAATTGTAAAGGATTGTAAATTAAATAATTGTAAAAGAATTGTAGAAGGATTGCTAGATTACTTCAGTTTTTTAACATCCTAATTTTGGAAAACAGTCTCCATAAAATACCCATATTTGCTACTCAGCAGAGAGATGCTCACAAAGTGTCAGTTAGAAGACATGATTCAACCTCATAGACTGGTTTACTCTCCAGAGAAGCCTGTCTGTATCCACTATTTAATCCACAGCCAGAAGTGGCTGCCCTTTCTAAATCAGGCCCAAAGTTACTGTAGCTACCCCAACTTGAGTGTCACGTCTGAGATTCTCCTTCCCCAAGACAGTCGGCACTTTATGAACCATATTTTAAGTCATTCTTTAATTTGCTTTCCTCCGGGCAATCTCTGCAAGCTTTGCTACTCTGCATACTGTTAAAAAGATCATAATTTTCCCCTTTTAAACCTGCAAAAATTAGACTATCCAATGTCATTATATACATTCAGCTCTCATCAGGCTGTGAATCCAGTAGCCATGGACGCTGTTGATAGTGAAACATCGCAATACAGTTTCTCACCAACGGGATAATACAGCAAAAAGGACTGTGCCATCATTTCTGTCACTGTTCTGAACAGCAGTTCCTTAAAATTTTATCACTACATAACCCAAATTAAACAGAGAACATTTACTGTAATGAGAAGGTTTCATGGAGGTATTCCAGCTCATGGGTAGAACTTTCACCACTAGAGCAGATGAAGAAGAGGTAGTTA
The DNA here is from genome assembly GCA_013400495.1 of Nicator chloris. Classification (NCBI taxonomy): domain Eukaryota; kingdom Metazoa; phylum Chordata; class Aves; order Passeriformes; family Pycnonotidae; genus Nicator; species Nicator chloris. Next base: position 391,748 of record WAAE01007692.1, read on the forward strand.
AATTACTGGAAACAGTACGTCTAGTGTCACTAACTTTACATTGCAATGAATGTAGATTAGTTAATAGAAGACTTTTTTATACAGGAACAAGTTAGGGCAACATTTTTCTGTACAAAAACCCCCCATGATCATTTCTTTTATGAGAGCAGAAATAAGAGGGGAAGGTAACTAAGCTTAGAGCAGAAAAAGGGCATTTGTGATACAAAAAGCCCATCTCCTGTAAAGCTACTGCTCAGCACCTCAATCAGTCAGTATCACTGCACCTGTAAGAATTCTTACAGATTACTTCATCACGTAATTCCAAATATATCCAACCAGAAGGCAGGTCTTGCTATCAATCCCCTGAAAAGTCCACTCTCACGGATAACAGTGCAAAGCAAGCACTGATGCCTAATTCTAGACTCCAAATTACTAGGTTCTGAAAGAAACAAGGAAAATAATAAATACTTTGAGTTTACAATAACGACAAAATGTCAGAACTTATCCCAAACCGATTTACTCGCTTCTTCCCTCTCGCTTGCAATGTTTAAGATGTAATTCTTCAATAATGCATTTCAGAAGACGGTAAATGCTTCAGAACTCTTAAATAAACCATTAAGCAGCTAAACAGTACCTGTTCTGGAGGACAGTGGCCTGTTGTAAGGCACTAGACTTCAAGTTTCCAATGGCTTATGACAGCAATAAAAAGGCAAACAAAATAAATAATAAAAATGAAATTGTGAAAGATACCTTGACAGTGTCCTTTTAATTTTCAGCCAATTTGAGATGTCACGTAAGCACTGAAGCAGCAAAGAGGAGATACTGCTTAGATAGCAAAAATCTCAATTCCTCCCTGACCTACAAATCAGAAGCTAATAGATTAGGGGTGCACTGGTGTATCTCTGCACAGTATCTCATGGAAACCTCCTCGCAGCTTCTGAAACAAAATGCATGTGCTTCGAGATGCAGAAAAAGCACAACTATAAATAACATCAACTGAAGCATGCACAGAAGATTTTGACAACCCAGTCAAGGACCTTATGGAACAAAAATCCCAAATTGTCTAAGAAAGCCATCATATCTGAAGAGATGAAGCATACTGCATGTAGCTCAGGAACAGAAAGGTCTTCCCAGTGCAATATAAACTGGAGAGGGGGACAGAGGCACAACCCTGCCCATATGTTCTCAATGGATTTCAGCACCTTGTAATACTGCCAGCAGCAGCATCACCACTCTGCAAGTGGTGGATGAGAATTACCTTCTTGGACCACTTAGTCTGTAAACTGTGATCGAAATATTGCAATTTTACTCTTTCTAAATATATAGTCAAAATATATATTTGACTATAGTCAAAAATCACTCAACGTATCCCATGGTAATTAACATCAGTTGATTATAGAGCATTAAGACCTGCAGAATCAGACCAAGATAGCTTTCACAGAGTTGTTCACCTAGATGGAACAAAAACCATGTAACTACAAAGCAGAATATACATAAATGTACATACACATATAAATGCAGTGTCAATTTTTACAGAATTTGATAAAGTAACCTGTTAAAAAAAAATGAAGCCAGTCACTTCAAGAGTATAATGCTGCCTTAGTTAAGATTCATTATTTTCAGAAAGACACATTCATTCCAACAATGGTAAGCTCCTAGTAATGACAACATTGTAAAAAAATATATATTCTTTGTAGGAATGAAGAGAAACTAGATATGAATTTCATTAACTAAATCAAAGCATTCTCTACAAAAGGTTAAAATATTTTAAAATGTCACCCATATATACATTCCTGCTGGGTATCTTACACATTTTTTATCCATAAGATTAACTGATATTCCAAGAAAAGCATTTATTTTGGTGGAGCAAAATGTCAGACTACCCTGAAACAGTGGCAATCAATTAGTCTCATCAGGACTCCAAAATATTATTTTCTTTGATCACTGTAAATAAATTAATGATGAGTAATCGATATTGTCCACTTACTACTAAATAATTAGCCATTTACAGACAACACACCAAATGCCACTTCAAATTATGCCAGAGGGTTGACTGTCAGGCTTTCAAAAGATTGGGTATTACTAAATTAAGCTGTCTGTTCTTAGAATGTTGCACAAAACCAGTCACAAAAAGAACTAGATTCACTAGAATTAGCTATTTCTCTTACATACTATTTAAAACAAGTGTGACCTAAGCTCATGGAGAACACGTAGACCTCTAGAACCTCAGCAGACAGCATCAGAAGTAGTTTTTCAGTTTGTTTTGGACTGCCTGTGAAATACAAGGGTAGGAGTGAAATTACAAACAGGGAACAGAACACTTGCACCAATGTTTGTCAAGTTACATGTATTTTTACACAAGTTAGCTAAAGGAAATAAAAGCCACTTCATTATCTAAAGTGATTGCTCCTTTTCTCAGATGCTCAGGGGGTTACCGGCCTTGCTTCAGCTCACAGGTAGACCACATCCTACCTGAAATTTAAGAAAATCTCCCTGTTCTTATTTTAATGCTTAAACCCATGATTCCGCTAATGCCCTTCTCTGAAGAAAATATGTTTGTCAAGTTACATGTATACTCTAAATGTCTTGCATTATGAAAAGAACATTTTTGCTAGAAGTAGGTGGATTTTAATCTTAAAAGTCTCACTGCTAATTTCCAGGAGACACACATGAAGTCTGAATAAGGTAACTGCATGCAACACGTGAAATTCCTTCTCTATCCATACTGGTGTAACCCTAGAGTTGGCCTTTTCCTCCTTATTCTGTAGAGACAGACAAGAACGTAAAAGAATTTGACCTAACTGCTTTGAAGGTAACTATGATGGCTACTAAGATGCCCCCACACCTGACAGAATACTGTCAAACTCTGGTTAAACCAGAAAGACACAAGCCAAATGCGAAATCACACTTAGCTGCTACAGCATTTGTTTACAATGTCTGTGTCAATGATTTATACTCACACAATAAAATATTAAGAGCAACAAACTATAAACCTGGCAGCACAAGAATTCTAACAGGTTTTCCTTGCAGTGTATCAATTCTGACACTACCCAAGACCCACCAAAAGCACTGCAGATAAAATGTGTTGCATTACATAAAATCAAGTCCAGAAGCTTAGTTTTATATAACTGTAATATGCATACAGATGGTGTTCAGGACAAGATATCTAATCTAAACTACACTTTGTACAAAATTTGAAGTATGAGCAAAAGGCAAGAATTTTGCCATTTCTAGTACAGAGTCCTAACTCAATAAAATGGGAAACTCCCTCTATTTGTGGCTCTTATTGGTTCTTCCAATATTAAAAACTTCCTGATGCTGTAATCAATTGCAGAGATTTTGAATTAACAGATGAAATTCAAAGGGAATTATTTTTCATCTATTTTGGCCAAATAGTAGGTTAAAACTATGGTTATATTAATTGAAATTCAGTTATTTATGTTGACAGCAACAGCAACTATGGCATAAAAATAAAATAAGCAAAGTCCAGTTTATAGAGATCACCAATGTCAAATAAAATACAATCTATGATCTCTGAACAATACACAAGGATAAATCATGCAGTGAAACTATGCAGTCAAACTATTGTTCTTACAAACCATGCCTTCCTAATGCATTCCTTTAGCCAAGCAATGGGAAGATAAACCCATTTGCCTAATGGAGCATATAATTTAAATATTTCAGACAAGAATTGACAGAGATGCTGCTTAAAATAAATTTAAGAATCACCCATCCAAATACCTTCTAGGATGAAGACCCGAGCATAGTTCACAACTTATTTTTTCTATACGAACTCCAAACTCTTCAGCCCCTGCAGTTACTTTAGTCACCGTGCATACCCTGTATTACTTTATTACAACAAATCTTTTCCCTTTTTTCCATAGGGGATTTGATACGAGGCTGCATTTTTTCTCTCTTTTGCAGTGCAACATTTCTAAAACCACTAAAATTTCAGATTTCACTACTGCACCATGCAGTCCTGCACAATTTTGTAAACAAAATATGTCTAAATTTATGGAGCCTTAAAGGACTAGTGCATTCAGCAGATTGCAGTACCCTATCCACAGGAAGTAACAATCAGCCAATGTCAATATTCTGTCATCTAGAAACAGGATTTTTTTACCATAAAGCATTCCCATTAATACAAATCAGAAGGGCTGTTTCCCGCCTCCCCCCCCGCAAAACTTGTGTTTAGGGTTTAAGCTATTGGTACGATAACAGGTCTTCACTTGATAAAAAAAAAATCTGCTTAGAGTTTTTTTAACATGCGTTAACATTAAATACCACGTTTTGCATTGTGACCTACCTAAAGGCACAACAGTACAACGTAACAAGCAAAGTGCATGTTTTAAGAATTCCCCCTTTCGCATACACAAACAAGTGCCTACATGACAAAAAAAAGAGAAAAAGCAAGAAACACAGTCTTTACTATTTCATATTCGCTAGAAGTGAACATTTCAAAGAGTTTTTCAACTTCTACAAACGTCAGATTTTAACCATGGACCTCAATACCGCAGGGAAAGCGAAAATTGAAAAATAACCCCTAATTGTGGCTTTTAAGTCTGTAATGGATGTCGCGTGTGTGAAAAAAATAGGTTAGTTTTGTTTGGTCTTTGCTACAAAGAGACTCATCTCCTATGCATGCCACAAATAACCTGAGCAATGACTTCCCTCCATGATACGAGCTGCCCATCATATTGTAGGACTATTACAATGTTGGTTTGTTTAGGGGTTGCTTGTGTGTGTGGCTTGCGTATGTAATTCAGGCATTCGCATACATCAACTCCGCGTTGCGCATCTCACAATAAACTGATGAACGCTGTTAAACCTGAACCAGCAACCTTTAGCAAACAAAGAAGTCTAGCCCGGAATCGTGATGCAAAATCACCCCAAAACGTACTACACCCTGCAAGAACCTCACAGAAAAAAGCCCAGTAACCTCATTCATTCCCCCCAACCCAGCGATATGCTCACCATCTCTGTCTTATTTCTCTGTCCTCAGCTTATTTTCCTTGCTGCTACTGGCTTCAAGCAGGCGGTGTACAAAAAAAAAAGGAAAAATGTTTAAAAAAATAAAATTAAAAGGGGAAATGCCCCCCAACTCTTCAATAAACCGCTCGGCAGCCGCTGGGCAGCATGTCAGTCCCTTGTCTTCCTCTCCCACTCCCCGCGCAGGAGCCGCTCCCGCCGTGCCCGCCCCGCGGGTGCCCGTCCGTCCCCCGCGCGTTCCCCGGGAGAGCGGCCGGGCTGCACCAGCTCCTCCCGCCTGCTCACCCACCGAGGCAGCCGAGTAGTCGGAGCCGGGCTGATTTTCCCCTCCCACCTCCACATTCCTATTTACAAAGGGTATCCGAGACCATCTTTATCCAACGGGGGGGTGGGGGAGGAAGGAGGGGGAGGTGGAAGAACTTATTAACCCTTTTCTTGCATTTACCTTTTCCACTGTGATTTTTGGAGCTCACAGGGGAATTCCCCTTCTCTACAGAGCACATGGACTCGTTGTCATGGGGCCCACAGAGTCCCCGCTCCCGCACCCCGGCTTGGCCGCTGACGGTGCTCCCGGCGGCCTCAAAGCCGCTTCAGAAAAAAGATCCAAGGACACGGCTAGAAAACGCGCACCNCAACCGGAGCGCCATTGGCACGGCCCCGCCCCGCCGCCGCGCTCTGCCGGTCGCGCCATGCGCCATTGGCCCGTGGGCCTGTCCGTCACAGCGCGGCGGCCCCGCCCCCCGCGGGCGGTACGGTGGGGGTGGGCGGAGGAGCGGCCGCGGCCCCGGGGCGGGAGTGGGCGAGGGGCTGCGCTGGCCGTGGGGGAGAGCGGTGCCTTGGCGGTGTGCGCTCGGCAGGAGCGATAGGGACCTTTCTGTCCCCTTCCTGCATGGGTGCCCCTGCCCCGCTGCGCGGCTGGAGGGTTTCTGCGCTCGGGAATGAACGCTGCCTGGCACAGCTGTTCGCCCGGAGGTTGCGGGCCCAGCTGGTGGCTGAAATGCTGTGGCAGAGGGCCCGTCAGGTGCAGCGCAGCGAGGTAATGCTGGCACGCGATCCGCATGGATTTGTCTAACTTGACCTCGGCGTTTGCAGTGATCTGTGCGCTGCCATCGTCACCTCTCAGCTTTGTCTTTGGTAACCTGAATAGCTTGAGCTTCCTACACCCCTATTTTATATCGTGTTATTCCCTTCATTAATGTTCTTTCTTTGAATGATTTCCTGTGTTTTTCCTCCCTCCCTAACCGTGCGTGCCAGAAATGGTGCAGTGTTCCAATGTCTCTGTGGTCTGGACAAAGACAGTGTCACTCCCCTGTCTTTGCTATATATTCTGTATTTTATACAGTAAATGGTTAGGATAGTTTACCACAGTATTACCCTGAGAGGCCACATCGAAATATTAACAGATTCTTTTTTGAGGTACTTTTTGCTATGCTAGCCCCATCCCTGCATTCTTTATTTCCAGATGCATTTCCTCACATTTTATGATCTTAAAAATGCAATTTACTGGAGTGGGATGATTTATTGGGCACATCAGATGATTTTGTAACCAGTTGTGAATTATCTACTCATTTATTAGGCTAGAAAATTTACTAATAAATGTCTTGCATCATCTATACAATTGATACAGATATCAAACTAGATCAGAGCAAGAACCCATCTCTAGAAAACTGTCAGGGACTGTGATGTCTCCTCTTTAAAGCTGCTTTTCGAGACCTCTCAGGGAAAAGATGTTTAATCCATGTAAGGTGTGCTTTATGCAGTCCAAATAATGTGCATTCTAGCACTCAAAAAGCAAACTCTTTAAACAAATGTCAGGACTATTTCTCTTAGTTCTTGAAACCAACTGAGGACAATTCTACCAGCCTTTCATTAAGCTTCTGCTTGTATTTTAGCTTTCTCCAAGAGAGGTTCTGCCTTGACAGTACCACTCTCTTTAAGTGGATACAGAATCAGAGCCTGCTTGGGAACAGTCTATTCAAGTTTGACAGTGGGAGTTATACACTGATCCCCTGGGACAGGGTCTGGAAAGGGGCAACAACAACTAAGCTGGTTTAGACGGTACAAAAGGTAGACACACAAGATAAAAGGAAGTGTCAGAAAGGCCACCAAATCCAGTATTCACAAATTCCTGCGGTGGACACATTTTGTGTAGCCTCCTAAAAGGCTTTTTAAATTACTCTGAACTTATTCTTACTTCCCATATGTATTAAAAATAGAAAAATAATCAGTAAAAACCACCGTTAAGTTTTAAGCCTATGAACACTTTCTTCTTCCCATAGACACAACTGCTGCTGAAGGTATGCAGATTATCATCTGAAGATTTTTAACAGGTGTTGAGCACAGAAGCTAAACAGTCTTTGGTCACACTGATGAGTCTATACTTTGAGACTCATACAGAGTGCCAAAAGGAACAATACATTACATTTAATGTGCATGCGTTTTACCAAATTCAATGTAACAGAGATTTGTATAATTTATTTAGTCATCAGATAACTGCTTTAAATAACAACTCTGTACCTGAAAGTATAAATACATTCTAGGTTTATATGTCTCGAGGTAATAACTGCAATCTATTACTGTGTTTCAGAAGGAGTAGTACAAAGAATCATGATCATACACTCACCCAGTAATTTTCATCAGTAAATCTCAAGAGACCTTGCAAAGGTCAGTGTGATCATCCCATTGTTGATGATGGAGAAGGAAAGCATTGAGATGAACTTGCTCAATGTCATATGCCAGAGCAGTGCTAAAGCTGACAATTGGCTTCAGGTTTTCTGTATCCAGGATGAAAGGTTTTGCCTTGCAGCCACCTAACACATCCATATACCCCTGGGAATTCTTTTAATTACTGTTTCACATCTTCTGTGTATTGGGTTTATCGGTGTTAGAACCTGGAAGCGCACTCCAGGCTTTTATGCTGTTTCCTTACAGGCTTCACTATAAAACATTTTGTAATTTACAGGCTCCACTGAAACCCCCTATTGCCACCCATGAAAAAAAAATCAGAAATAAGTTTGAGACTTTGTTTGAAAAATGAAATATTAATATTTCAGCAGGCCAGAAAGGTGACACAGATACAATCCCAACCCAAATCTGCAGATCTAGGTAAAATTACTATGTTTTGTTATCAGTTCTGATCATGCTGTGCTAATAACTGAAAGCAAATTTGACGTTGTCACTTGTGTTTTCCTCAGTCCTCAGGAAAGCTGTCCTGGCTGGAATTCATCCCATTGCAAACTCAGGGCTCAGTGACTTTGGGGCCCTCCTGGTGGCAGAATCTCTGCTGAAGGTGGTCAGAGGAACAGCATCCCACACAGGGGCCTTGTTCTGAGGGGTCAGGAGCTACATCCAAACCCACTAAGATTGTCAACAGCCTGGGTGTATCTGTCCTCAGAGGTATGAGTGCTGTGAAGCTCAGATCAGGCATGTAATGTTATTATTTCACACCTTCATAGAATCAGCAAGGTGAGAAGAGACCTTTAAGATCATGAAGTCCAACCTCATTACTGTAATTTTTATAAACCACATTACCAGATCTTAAACATCTCCAAGGATGGCGGCTCTGCCTCCTCCCTGGGCAATCTGTTCCAATGCCTGACCACTCTAGCAGTGAAAAAAAATTTTCTACTACCCGAATTTCTCGCCTCAGCTTGAAACCAGATATGCCGGCAGCAGGCTGAGGCAGCCAAGAAGCAGCTCATGCACTATGACATGACTCCCCAATGTGCTGGGGGATGCCGGGCGGTGTCGCACCGGCCCCTCGCACACACCCCGCGGGGGTACAGGGCCGGCAGGGCCCGCGGGACACGGCCCCGCGCCAGGGCACAGGGAAGGCGTCGGTGCCCGCGGGACACGGGCCAGGGGCACAGGGAAGGCGTCGGTGCCCGCGGGACACGGGCCAGGGGCACAGGGAAGGTGCCGGTGCCGGCAGCGCCGGCGGGAGGAGGAGCCGGGCCCGGCCCCCGGAGGGGCGGTGCTGGTGGGCCCGGCCGCCCTCCGGAAGCGGCGCGGGAGACGCGCGGTGCGGCGGCCGTGGGTGAGTGAGGGAGGCGAGGGAGGGAGTGAGGGGCCGGGGGTCTCCGTGCCTGCAGGGCGGGCTCGGACACAGCCCGGGGGCGTCTCAGCTGACACCAGCAGCCGGGAGCTGACGGGCTCCTGGTTTGGGGGGCTGTGTGTGCCGTTCCTGGCCACCGCCACAGCCCCGGCCCTCCCCGCCAAGGAAGGTGCTGCTCCTGAGCGCCATTTGCTAAAGGTTTTTATCCTAAATTCATACAGCAGCACCTCTGGGGATATTTTCAGGTGTCAGTTCACACCTGTGTTCCTTGGTTATGCGATGGCATTTCATTCCTGCGTGGGTGGTGGCTGGTTGGTACTTGTGTCAGGTACAGGAGTAATGGAATTAAGTAAAACTTAATTTTTAAATTAAGTTTTAATGTATGGTGACCCTTTGAGGTTAAGAAATAGTCACAGATAGACAGTGAGAACTACTAATGTCTTTTGGTGGTTCGTCCCTGAAGAAAGCCTAAGAATTGTACAAGATAAAAATACAGCTTTTATCTAAGGAACAAGCCTTGCAAAAGGCTCTGGGTCTGCAGATCCGTGGCTGAGGAGAAACTCGTGCTCTTGAGAAACCGGGGCAAAGGCTGTTTTACTCCATTCTTGTAAGTGTTTCTAAAACATGATGTGGTGAAAGGTTATGTTTACTGGCGTTTGTTCCTCATGGGAGCTGTACAGTGGACCTAATCTAGTAAAACGCCAGAGACAAATTAAGCACCTGAAAATAAAATTAGCCCATTAAACTTGGGAGTGCCATTCACCTTACATGTTATTTTCTGTGTTTCATAAGTGTTGTACTTTTGCATTGCTGTCTCTTGCAGGGAAGACTGACTCTTCACTTTGGTAGGGTTACAAAGCCTGGGTTGCTTACAAATGCTCTTCATAGAGAGCAACCTGGAAATCATCAAATTATAGATCCATCTATTCCACTTCATCTTTAGTTATTGGTATTGCTACAGTGGAGCATGTGGTACACAAGGGAAGTGCAAAAACAAAACAGAAAAATGCAGCCATGAAACACTTTTCTCTGAGGGAAAAAAGTTTACTTTTAAGAACTAATTAAGGATCTCTTGGTGATTTTAAAGTTCACTATTAAAAAAAAACAACCCTCACTTCAGTAGTGGAAGAAAATAAATCTAATTTTATGGCCCTTCCGTGGGCGTTTGAGGACTATAGGTGTCAATTTCATTTGGACATACTCTAAGGAGACGGTAAAATAGTTCTGTACTCCAGTAACCACGAGTTATTGTTGTAGTACATAAAATTAGCAGATTCCAGGGAATAATGGTTTTTAGCTGTGTTTTAGACTGCACCTAAACAATAGTTTTGGATCAGCTGAGAAGCAATTCAGATCACTGTGGTAACTGACAGATGTTATTTATGATGCTTCATTTGTGAATACGAAATACGTAACAAATGGCTTCATTTTTCAAAGCCTGCTACTGGGAGTTCTTAAGGGTAAAATAGTTTTATGCCAAATTGTGAACTGATTGCTTCTAATCAACCAAATGATGGTAGAACCGTATGAGAAGAACATACACAATCTATCATGTTTGGGTCTCTTGAAAAGTCCTTCTAAGTGGTACCTTATGCTGGCGTGTATCCACTCAGGCTTTTAACAGATCCTTCAAATGAGCAAAACAACACACTGTGCTGTCTAACAGAATACTGTAGCACAGAACAAGAATGCTAGTTACTTTAATGTCATTTCCAAATTAGTGGTGCCATTTGGAGCAGAACGCTTAATTACAGGATGTTTGTGGTTCTTGTCAAGCTGGTTTGTGTGTATTAGGCATAAGTTGGACAGCAAACTAGAAACATTACAGAAATAGGAGATTGTTGCAGTCATGTCATCCTTGGTAAATTGTCTTATTGACTAGGAATAAACAAACTAGAATTTATAAAAGCTCATTATCCAGAGAGCAGTCTTCACTGTCTCCAATCTAGAGCAGAGGATTTCTTCCCCCTTCCTGCAGATCTTGCCACTTTGCATAGTGTGTATATTCTGGGTTGTATTCTCCTCAAAAAGAAAATCAGAAAGCGAGTGTTGCACCCCAACTTAGCCTTTTCTATTTGAACTCTTTAAACTGTGGCACCTCCTACATCTCGAAGGATAGTTCTGAAGGCACATTTTCTGCAGAAATGGAGCTCGAAAATCAGCTTTTGATCTAGCTTTGGAGTTGCTCTAGGATCAAGTTGCAAGTGGAAGTCAGTGCTGGCCTAATCTTTCACCTTCTCCTCTCCTTGGTCTGTGGGGACTCAGCTGAGTGACGAGGAGGCTGAGTGGAGCACATCTGCTTTGCAGCTCCAGCTCTGTGCAATGTGCTCGTCTCAACCCCGCAGTTGCAGCACCAGCTTTTATGGGAATATGAGCTTGAGAGAATGGCACCTGCACAGAGTTTTTGATTGAATGTTTATGTACTTACCATATCTACCACAGCCTCTCTTCAGTTTTTTTTCATCTTAGTGTTTTGTTAATTATTGTAAATTTCAAAATATCCAAGTTTGAGTCTGACTTACAGTATACTTCTGTTTAAGACTTTAAGGGTAGTATGCACAACACATGTTGCAAGTGCAGTGTCAGCTTTGATCAAAGAAGGTACCAAAATACATTGCTTGCCTCCTTTGCCAGTTAAGTGTTGCTGCTATTTTAAGGGGTAACTGTTTTATCTGGCTTAAACACTTCTGTCTAAATTAAAAAAATTTAAAAAAAAAAGGTTGGACTATTTATATAGGACCTATAAACATTTACGGTTGACTCAAGGCTGGCAGGTAGACCCTGAGATAAAAAATGCTAGTTTGATATTTGGGGTTAATAAAAGCATAAAAGTAACTTAAAGAACTGTAATTTCATCAAGCAGGGTTGATGGAGTGACAAAAAAGATTCTGTCAAAGCAGTAATACCTAATAATGGAGATATTAGAAAGATACTGAAGTGTTCAAAATATTTGTCCTTCCAGATAACTGTGATGAGTATTGCAAACTTGTTTTGCAGCTGTTTTCTGACTGGCAGTTTTTGTTTAATCTTTATGTTGGCCGGTAACTTTGCATGAGCAGCTAGACCTACTTGATTATTTGAAGGGAACTCAATAAATCAGCTAATGGAGCCTGAAACCTGTTTATTAAAATAGTGGTCTTATGAGTGATTAATTGCAAGCAGCTTTTTGTCGAGTACTCCATTTCATTATCTGACAGGGCACGTGATGAATACTAGTAGCCATATATTCATAGTCAGCAAGAGGACTCAGAGATAATTGTCATTAAAATTGTATTTTCTATCCTTGCTTTCACCAGGTGAGCTTCTTTGTACTTTACCAAAAAAAAAAAACCCAAAGTTTGAAGGATTCCCCACCATACTCACAGTAGTGCTGTAGAGGGGAACCTCTAAACCCATGGATTTGGGGGTGATCTCTTCTGAGCCGCGAGTGTTGTTTCTGAAGTAGTCTGTGTGTAGAAGATCCAAGTCTTCCAGTACTGGTAGTTCAAGTCCAGTATGATTGCAGTCTACTGAAAATTCAGCAATAGGACTCTGAGAAGCAGCATATCACCTTTTCAAAAGTGGTTAGATTTTCTCTATAAAGCTGGCTATAGGTCTTTTTAAAGACCTGGCTAGTAAATCAGTTATCCAAAATTCAAGACTGTGTCTTCATTTATTATGAATTTCTGAAGTGGTTATTTTGGGATTGACTTGATAGAGGCAAAGAAAGCCAACAGTGTGATTTAATTCAGTTTTCAGTGCCTTATTCTGCAACCTGTTAAACAGAAAATAGTTGGGATAGCTCTGCTGTTGCTGCTCTTAGCTCATAGATTATAAGTCAACTTGAGAGGGAAATTCCTTTTATCAGCAAACAGAATTTAAAATACTTTGAGGTATATTTATATATATACACGGACACACACACACCCCCCTGTGCACTTACTTTCTTGTCAAGCGTGTCAGGAGTGTTGCACCTTTTTTTGAGTTATTTCATGTCCTGCAGCAGAAGAGTGTCTTTGCAGGACATTGGGTTGCAAGACTGAACTTGTGCTATGACAACAAGCAGGCTCATTGTAGTGCTGAACTGTGACTTCACAGGAGCCAGCAGCTATGGGCACGCTGTTAATTTTAAATAAAATCTGTATAAATGCTGCACTTGCAGCTCTGTTTCTGGTAATGTCAATGTAGTCAAGATAATCCATTTCCTGATACCTCTTATGACAAATTATGTAGAAATTAAAGAGCAAGAGAGACACTTTCTACGTATCTTGAAAGTATGGTTAAAATCCTACTATTTGTACAGAATTTTTTTCAGTTGTTGAGTTGCTCAGATGGCCTTAGAGTTGTGGGGTTGGATTCTGCCTCCCTCTCCCCTTGACTTACCTTGAAAGCCCTTGCATGGCAAAAGCTCTCAGTAGCAGTAAAAAATGGTTGTGTGTCACTGGGTGGTAGCACTCCCATAATTGTGTGAGCAGTCATAAAAAGTAAAGATCAGACTGCAGTTTTATTACCAGAAAAATGTTAATTGGACAACACAAAATATTTGAAAGCTGTTTTGTTGGTTTGAAATGGAAAGCACATTTGTCATTCCATCTGCATGGCCAGAATTTTAAATATAGCACAAGTGCTGGAAACTCCTCATCAAAACGTAAACTCTGGACACAAAATGTCCAGTGTATTTCTGTTTGTACCTGATCTTTTACCCAATGCTAAACAATAATAATTTCTCTTGGGCATTGATAATAGCTTGGCCTAAATTATACTTTTTTTGCAGGTCTGTGAGTGCCTTTAATGAGGCTTTTTCTGGCTTCTGCAACAGTTCCAGTCTTATTTTGTCCTTTATTCTAACAGAAGCATTTTGCCTTACTTAAGAGAAGGGAAAAAGCAAAGGTGCTTTATTGGTAATGACAACCAAAAAACAACAAAAAAGTTATCATGTATAGCACTATTTTCTCTTTTCATGCTAGCACTCTAGACTTCGTCAATATTTTCCTGATACAAGTTTTTTTCCCAAAAAAACCGTAAGAATTTGGTTAGTAAACCAGTCTTTAGAACTATTCTATTTTGGAACTTTTATTTATGTATTTGTATTGTGAGCTATTAGTCAGTGCATTGCAATCCTTAAGCTTCAGCGCAGCAGCAAGTTTCTCTTTTTATAATTTGCAGTGTAATGGATAATCTTTATTTACATTTTAGGCTATTACAGAATGACCTTGCATTGAGCCTTTGTGGAAAAAAACAAGATTTAAACGTCAGTTCTTCAATGTGCATCCTTCTATTCAAATTTGACCCACGGCCAGTTTCAAAAAATGCATACAGGTAAGATGGTTGTAGTTAGAACAGACTTGCTTCTGTGATATTTTACACAATTCCTTTTTGTAGCCAGTGTGTGAATTACAGACTCAAATCAGTATTATGTGTTCCATTGTGCATTTATAGTATTTAACTTCATGGCTTTCCCCACTGGAGGAGTTGCTGTAGCATTTTTACAACCCTTTGCTTTGAGAAGTCTTGGGCTTTGTAATCATGGACCTTTTGCTGATCATCTGTCATGTGCTGCCTAAGTCCTTTAAATATTGCACTCCAGTGTTTGGAAGTCCTACCTTCTACTTTATTATTTAAACTAAGGGGATTCCTGTTTGTTGGGCATCACAGTTGTAGCTGTCCCCCTGCTTTCAGTGTGATAAATACGTTTAGGGCTTCCAGTTTGCAACCAAGGAATTTCTAGTAAGTGTCCTAGCCTTTCCCCTCCCCAAATCTCCTTGCAATTAAAACTGTAGACAATAAACTAAGTCATGTGTATGAAATGTTTAGCCAAAAACTGAAGAAAAAACAAGCTTGCAGACTTCTAGGCAAGTTTATAAAAATTTCTCGATGTCATACAGTGAGTTTTCAATGTATTAAACATCCTGTAATAATTTTCTTTCTCATTGTAGCCTGTCATTTTTAAATTTCATATCCAACATCAATATCTTCGAGTACACTGAATATGTAATAAAAAGACAGCACTTCAGACTATGAAGGTTTATTGCTTTCTGTATTTATATATACTGTATAGGTTCCATATTACTTTGTAGGGTACAAGTATTGGTATTCATCCAGAAACCATCAGAGTCAGTCTGCTCAGTAAATTGTGCCTTTCACTGTTTTTTCTGTCCTCTTGTATTAAGAAGCAGATGCCATTCCATAGAAAGAGAGGAAACGAGAACCAAAACCTCAGTTGTCCACAGTGCATTCCTTTCTGCATCTGGAGCCTGCCTTAAAAGGGATTTTGTTTATGATGTGACTGGTGCTGAATTAATATATCCATTTATTTGGACTGACTTTTTCTGTGTTGGTAGTTAGCAAAAGACAGATTCATCAATTTGATGCCTCTTGGGAAAATCCTTTGGATATAAACTGCAGTTGCTTGCCAAGTGAACTTTCTGCCATGATCAAGTAGAACTTAGAGTTGTTTACTTGCTATAAAAAATTGCATCAAGATTGAAATTATTAATTTATATCAGAAAACAGCTTGCTGTCAGTGTCAGAACAGGACACCACTTTTGAGATGTTTCGCCCAAATTCAGGAATGTTTAATTGTATTTAACTTTCCCAATATCTTTTGTTAAGCAGTGCCTTGCTCTATACCTGAGATAAATCACTCTGAGCTACCTGTTTGGGTGATAAACGCCAGGCCACAGTGTTCTTGGTGTCAGATTTTAACATGAGATACATAACTTTAGTCCTTTTATTTTTTTTCCTTAACACACCATAACAAAATCTTTTTGCTTTTCTTTATTTAGGAGAATGTTGAAGTTTTTTTCTTCTTTAATAGTTCCTATGTTTTTTTCACCTTTGCCTCAGCTTTCTAAAGGACTGAGTCTCAGGTCTGAGTATCAGCTGGGAGTGGTGCCCAGCCCTCCTAATTCCAAGCTGTATTAGAGCCAATGGGCCAAGTGAGACATCTCTCTACAAGTCCTTGCTAAGGGTAATTTTTCTTGACAGTTCAAGCATCACTTTGCTGTAGCTCTGTTTATTTCATGGTAAGGTCTTGGAACAGTTTTCCCAACCAAAAGGGCATTCCTAGACCTGCAGACACTAATTTCACTGTCTATCATGAGGCAGGCAATTAAACCTTCCTTACTGTTCTCTGCTTTGCATCTCTAACTGAAAGAAAGTGTCAGTAATAGGCATTAAGAGTTGAGAAGACAAACAGCTTGTCATTGACTGAGTTTACTGGCTAGAAGAAAATGGCCAAGCTAAAACGTGTTCTCCGTAACACTCGGGAGAATTTTCCATCCAGGCAGACTCTGGCTTCTGGACCAATATATTGGTCAATTTTCTTGAGCACCTAATTAAGCAGAGAGCTCATCCTTGTGACACACTAACAAATCCATCTGCCTGTACCTTTGCAACTTGTTCTGTTTTCTCCCTCGAGGCCTATTTGTGGTAAAGTTTAGTGCAGTGTAACAAGCACTTTACTGTAGTCCATTATTATTGTCAGAGGTAATATGCTGCCTTTACATCTTTCTGAATAGTACTGTGTGCATCATACAAATAAATAAATGTTTCAAGCTTCAAAGCTATTATCACAGGCTCTTTTCTGGAGCTGAATTGCATTGTAGGGAATTGCTTTAATGGAATGATTTCTCATGTTTTCATTTCTCTCGATATTAAAATAAATCTTAATACGTAAATCCTAATACAGTTGAATTATTTCAGCTATAAAAATAGCTGAATAGGCTTTTTGCAATTTATTAGATGATGAGGGTCACTTAATATTGCTCCTTTTCACTATAATTACGTTTCATAAAAGACAAAATAAAGATATTTTTATTATTATGTTCTTGTATACTAGCCTTGTGCTAAATTTAGGCGTCTGCATTAAACTTGAGATGGGAAATATTCAATCACACAAGAAAGACTTCGCTTATTTTTAGTATTTAGATACTATAAACAAACTGTAGTTTCATGTCAAGAATTACGGAAGGCAAAGTATAATTGAAGCTTCAGGAGATGAGAAGTGCACTTCAGGCAAACTGTTTTTTAACAGTGGAGATACTCATTTAAATAAAAATCTGTGAAAGGAGGCTGCATCCTGTTAAGGGGAATATGTTGAGGTAAGATGACAGAAATTTAGTAAACCAGCAGAAAGCCTATAGCTCAAAGACTAGAAACAGCAAGAAGAAGAGAAATTATGTAAGTTTGAAAGGAACAATATTATATTTGCATTGGAAAGATAAAAATGTACATACAGTTTGCTTTCCAACAGATGTTATCTTTGTTGGGCAAAATACTAAGCATTTACCTTACAGAAAGGATGCCATTGAAGTGTCAAGTTTTTCTAGTTTCTCTATGGCTGATTATGATTCTTTTTCTGTAGTATTTCTAATGTGCAACTTGGACCTCGCAGTCCCCTTTTAAAACACTGTATTAGGGAAGAGATGAATTTGCAGGCAAGTTCAGAAACCTGCAGAAAATGTAAGTACATCTGAATGCTGAACAAAGTAATGAGATGTCATTGGAATTGATTCTCATGTGTTATTGCTAAAAATTAGAATTAAAATTGTATGGTCTATCTTCAGTTTCCAGTAGCAAACTTGTCTTCTGCTGTGCAGATGTAATTGAGTTGCAGCTGGTAGGAGGAACTGACAGTGAAGAAGATACTGAGGTTATGGAAAACTGGTTAAGAAAATCTGCAGGTTTTTGAAAGACGGCATTTCATTAAAATTAAATTAGGCAACATAGCTGGAGAGAAGGGGGAGCGTTCACTGTCTCACAGTTGAAATAAAGGCAAGTCATGTTGTGGGTACTGATGAGCAGGACTTTGGGAGCTGCACTGGAGCTGTGCAGGTCTGTCTGCAGTCACCTGCTGCCCTGAGCCTCCACACAGGGCTTGCCTGGCGTCACAGTTGTCTTTTACCCTTGCTTGGATCAGCCAAATCCATCACCTGCTCCTCAGGTGAGGATGTTCTACCAATGAAAAACACTGCTACAAAAATAATTTCAAAATAATAATAATTTTCTTTAATTAACCTGTAACTTTGTGGTGAGGAATCTTAAGGTTGTTTATGCAATCTTAGTTCAGTGTCTTCTATTGTAAGTATTATTTTTTAAAGACACCAGTTGCCTCATTCACTCAACAAGATGGACTTGCTGAGTTTCTCCTGACAGTGAGAGAGAAGGCTGCTGTCAGATGTCAGTCGAACTTTACACTGAGTGATAAAGGTGAGATGGGAGATAAAGGATGGTTTCATGCTTGAAATGAGTTAATGCTCTGGAAAAAATTGGATTCTGCCCCTGCCTGTACTGTGAAGTTCCAATTTGTAAGTAATAGTGTCTTTTTTCCTCTTGGGCTCTACAGGCTTATTCTAGCAGCTAATAGGGATGAATTTTACCACAGACCATCCAAATCGGCCGAATTTTGGGACAGCAGCAATGAGATCCTTAGTGGTATGTATGTCTTGCTGTTTTGAGTGGTTTTTATATAATTTATAAGGGAATCACGGCCTGGATTGTTTTATTATTAGGGTGGTGGTGTTACCTTTCTAATAAGAAATTTTCTTCTTCCTTATACATCTAAGGAAAACATGTTGTAAGTTTGAAACATTTTTAAATATTAATGTATTTAATAACCTAACTCTTACTTATTCCCTTAGGTCTGGATATGGAGGAGGGAAAAGAAGGAGGGACGTGGCTGGGAATCAGTAAGAAAGGCAAGATGGCAGCCCTGACAAACTATATGCAGCCAAAGATTGATAAAAATGCAAAAGGAAGAGGTATGGAGGAGTTGAAATTAAAAAAAAAAACAACCAAAAAACAACAAAAAAGGAAGTGGGCAAACAAGCCCTGATGTTCCAGTAAAGTAGTGATGATTACAATATTAATTTTTTTAACACAGCTTTATGGACAAATAGAATGTTTATGTGTTGTAAACAAAATTTTTGAACTGATGTGTTTGAGTACATATGTGAGGAACTTGACTTGGATAATGATTTTTTGATCAAGCAGGCATAAGTAAAACAAAATGTAGTGCCTAGAGCCTGAACTCACATTCATACAAGAAATGCAGCAGCACCATATCCTCTGGAAAGTAATTCTAATTAACAGGCAGAAAAATTAGCCAAGCATTGAGCTAGTTTTAGATTACAGTCGACTTTTTTGAGTGTGTATTCAGGGAATGCAACTTGAATTATGCTGGAGGTAGCCTAAAAGATTCTTCTTCCCCTCTGATAAATCAGAGGAGCAGAAATAATGGGAAAAACCCTCTTTCAAACAGGATGCTCAAAACAGCACATCTGTGGGGTTTTTTTGAAGTAAAAATAAGTCTGTAAGTGTCATGCAGTACTGGATTGGGAATATATTGCAGTGACAAAACATGTTATACGGAGAAACAAATGAACCATGTCATCTGTATTTCATTTTAGGGTCATGTATCAGGGAAGTGAAGCAAGACAAGAAAGAATTTGTAAGGTGGGAGGAGAGGAAAGGTGCATCCAGTCCAGAGTAGTTAGTAAATGTGAATTCTTAGAATTTCTGACCAAGAGCTTTTGACTGAGTTCTTAAAATTGAAAGTCAAGCTCTTAATGTGAACGTGTGACAATGATGTAAGACTTTTAATGATTGGTTCGTTATTTGGGTTGATTTTGTGGTTTGGGGTTTTCTTCCACTGTTACAGCCTGTTGGCAACAGGAATCTTTATCTTTCTGTGTGTTTTACCAGGCCTGTCAGAATAGTGAGCACACACATACAAGTTGCTCTATGTACTTCTCTTTCTTAGGTGCTCTTGTAACAAACTTCTTGACTGCAGATCTGGACAGCTACTCTTACTTGAAGAAAATTTCAGTAGAGGGACATCTTTACAATGGATTTAATTTATTAGCAGCTGACTTGAAGTAAGTCTACAAAACATCACAGTTCAAATGTCAGAGGGAGAAAGATAATAACAGTGCTGTACATACAAGTCATAGCACTGAAGTGTAATAATACAAAAGCCTGTCACAAACTAAAGTTAGAGCTCATGGTTTTTGCTAATTGGCATGCAAGGCCCTAATTTTTTTTGTAGTCTTCCTTTCCTTTGTTATTTTTTTATCTTTAAAACACTGGAGGGCTAGCTTGTATTCTAACCATTGCTTCCCACAAAACTTCTTGTGACTCCCTGATAGCTGTAGCCAGTCTTTACCCTGGAAGCTCTGGAGCTTGTATTTTGAGAAAACAAAACCTTGGCTCATAATTTCTCAGACACCTTTTTTCTCTGAGAGTTGGCATGCTGCAGCAGGATTAGAACAGCTGAAAGCTTTCAAGCTATTATTCCTGTCAGAATGTCTGTGTCATTAATCTTTCCTGAAACATTAAAAATCAGCACAAGACAAATAAACATTAACTTAAAGTTTCTGTAGCTGAGAAAGGATGTTGGATACTTGATTATAATCAGTGTGGTTGGCACAATCCTTTCCACTGCTTGTGCGTGTGTCTATGCACAGGTACATCTGCTGATTTTCCTTTGCATTCTGCCTGATGGAGAAGAATGGAAATACAGGGCTAAGGCATCTCCAGGCCATGTGTCAGTTCCCAGTTGGATGCACACTGCATGACCAGGAGCACATCTAAACTGCCAGGAGCACACTGCTGCTGTGGCACACTTGGTGCAGAAGCGTTAATCTTATTAGACAACCTGATGGTGCAGGGCCTTCTCCCACTCAGCTTTTCTGCATGCTTCTGGGAATACACTTAAAGCAGAAGGCCAGAGTGTTTACTGTTTTCAGTGGAAATCATTTCCAGCACCCTCTCACTGGCTGGGGTTGTGTTTACATTTTTCACTTTCTGTATTAGACCACCTTCAGCTGGTGGCTCAGACTTATCAGTCAGTTCAGTGAAGACACCGTGAGCGTAATTCTGCTTGGTGTGCCTGCTTAGAAATAAACATACAGGTTATGTTTCCAGAAATTCAATCCAGAAGATGGCCAGGCAGTTGGAGGGTTTGATGCTTTTTGGTCGTTTTACTCTCTACTTTATAAAGCTCATTGTCTAACCAGAGACTTCCCAAAATTTTTCAGTTGCCTAAATTAATTTTTACCATTGTCAAAGGATTTGACTTTTTGAGCTTTCTGCTGTATGTAGCTGTGTGCTAGGTTGCATAAATTGGAAGGCTGTCTTGAACTGAAAAGGCAGCATAAGAAATAGATGTTTTCAAGCAAACATCATATTCAAGGTGTGACCTAGCAAGCAGTAAGTTTCAGTGTGTTCATTTTAATGTAGGTCAATAGAAGAGTCATAATGGCTGCTAGTAGGATGGTACTAAAGTAGTTGATTGATGTTATTTAAGGCAATCATTCCTGTGTTGGTTTTGTTTGTTTATTCCTCCATGCTGGGCTGACAGAGAGTTGTATGCTCAATTGAATAGTCTTTCCGTGGTGATACAGGTCATAATTCCTTGTTGAGTGTCACTCTGAAAGCTGTGTGTGTTGATTAATTTCTCTGTTTTGATATGTCCTTAGCCTTGGATACTCTGACGAAATGAAATTCTTGGCAAGCTAATGATGCAGAGCAATTTCAATAAGATTTGTAAACTTGTAATTTTAGGAAATTAGAAATACTCTGAAGAGAAATGTGGTATATGAATGGGAGCTACTTCTCTGTGTAAATAGAAAATGTTATTGTAGTTGTTGCTATTTTGTTGGGCCATGTTACTGTTCAAAACAAAGATTGAGGACTATTCTTAACATGTTTTTCCATTGTGTAACAAATAGTGATTGGCTCTGTTAGAGTATGTGAAATGGAAGGGAAACTCAGACTGAAAGTGTAAATGAAGCACTGGTGGAAAGGGGTGTACCTGAGCACATGGTCCTGCTGACTGTAAGCAGCATGTTTAGAGAGATTTACAATGTTTGAATCTTCAGGTACACATTTCAGAAAAGGAAATTTTATCTTCTCTCTGTATGATTATGATGACAGTATGCTAAATGACAGGTGCAGTCATACAAGAAGGGGAGCTGGAAACAACTATACCGCTTGTAAAATCTCATTGTTTATTTCCACAGCTTGGTGTGACTCTTATTTTTAACATGCATGGGTTTTGACACTTTTAGTGTGATAATCTATTTACTCTGTGGCATCTCTTTATGTCACTTTAAACACTATCAATTTCTTGTTTTAAGAAAATTGCTTAGTACTTTTATTTTTCTGATTTTTCAGTTTATCATCTTGGGTGTACCTTCTGAATATGAGAGTCATGAATATTTATTCAGTTATGCTAAACATACTTTTATCTTGAATTATAGCATGTGGCAAACAGTGTCTGTTTGGAATCTTGTGCAGCTGCAAAATTGGCATCCAGGAAGGCAGCGTTGCTACTCCTCTCATTTTGACTGTCTGTAGGTCTGATTACAAAGGAACAAGGTTATCAGAGGCTGGACTGCTCTCTAAGTAAATATCTGCTTAATATTCCAAGGGGTTTTCCTTCTTTTCTCCATTTGTGATAATACCTGAAGGCAGTGAGGTGCTTTTGTTGATGATCAGGACATCTTTTCTGCCCTGGGGAAACCTGTGTTTTTGTCCAACAAATCTATTGCTACACTTACTTAGGCTTTCATGGGTATCTCTAACTTGTGTCAGGGCTGTTGTGGCAGCATCTCACTTGTGTTCCTTACTGCCAAGTGTGTAATACAGACTGCCCTGAAGGACAAATTGGCAGCTTCTTGTCACCCACCCAGCAAGTGCAGAGTCTCTGACAGGCTGTCAGTTAGAACCCATATCGTTTATGTGCAATAAGATCCCTGTGTAACAGGAGTGAATCACTTCCTCCATGATGAATAGACAAATTGTCCCTTACAAACAAATCAGCTGGAGGGGATTGCAGAAAAATACCTGAGCTTTTCTGCTCTCCCCTGTCACAGCCAGTTTTCAATCCCTGCAGGGAAAGTGTAGTAAACTATACCATCACCTGCAGGCTCTGGCTTAGCATGGTTACTGTGACCTGGCTGGGTGGGAAGGATTTGATTGCTCTCCAGAGATTGGATTTTCAGAGTGAGATAGGCTCAGAGTGCTGGTGTGAAAACAACATGGATGGTCAAGTCCCTGGGATTGCTGTGTAAGCTCATTTCCTTTTCTTCTCATGCACTGTCCTAATTCAGTATCACCTTCTGCAGAGTACACCTGTCTTGCTCCTTGTAGCTCCCTCATGAAAATGAAATGTTTCTGTGTAGATCTTTAGTGATTTCCAGTCGATGGATGGACAGTCCAATGTCAAAAGAAAGAAAAATGCTTCTGAAAACCTTTTTTATTTTATCTCTTTCCTCTGGTGTCAGCTTCTGCCTGGCCCAAAATACTAGGACAGCACCAAAGAAATGTTTGGACGCTGACAACAGAATCAGGGTAGTGTTTTAAGGCACACTTTGTGTGCTGTGAGTGTCCAGCAGAATTCTTTTCGCTGTTTTATTTGATGGTAGGTGATACATGTTTGGGCTTTATATTATAGTTGGTGGTTTGGTGTTTGCTTGTTTATTTTTAGCTTCAGAACAGAAAGAATTACCTGATTAGCTCATGAACATTGAAGAAAAGAAAATGAATCTGTGAACCGTACTACTTATGGGAAACTACTGTACAGCATTTCAGTGTTGCTGCCAGTTTCATCTCTTGTCCTTGCAGAAAAAATACATCCACAGATTATTCATAAAACAATCCAATGTCCTTGTCTGTGGCAGAGTAGAGCTCAGTGCCCAGGGGAGTGATCATTTGGTGATAACCACACTCTGTGCAGCTTTACTGCCTCACTACTTTTTTCCCTTTTTCTTTCATTCTGAGTTTTTGTTGGACATGACTTGGTGCCACCTTGAAGCTGAAGCAGGGCAGGAGTGCAGAAGGACATTGCTTATGGCTCATCAGCATTAAGAAGTGATTGTGGCAAACTCTGTATGGCTTTCATGTTGCTGTGAAGCTTCTGTTACTACTGAGATTTGTGCTGCCTAGAATATTTCCTAGAACATTTATTATTGCTTACATTTTTTGACAGAATGATGTATCTAAGAGCATAATTTTAGTTTCTTTCTGCTGTCAGCTGTGGCTGGGATTTAAAAATATGTCTATTGGGTCCTATTGTCATCACTTTAATTATGCCTTTATTTCTTCTGCAGTGAAATTGGTATTTATACTTGTAAGGCTGGGAGGGAAGAGAATCTTGAGTATGGGCCAGGGTTTTGAGGCTATTGCTGTGATCAAGCTTACAGGGATTTTTTTTCATCTTGGCTTCTGCTTTGATGTTTAGTACTGAGTACCTGTAAACAGTAGGAAGGGAATAGGCAGAGCCAAATGATAAAAGAAAGAGTAACTGACTGGCACAGTGAACTAAATTTTGCAAGTATCCCCATTTCAGAAGTCTCTTGGGAGGCTTTAGTCTTCCTTTGACAGAAGGCAGCGGCAATGCTGCAGTGGAGGTAAGTGAAAACACTCATCTGGGGGAGTGTGCATGCCATAAAATACAGATGTCCTGAATTAGTGACCCTGCAGTTTGTATGTATTCCTGTCGTCCTGATAAACTCCAGGGGATCTTGTTACTGGATTTGTCAGTGACAGAAATCTGGGAAGAGATGCTAGAGGATTATGTTCTTTCATGTAAAAAGCCATTCTAAAGGAAGTCAGCAGCTTACTCACCATGTAGTCTCATCTGAGCAGGCCTGGTCTTACAGCTGTGTTCCAGGGCTTCCTTGGGCCATTTCTCCACCTTTCCCTGTGACACTGTCTTGTGAGACTTAAGGTTATAACAATTGCTCTGATCTTTTCTCTTCACAGACCTTCTACAGCAGGTATTTGAAAAGAGAGTAGTTAATGCACCAATACAATAGCGTGTGTGATTTCTGATGTCTTAACTAAAAAACACCTAAGGTGGGCTGTTGGCTGTTGAGAGTTCAAGTGGTCAGTAAGTCTTGACATCAGCATAAATAAATTTGAACAAGGATTTTAAGGATGAGAAGCAAAAGATAAGGAAAATAAATATCTTTTAGCCACTATAGGAAAGTTCAGAAAAATTACACATTTCTTTTAACAGTCAATAAATTGTGAATTGAGTAACTGAGATCTTCTTATATGATATTTAACAATAAAAATAGAGTATACAATATGCCTGCTATAATTGCTGTCTTCTGCCTGTGCTGAAAAACTTCATCATCTTTCTGTGTGATATCAGAAAACTTACAGATTTGGGAGGAGGAAGAGTAGTGCCCAGAGGAAGGCAGTTCTATTTTTGCTTTATGTGAGCTTTTTTTTGTATTCCTCTTCTTGAATCTCCTGACTTCTATAATTAATTAATATTTCCTTCTTCATTTGGCTGTCTTGCAAAGGACGCTGTAGAATGTCTTTCATAATGGCTTTTCAAGAAGAATATAAACAGCTAAATCAAGACTGTTTTGCTTGTTATTAAGGTTTGAGTAGCGGATGCTAAGTTATGCAGAGCAATTTAAGTTCCAGTACATCATTAATGAGATTGCATTCTATACACTCTGATTTGCATCAGCACGGAGATACTCCTTTTTATCTTAGGAAAAAAACGAGGAGTTGGAAATGGCTTCTCTCCTGTATTATGTTTTATGTTACTTAATCCAAATTCAAGCTTAATTGCAAGTTTTGTGTTTGGTTTTTTCTTTGTTTTGGTTTTTGTTTTTTGGGGGTTTTTTCAATTTAAAAAGTCTATCTGCTGTCTGAAGAGCTGGAATTTGGAAGACAAATTAAGAACTGAACTATGGTCAGAATGTGTTTGTTGGTAACTGTGAGCAAGAAATCACTAGGGGGAAATACAGAATTAGGTCTCATTGCTGTATTCTGGCAAATTAAAAAAAAATAAATAAACCCCACCAACTGGAAGTGATCTGAGGAATCACTAATCCATGTCAGCTGATTGAGGGAAGTTGAGAGTGAGCCATCTAATGGCAATCCATTTCCTACAGGGCACACGAGGCTTATTGATGACTTTCTTTCTATTTTTTTTTCCCCTTATCAGTTGGTTTGGTGTTTGTGTTGTCAGTATCAGTGTGACTGTTTAAGTCCCTGCTATTTGGGTATGCTGATATCATCTTGGTCAAATAAGAGTTGTTTGCAATGTTGGAAGCTGTCTCTGAACCTTGTGCAAAACCCTCCCTGCACTCTGTTAAGAGAGAGCAGGTGCTGCAGCCAGTGCCTACAATTAGAGGGATTCAGTGACTACAGTGGTCTGAAAACAGCCCAGAAATGCACAAATGACCCTACTGTGCCCTGCAGCATTGCTGGAACTGGGCCTAAAATGCACTTCTGCTATCAGTGGCCCACAGTCAGTGGCTTAGAATGCCGGAAAGATTCAAAAGAGGTGATGGGGAAAGGATACTTGCTGTGATGGACAGTTCTTTCTTTTTACATGCCCCCTTCTCCCAAGCAACTAAATATCCAGTCAATCAAAACCAGGTTTTTGTCATTAAGCCTGGCTACTTCCATGCAGAAGTTACGGGGTTTTACTGAATTTTATTGGTGCTTTGTTTAAAAATGATAATGGTACTTCTTGACAGTGGTGCAGCTAATACAGTGTTTTGAGAGGAGGAAAGTAATAAAACTCATCAGTGTCTGGTATCATA
This sequence comes from Nicator chloris, assembly GCA_013400495.1. Lineage (NCBI taxonomy): Eukaryota > Metazoa > Chordata > Aves > Passeriformes > Pycnonotidae > Nicator > Nicator chloris. The sequence goes on from WAAE01007692.1 coordinate 418,325, forward strand.
GGAGTAACAGTGGGAGAAGCATCTTACTGTGCTCAAAGATTGCATGAAATTAAAGCATAATCAAATATAGAAGCTGATGGCTTTTCAAGGAGAAATTTGTATTTATATTTTTCAGTACCACCAAAGGAGATGTAATTTGCTACTATGGAAACAAAGGATATCCAGAACCTGTTTTCCTAAATGCTGGTAGGTTTTCTTCAGAAAGTCTGAATATTACTTTTTCTTATGTAGCTGTGTATTGTTCTAGTAATTTAGCTGCTTAAGTATTGTCTTTGCTGACTGACTTTTTCTTTGCATTCTTTAAAAGAAAATATTATAAAACGTCCTTGAATTCATTTAAGTTTCTGTTAACAACTTTCAGTAAAGAATCAATAATTAATTTAAAGTTTCTGTCCATGCTAGTGTACCCACCTGCAGTGCAGTTAGTGGAATACTGCTTAGGTAACTATGGCAGAAAGACAGAAATCTGTTTTCAGACATGGAATTTTTGAGAGATCTGAGCCTAACTCCCCTTACCCAGCAGTTTGAAGGTCACAGTATGACTATGCACCCCCAAGGACAGAGCTGGCTTTAAAACAAATCAAATCTGTCCTCATCGGGAGAATTGATTTTAAAATATTTCAAATCTAGTTCTTTGCTAGCTCGCTACAGAGAAGAATGCTCTGGAATTCATCATCAAAAATGCAGTTTAAATGGAACCAGGCCACATGGAAGGCTCTGAGCAGTGTAGCTGGTTGGTAACAGCTGATGGTAGAGCCTTACTTTGCTAGCTTAGGTTAATGGTCAAAATGTGGCTGCCAGTAGGCAAATCATTATTGTAGCAATTACAGCATAACTTCTTGGAAACAACTATTAGATTTTGTACAGCTACAAACATAAAACAGGTTTTAATACAGAGGTTTGTTTTTTTTTAATTTAAAATCTGGCCATGTTGTAATGAGAAACTGAGTCACAAATTCTGGGAATCTGCAGACTGTACCAAAGGTAGTTCTGGTCTCTCTGCTCAGGCAACAGACACCTGTGTACGTGGCTGCCTTTAGGAAGAGATGTTTGGTAATCTCTCTTGTCTGGATTGTGGTGAGAGGGTGCCTCTAAAGAGAAAGGTCCTTCTTGTCACCCAGAGTTGCTTTGCAGTGTCTTTCAAAAGTAAAATCAGAGGCAAAGATAACTTATGATTAATATCACTAAACTGGACAAGACTACATTGCAGAAATTATAAAATTCTGTTGTGCCTTCATAGTTTAGCAAACCAGAAATTTAAACTACCTGGTGTAGATATGGATTAGAGTACAACTGAAACCAAGCACTGAGCATTAGCACAGGGGAGTGCTTGAGCACAGCCCAGGATAAGATGGGAGCCTGCTGTATTCTCCTATTCAGTAATGGGGCTTGTGTGTTTATGGCACACCTGCAGGTAAAGGTTAGCTGGGGGATCACTTACACTTTATTAAAATTTTTTAAATCTGTAATGACAACTGAAATCACCAGAATGCACTTTCCAATTAAATTGGGCTTTTTGTGTGTGTGTGTGTCTGTTCGTAGGAATATATGGATTGAGCAATTCTTTGTTGGATACACCATGGAAGAAGCTTCAATATGGGAAGCAGCTTTTCACAGATGTGATCAAGAGAAGTGAAGACCTTACCAAAGAAGATTTGGTGAAGGAGCTTCTTACAGTGATGAATAATCAAGAGCCGTAAGAACATGATAGCTGGAATTTACTCAAAATACAATATGACCCATTTAAAAAATGCATATAGAAACTGTTGTGAAAGAAAAAAGCATTTTATCTTGACATTAATTTAAACTAGTGTTGTCATAGAGCCTGACTTTCAACAGGATTGATTTTTAAACAGGGGACACAATTAAGACTAATGCAGTCTTAGAACTCATCAGCTGTGCACTGGTTTCCCTGCCCTTTTTTATTTTTTCTGAGATTTCACTTCTCTTAGTAAGGGCAATGAGTGCATTACTAGGGATGTGCAAGCTGCTTGCTGTCAGCTTTTTGGAGGCTCAGGTAGGCTTGGTTACTGCACTTAGAGAAAAAACTTGTTTACATTGATTATAAAACAATTTGGGTGGGAAGGGACCTTAAATATCTTCTGGTGCCAGCCTCTGTCATGGACAGGGACACTGTCCACTAGCCCAGGTTGCTCAAAGACCCATCCAACCTGGCCTTGAACACTTCCAGGGATGGGGCATCCACAGCTTCTCTGGGTAACCTGTGCCAGGGCCTCAGCACCCTCACAGATGCTGAGCAGGTTTGTGTTATTAGCTTTTACTGTTCTGTATTGCTGCTCAGAGTGTAGACAGAGGGTGGAGAAGCAACACTTCAAAGTACAACCAGCTGCCTTCCTCAAAATGCAGTTGTTTCAGGCTAAGTGGGGGAAGGAGATGAGGAAGTATTTGTGCAATTCAGCTGTAGGAAGTCAGTCAAGGAAGTTCCAGTCAAGTAAGTCCCTAAGAGATGAGTTTGAGAGGTAAGGAAGGTTCCTGCACTCACAACTGACTGCACAGTGAACCTGAGCCCATCAGCTGGATGTTCAGAAGGAAAGGACATTGTTGCCACTTCAGTGTGCAGACATGGTGCAGGGAACAGGAGATCCTGTAGTCTAAATTCATATCATTGCTCACCATCTGGTAAATTCCATGTTTACCTTGACTTTTATCTGTCTGGGAAGTGATTAGAGTTGAAGCAAAGCTGTTTCTCGTATCTAGATGCAATTTCCCAAACTTGGCAGTGAATTTTAATGCCAGCAGTCATGAATGTGGCATTTTTCAGTGGTTCAAAATAAAGTTTTTTATAAGAACTCGGACATCTGAGCAGTGAGTAGGAATTGGGGAGTCTCCTAAGCTGTGTTAATAGCTTTTTTCATCTGCTATCACATGAAGTGATTTTTTTTTTAATTGTTAGACTTCATACTTTTTACTAGTAAAAAGAAAAAGGTATAAGATACAATATAGTCAGATGATCTTCCCTTAATGTTCTGTAATTCCATTTGATCTCATCTGAAACCATCTGACTATAAAAGGGAACTATTCACTTACAAAAAGCAATATTTAAAACTAAGCCTGTAATCTTCCCAAATCACACTTCAAGATGAAATTATCTTCTCATAATAAATATGAACATGTGAGTATGCACTAGCTTTGAACTTTCTTAAAATATCCTGTTTCATAATACTTTGTGATCTCTTTGTGTGTGCATATTACAGGAATTTAGTGGCTACAGTGGTTGGTTTAATCATAGAATTCCATTCTTTCCTGATGGATTTTTGTCCATTACCCCCTCTCTTCTGCTTCACCCCTGCCTTTGACTGTGGTCTCAGGATCTCAGGCATGTCCTGGAACTCCTTCCAGTTCAAGAGGGATGAGTGTGTTCATATTGGAGAGGGTTTTTTTGTCTTTTTAACTACTTTCCTACTTTTTTCAGTCAATTACCAGACCCTGCAATTGAAGACCAAGGGAAGGATTATATCCGTCCTATATTGAACAAGTATGCAGCTTTATGTGTTCGTTGTCCAGATTATGGAACAAGGTAAAAAAATTCATAGCTAGAAATAGATGTGTACTGGATCAAAGCATATCTCAAATCAAAACTGTGCTATTGTAAGCTTAAATTCTATAGTGACTGCTTAATATTTTTTTTCACATATTAATCTGGTGTAATTGAGTAATGTATTTCCTTGGTCAGTATTTGAATGTCTGGGATTTGCTGCTGAAGAGCATTTGAAGCTCACACTGTGGTTCATCTTTGATGGAGAGCACAGCATAGCCTTGTCCCAGACAAGATAATACAGTTCTCCTGCTTCCCCAATGTAGTAGCAGATCTGAGCACCTCTAACTTTGATCTTACCAGAGATAGTGCAGAACACATTTCTCTTCCACGAGCAGGAATCATGTCATCTGCATTGCTAAATCAGAGTTTTCTTTAGACATTGCATCGTAAAATAGATCTGCCATTTTCATACATTAAAACCTATTGCTCTTGTTCAGAAGAACCTGTATTTCCACTTCTTCCCTAACTGGTGCTGCTGTTTTTACTGAGATACTCGCACTCTCTGCTCTGACTGTTCCACCAAAGCTGCAAGAAGAGTAGAATAATTCAATGCAAATCTTCATTTAATCTTCAATGGGACAAAATTGGTGAACCCTGTTGCTGCTGCTAAGGGATAGCTACTCTAAAAGTCTGCCAATAATTTTGTCAGATTGGTCTGTGGCATGCTCTGCCATAATATTTTCTCTGTAGACATCGGAGTTGATGAGCAGAGAGTGCTCACTGCTGTAGCCATTTTAAGTTCGTATTCTGAGAGAGATACTCCGTATTTACAGTGGTGTTTTTTTTAATGAATTAAAAGACCATTTTAAATATAGGATAATGAAGACTTAACATGATAACAAAGCACCTTTCTCCCCTTGCTTCACAGATTGGAGCCATTTCAAAGGAAACAGGGATAACTTTGTAGAAATACTGACCTTCTACTGGTGAATTAGCACACATTTCAAGTCTCCCTACTGCTATAATTGTACACTCACACTTACCTTTCCCTTAGCAACAGGGCTTAGTGAATAGAGGTTGTTAACTGGGCCACACATACTCTTTGGAGGAAATTAAGTGCTTTTTTATATGAGTGAACAACTGTGAAGTGACTTGGGACAGGCCACCAAATCAGGATGGTGGAAAATTCCTCCTGTCATTCATCCCTCTGTGAAAGGGTACTGCAGTGTCCACAGAGAAATGACAGCTTACCCAGGGCAAAGTGGAATAGATGCACAACTGGCATCTGCTTTTCATGGAAACAAATTTCCTCTTTGGAAGGTTCCTAGAGAGAGAAACCTTTTTCTGTGATCATGTATCAGTGTCCTGTGATAATAATTAACAATGTTTAAATTTTAATGGACAATTGATTTGAAAGAGGAATGAAGAGAGTACAGTTGATATGAATAATCCTTATGGGTTCATATAGGCTGTGAAGGAAAACTTAGTTTTATATTACTTCTTTCTGAACAGAGCACTTTGCACTAAGTTTACTCTCTGCAATGAGCAGATTTGTGTGTCAGCTGCTGCAAGTGCAGCAGGGAATCAAGGCAGTGGCGTGACAGAATGGACTGAAAATCCCCATTTGAACTTGCCAGAATGATTTCTGCCCTGCTCATGTGATGATGATGCGCTCATGAAAAAGAAAAAAAGGGTTAAAACATTTGGGAATGAGGGATGGCAGCCTGGAAGTTTTTCTGATGGAGCTCAGGCGTCACCTTGTGCCGTTGCGCTGTTGCAGGACAAACACGGTCGTGCTCATCGATTCCGAGGGACGCGTAACTTTCACCGAGCGCAACATGATCAATGCTGATGTCAACCAGTGGAAAACAAGCACCTATGAATTCAAACTGCACAGTTAACAACTTTCTACATGAATGGTTTGTAATAATAGCAATGAGAGAACAAGCCATTAAGCTCTACTATATGTTTTGTGCCAGCCTCCACAAGCTAAAAATAGCAAGGAAAGCAAAAGTTTAAATAAACTGGTGGCATACCCTATCAAGCTCACAAATGCTTTGGAGAAAACCAGATAGAGATGTTGTTTTTACATGAAGTAGCAACTTACAATCAAAAATACTTTATTTAATACCACTCTGGTTTCAGGGCAAGGCCATCTTTGTCTAAGACAAAGTCATTGCTTTTTTGTGGGTGTGAATTTTTTTAAAGATGTTATAAGTAGACTTAAACTTGTTTTTAGTTCTAATGGTAGGGAAATATTTGCTGCTTTTATTGTTCTATATGAAGGTTTCACCAAACTTTGCTTTACCTTCAACATATGCTGTTAAGATTGTACAGCTGATGCCAATGTGCATTAAATGAATGTATGTTACCCTGGTAGTATTAAGTGCTTTAGTCTCATTTAAGCTTTTCAGTGCCATGGTGCAATGTTCTGCCTGGGGAGGGCAGAGAGGGGGAATTCTTTAAATTTGCTTTTCTATAGATAGTACAGCAATAGATCTTATTTCTAAAACTTTATCTGAGAATCAAGGTAGGGAATTTAGTTCGATATCTGTTCACTTTTACTGAAAGAACCATGAGAGCACACTTGCTTATCTTTGACCTGAATAAAACTATTTGTGCTGTGACATCCTGTTTCCTGATAGTCTAATTAGCAATATTGTTTTTGTTATTTTCTTCCCCAGCAAGTAGGTAAGGAATAGGTAACTGTTTGCAAACAGAAGCTGAAGATGAGGTTTTCATGTATCATCTGTTTTGTACATAAAAAATCTTGGCTTAATTTCTTTATTGGTATAATGTGTTACAGCCTGGAGTGACTGGTCATAGATTTTTAGTAAAAATAGCTACGTGTTGTAAGGTGACACTGTTGAAATCTTGTATTACTGAAAAGGTTGGATATTAAGAGGTGCTTCCGATGTTCTAACACCTGTGAATTAAAAAGCTATTTAAATGCATGCTTTTTTCAATTATTCAGTGCCAGTGTAGGTAATGGAAGATTCTAGCTAATATCAGGATATTTGAAAACCCTAAGCTATTTTTGTTTCTATTGGTGTTCTGTTTTGACTTATTTTGAATACTGAATATTAGTTTAGTAGTGGATCACCACTATTTTTTTTCGTTTAGATATGCTGACTCTATTTTGACAAGCCTCTGATTTTAATTAATTATTGCAAAGTAGCCAGATTTTTGATACTCTTCGGAAGATGTGCAGTTGTGTTTCTGTACTCAAGCTGGTGTGTTTGGGCATTCTTTTGTGCATGGGTGTGTGTGTGTGTGTAATGGAGGCAGCAGTAAATGAGACTTTCCATTGAGGTGAAGTACTTTGAAAGGCCATTCCCAGATTTGTGATTGTCAGGAGATGCTAAAGCAGCATTTAGTCCAATCTCTTCTTTATATTTGCATATTTAAATAGCTTCTAGATACCAGGACTGCTTACACGACTAGTCACAGGTTGTGGATTCAGTTCTATATAAATGACGTTTTGACCACCTTGATTGCAAGACAATCAACAGCTCTGTTGGGTTGTACATGCTTTAGAACTCAAGGCCTTCCAGACTGTCCTTCTGAACTGCAGGAAATGGTCAGCTCTTTTTAATTTTTTGATGACTTCTTAAACCCTGTATTTGTATGGTTAAAAATGTTAACTGTTATTTTTAGATGCAAAGAAGTAGCTAAAGCTGTCAAATTTGAGTTTGACACATGTGTACCTAGAAAGAAAACCCTGCCTCAATAGCTTGCTCTGAGAGTTTGCATAGCAAACTTTTTTATATCCACTTACAAATAGTGGATATTTAAACATGACATTCTCTTTGAAGACATTATCGTAAAGGCAAGCAAAATACTTGCATGCAGTATCATGCTAAAAGTATTTATAAACTCCGGCTTTTATAGCAGTCCTGTAATAATGAAAATTTATTCTTAGTTTTTACACACAGGCATAGAAAGGCGAGTCAGAGCTTAGATGTAAATATGGATTATAATCATGTATTTTGATATGCTTGAATCAAAATTCTAAATCTGGGATTTGCTTTTTTGGACAATTAAAATAAACAGGAAGAGCCCAAACCTTGGATGTTGTTTTTTATCACATCAGAACAGCTAATAAAGTGAGGTTTTTTAACTTCTTTGGAAGCTTGTGAGAGTTTTGTCATTGGCTTCACTGGAAACAGGATCAGGACTGCTGTGCAGATATCAGCAAGTGGTGCTTGCCCATAGAAGTGATAAAGTATTTGTGAAGTGCATGATCTACTCTGTGCAAATTAGAGTTACAATGAATCCACTGGAAGAAGGAGACTGTACCTATAGTTAACAAAGAAAGTGTTTTATTTTCATAAATGTATTTTTAATAATAAAAGGGAAATTTAAATACAAGTTTTAAAGGATATAAAGGAAAAAGTGTATACAGGAAACTATTGCATGGCATTTTACTAAGTTTACTTATGCATATCATCTCTTCAAAGTCATATATTTGCAAGAGATTTTTGTTTCCTGATTTTTTCTATTGGAATGATGGAAGAAATTTTAAAACATGTAAAACCTCAGTTATGTTTTTTTTTTTGCTTAAAATTGTGTCATAATTGTTGCTTACATGTGTGTTCAAAACTGGAAACAGAATAAAGTCGAGCTGGTGACCAGTCTTTCTTGACATTAGATTGTGCATTTTTGCACATATGTTTTTGTTCATTTGCCTGTTACTTGGTGTGATACAATGAAGTAAAATCTTTAATGCCATTTTAACAATGAAGGAACTGCAATGTAAGTTCCATTTCTGGTACTTAATTCCATTTTAAGAGTGCTGTATTTTTTCTGGGGTTTTTATGTTGTGTGGTGGGTGTTTCCTAATTCTGTGCTATTGCATGGTTGTCTTATACAGGTAAGAAATTGGAAAATATCTGAAAGTAGGAAAGAGCAAAATCTATGCTTCCTTAGTGGAGGCTCACAAAATGCTACTGGAGGATGGGAATCCAGGTTCACTGTGGAAAAAGTCTGCATCCTTGGCAGACCTGAGCTCTCCTGTTACACTGAGTAGAGCCTGCATTAATGTCCTGCTGTACTGGCCCTTGCAGTGGCGGTGGAATTGTCTCATCTCCCTTGCAAGTAGCTTAATAAAACACACCTGAACGGAGCAGAGGAGGAGTTGGGCCTTTGGAGGTCCTCAGTATGTTCAAAGCTTAATTGGTATTTGTTGTTACAAATTAAATACACCAAACTGAATAATTAAGATAAAATATTGAAAAGATTTGGAACACTGTTTTTGTAATATTATAAGGAAATAAGTAATTTTGAAATGAATCTGTAAAATACTAAGCAGTAATAAGGCAATAATTAAAGTATCTTACATTTCAATTTTAGCCTGTACAACTTAATGCTCATTTATGGCTTAGCAAGCATCCCTATTTATATGGAATATTAGCTACTAGGAGTTAGTTTTATTTCATTCAGATTGATGTAACAGGACATGGCTGATGTTCTTCATCTGGTTCATTTTCTGCAGAGAAGTCTTCTTGATAGCTTCTGAGGATCTAGGAAATAGTCATGACTTGGTGACAATAGAATCAGTGCTGCAATCAGCTGGAGAGGCATGAATTGAGAATTACAAAACCCATCAGTATGACTCATGCTGGGAAATGTAGGTTAAGGTGAACAGAGTGAAGAAATGTTGAATATATTTCATATATATATAAATTACTCTGTAACATTATGTATCAAGAACTTAGAACCTGAATGAAAAAAACAGTATCATATTGACATGCTCTGATTTACCATATCTTTTAAAACAGAAGACATAAGCACTGAACTTAGGATCACAGATGAGGGAGAAATAATAAATATTATAATATTAAGCAGGAAAACCAAAAATTACAATGCATAAGTCATACACAACATAAATGAGAAAAAGAAGTATTTCTGCTGGTGTGCATTAAATTTTTGTGTCTTAGTACTAGAAAGATAAATGGAGAGTAAATGAAAGCTAAATGCAGATCAGAAGATGGAGAAAGGAAGGGGAAAACAGAGAAGACACAATGATGTTCTGGTTTGTGATCCTGCTCTTTTTGCAGCCTCTGAGAATATCAAAAGGCACTCAGGTGCCTTCGAACTTCCCTCTGGTGATGCAGGAGTGTTTTCCATTGGTGTCTCACCTGACACACAGAGCCAGCCTTGGTCAGTAACTTGCCAGACTGGGTAAACACATTGCTTGCTTCCATTCTGTGGAGAAAACCACATCACTTCAGATGTTAATTAAGATGTATTAAATAATAAACTGGAAAATATCTGAGGCCAGTACTGTCTATTCTTGTGGTACAACATTTTAATTAGTATTCAATGATTGAGGTTTTTGCCTCTGTTAAAGGAGTGTACTCTTCCAAGAAAAAGGTGAATGAGAAAGCTGGAGGGATTTTCCCTCCTACACTATCTCTGCTGTCAATAGTTACTCAAAATAGGTATGTAAAGCCACATCTTAGATGCATTATCCACCTCCTGTTTCTCATGTCTAATTGGAATGACTGACTTTTAGAGAGGAATTAACTGTCCCCTCAGTTACAGGTGGGTCTGCGTTATCACCTTGGTTTGATTAGTGCCCTTTCATGGTTTTCCTGATAGTCCCTGTTTACTTGGCTCACATTTCAAGGGAGCCTCAGGTCACAATCTGTGAATGGCTTGTTTCAGATGGAACAGAACAGGTAAGTGTGCTTGATGTTCTCCAAGAGATAACGGGTTTAACCTGAGCAAAACGGTCTGAAATGCACCTCGCATGAAGATCAAGTTCTCTGCACCGATGGTTTTGCTGCATAAATCTTCATATGTTGGCCTGCTGTGCTTCTAGATGTAGCATGTATGGATGTGTTGTATCACTGTCTTTGCAATATGGCAGTTGCAAATTTTTCTGGTTTTAGCAATATATTGTGCCAGTCAACTCTGAGTTCTCTCGTAATGTGCATGAGTTTAGACTGGCAAAGCAATCCCGGGGTGGCAGTTGCATAAAAAACAACCCTAGCTGCACAACTGTGCTTTCAGAACTGTAATTTATTTGGCCTCTGTCGGGGGAAAACAAAGGTACTGACATTTGTGGTTTTGCTCATGTAAGTGCAACTACACCTGGATTTTTAACAGGCAAAGATTATGCTCCTGATTCATGTCTGTGTGCTGCCAGCAGTATAGAGAGGAGTCCAGGCTAAGGGATTGCAGCAGCAGCTTCTCAGCTGTAGTTCACACAAAGTGTGTATAACCAAGTGTGCTTTGCTATCGCAGCTTTGAGTTACAAACATCATGGTGTATAATGGCTCACAAGAAACATTACCATACAACAGCAGCTGGGGAGAAGCCAGAATGTCTGAAGTTGTCAGTGTGATACTACCACAGCTCTGTGAAGTGACTAAGATGGACTTGCAGGGATGGTTTCACTGGTGGAGATGCACGATGTGCAAACAGCCATGAGGCTAACTCAGAGAAATTTTTTTCTTTTAAGTTTATAAAGAACAGATAAATGTTGCCTTTTTCAGAAAAGTGTTCTGAACTATTTGGATGACAGGGCCTATAGAAAGCCAAGTATGAAGACCACCACTATTCTGTCCCAGATATTATTTCTTTTTCTCTAATATTCCCCCTAAATAAATTGAGTGTATTTAGGAATGCAGGATTTTCAGCCATAGGAATAGGTTTGTTCTATGTATGAAGAACAGGTAAGGGAAGCCTCAGTCTCTGTAGGATAGCACCAGCCCAGGTGCAACTGGCAACTGAACAGAATGTTCCTTCTGAATGGGCTCGGCAGTCCAGTTTCTAATGTGAAGGTCACTTGGTTTTGGCTTTATTTTTTCTTGTTTTAATTCCCACATTGCAATGTAAAGCTGTTACTTTTTATTTGACCTCTTAGACATCATACCCCACTTTAAGCAACACTGTCTTTAGAAAAATGTCTGCATTATGGGGAAAATCCTACCAGCAGTCTGAAACGCGGGAGAACCATTTGGCTGAAGTGTTTTCAACAGGAAAATCAGAAGTCATGTGATTCTGTAGACAACACAGTTTATGTTGAATCTGTGAATGGCAAGAGCAAGATGAGTAATTCTGTGGTATTGTTGAGCCAAAGGATGTGTCTACTTTGACTTTTTTTAGCAATCAACCACCTCTTTTGACATTTGAGAACTGATCTGACATTGCTCATGGGGTCCTGTTGACTTCTTTTCATGGCTGTGAAGTGATGCCTGACAGATTAGATTGAGGAGAGCAGATTGCAGCAAAAAGTGAAAGATGAAGACATGCAATGCAAGCAAATACCAGTTTACCAATGCCCAAAAAATGTAAAAAGCTGCAGTGCAACTTATTTTACTGAAATAAAAGTAATGCAGGCTGAGCAAAACTTGTCTTGCAGCAGCTTTTGCTGTTGGAACAGCACAGTATGTGCTGCAGTTACTGACATAGGAAGAATATGAAAAAGCCACTGGCTCCACCTAATTTTCATTTGGATGAATGCAGCCTGTTAATTTATTGGGAAGCTCACAGTTTTGTCTTTATAGCCTTGATTGCTGTGTTTTGTGTTGACAGCAGTAGTTTCTGTCCAGCCTTCGATATCTTGTCTGTGAAAATCTCCTTGTCATTAGGAATTGATTTTTTGTTCATAATGACACTTCATGGTACTATGGTTAATCTTGATTGCACCATGCAGGTGCACCCGTACACTTCTAATTCAAAAGTTGAAGATATTTGTGCATGTTTGACAAGTCTTCCATCAAAAGTCTAGCTGATGAAAATTTCAGGTGAATTTTGCACCTTATTAGACAGATCAGATCAGATTTAATTCTCCAGAGGTCACATCAACCTTCTGGTTTAAAAATTTAACCACAATCTGAGCATTGTTTTGATGAAAACATTGTTTTGTTAATGAATTATTATCCTTTTGTTTATAAAAAGTTAGAAGTCTATTTCCTTGTAGTGTCAGTGTCTCAAATAATCAGCTGTTGCACCATTAGCTTAAGACATAGTATTACAATTCTCTGAAAACAGATGCACAATGGAAAAACTAAAACTGGTTATTTTTTCATTTTTTAAGCACTGCAGGCATTTTGATTCTCCAACACTATGCAAGAATCTGTGTGTGTGCCTCATCCTTACTGAAGCACTGCTGTTCATGTACATACAAAAAAATTAACCTGTTTTCTGCAGTATGTGATCTTCCTACTGCAGTAGTTCATTTATACAGTCACGTAAATGGGATGCCAAGGAGTCACAATACTTGTATTTTGATAGGCCATTTGAGAGGGACAATCTTCTGTCCCAGTGTTAGCAGTGTGAGGTGACCTGACACAGCAAATGCCAGCATCAACTCAGGCTGTTTACTTAATTGTGAGATCTTTTTCCTCAACTTTGACAGTTGAAGTGTGACATGAGTGGCTGTTTTGCAAACTATGGGCGTTTATTACATGCACATTCTGAAGTGTTTTGTTTTAGCATTAATAAAAGCAGTCATAATTTAAAAATCACTAAAATAATGGCTTGAGTGCAGAAGCCTGTTAAGAGGAATTAAAAATTAACAACTGCTTTTAGTGGAAACTGCATTCAGTTTTTGAGGGCAGCTTGCAATGGTTTAAAGCAGTTTCAGTAACCCGGTCTTTATGTGTTGACATGGTACTGTGACACTACGTCCAAATTACCACCCTACCATTAGATGTGTTGGTCCAGTGAGACAAACACAAAGATGGAAAAACCTAACAGCAGTCCTCTGAATAAATATTTAAAGTTTTATTAAAATATTAGTTATCTCTCACAGCAGTATTTGGGGACCTCAAAGACATGAGATCAGTGAAGTATTAGAAAAAGATTGCCATGTCATGAAGTTACACATGAAACAAACACAAACATACTGTTGGTGACAAAACCAGGATGTATAATCACAATATTTTGTGTCTGATGTTGATTTCAAACTAGTGAAGGACAAAAGAGGCAACCCTATAAATCAGTGTATCAATAAAACTCTATATCACTCATAAATTATAAATGAATAGAGAAAATTAGGACAGCAAATGTTCATTAACACTTAGAAGTAATTTTACGTAAATTATGCAAGATATTTTCAATAACGATTTAGAAATCTTGTCTAAACTGCAGTCAGATTTGGGACTTCTTCTGTGAACTTCTTGGTACTTAGAGCAGGAGAAATGGCCCTACTTTGATTTATCCTTTTTAGGTAAATCACTCTTGAAGCAGTAATGCTGTAGTTTTGCTGCTTAAAGACACAAAACAGCGTTTGCAGGGAAATGTGGCTTTTTTTTGTAGCTGGCCCGTACGGGGAAAAAAGGCCCGAGCGGTTCCCGGGCCACACAAAGGATCCGCCCGCCCCGCCAAGGCCCGGGCCTGTGAGGGCGGGTGTCTCTCGCGTCACTATTGGCGGAGCGGGGTAACGGGCACGGGAATGGGCCAATGGCAGCCGGCATTTCAAATCGGTGACCGCGGACGCTGCGCACGCCATTGGCTCGGAGCGCGCGGTGTCCCGCCCGCGGGGACCGGAGGGGCCCAGCGCAGGCGTTTAAAGATGGCGGCGGCGCGGAGTGCGGGACGGCGATCGTGAGGCGGCCGGACTCGCCCTCACCCGCAGCCCTGGCACAGGAGCGGCGGGGCCGCCGGGGATGGCCCAGGTGGGTGCGGGCCCCGGGAGGCGACGGGCAGGGCGAGCCTGCGCGGGCACCAACCCCTCTGCCCCACAGGCCGCGGCGCCAGCGGGCCCGCCGCGCTCCTGCCGCCTGCCCGGAGCGGCCCCCGGGCGCAGAGCCCAGGGGAGCCTCTCCCCCCGCACCGACATCCCACCGCTGAAGGCGCCGCCCTGCCCGGCGGGTATTGCTGTGCGGCGCTTCCCCTGCGCCCGGCCTGAGCGGCCTCTGCTCGGAGCTGGTGTTGTGTTTTGTTTGGTCCAGGATTTTTCTTTGGTTGTTTTGTGTCTTGGGGGAATTTTTATGTTGGTTTCCCGCCCACCCCCAGCCACCTCCCTACTCGCCCTGCCGTGGGATTGTGTTCAAGATTGTGGAAGGGAAGGAAACGCCGTGCCTGTCCCCTTGGCCGCTCCTAGTCCCGGGGTGATGGGGAGTATCGGCTCCGGCGGTTCCTCAGGTCCGTTTGTATCTGGGCAGAGGGAGGCATTCCTCTTGTGGAGGTCCACAGAAACCTGGGGGGTTCCGCGGGACGCAGCTCTCTTTGTACAGGGGACAGGAGCGTGTCTCGCCTCCGCAGCAAAGTTGGGAGGAAAACCCAGCAACGTGTGTGCGAGCGCACAGGGACTTTTTTAGTTCTTGTACGTTGAAGATAATGTGATGTCTCTGTAACTCTCAGGATTTTTCTTCATGTGTTCTTTCTATTTATAGCAAATTATGTCGTTCAGCCTCTGAAAGGTTAATTCTCCCAGCTTTCTTCACTTTTTTTTTTTTTTTTTTTTTTGAAACAGTTCGTTCTTTTGTTCCTTTCCTTAGGCTTCGGGTTTGTCTGCAAAGTTTGTTTGCCCGCTGAGACCTGAATATCCAGGCGTTGCTCGACCATAAACTGGAATTGGGTGAACGCGTTCAATTTCTTTATTCCACTAGGTTGCAAGTTAGAGGTCTTGGAATTAGATCTTTTATTTTTGTATTGTGATCTGAGAGGTTGTTCTGTCTGTTTGGATAACTAAACTTCGGGGCTCCTATTTTTAATTCTGGATGAGGAGTTGTGTCGCTAGGGTTTTTTGGGCAGCTCCTTTTGATTATGAGGGTTGTTTTGCTTTTTTAGAGAAACAGAAAGGATTTTGGTTCCTTATGTTTGTTGGTTTTCTTTACAAGTAAGCTTACATATGATGGGAGAGGAAGAATATATTTTCTCCTTCCTAGGCTCTGATTTTCGCCTTTTGTAAATCAATTTCTTCTCTTACATAATTAATCAAACCATCTAAACCCTGCCAGAAAACTGCTCAAGCTCTAAAAGCAACTGTTGTTTTGCCATTTCTGAGGATAGCTTTCAAAAATTACGTACTCTATTCCTTCTGAAATGGAATGAAGCGTTATGAACTAGAGAAGTTCTTGAGCCTTGTCTGTATTTGCCGCTGATACTGTTGGGCTCTGGCTGCATTTTCTTAACCATCCTTGATGACTGACTTGCACAAAGTGGTTGTTTTGTTCAGAATTTTTCTACTCTAATGCTGCTGATGAGAAGAGAGAGTTCTTATGTGTAGCATTATTTTAAAGAATATTTTCTTTTGGTAGCTCCTGTTCTGGTTTAAAGAAAATAAATTCAGTCGCTTCAGGTTTTGGTTTGGGTTTGTTTTGTTTGTTTTTTTTTTTAGCAATGGTAATAAATAGGATTGACTTCTAGAGTTGTATGTATTGAAAAGACACGCTAGGTATAATCAAAAGAAGGTAGATGACTGTGAGTGGGGAATTACTTTGACGTGGGTTAATGGATCAGCACCTGAGTTGCCATTTGGGACTGGAGGATGAGGAGGAAGACTTTGTATTTCGTTAGGAGATAAGGCGACTTGAGCCACTCTTCCTTTTGGTGTCCACTGAATGTGAAGTAAGCCGTCTCTGACACAGTTTCTTTTCACAAGTGATTTTTTGAAGAGAGAATCTGTGATGTGTTCCTTGCTGCAGCTACAGGTATTTGTAAAGAAAATACTTTTTTTATTAAATTCATTTCTAGACTGCTGACGTGCTGTAACTGAAGGGAATTTTATCTTTGAGTTTGACCGATGTTGGTTACAAATATTAAGATTCTGTTTTTTTCCTGCCTTGAAAAAAGATACCCTTTGCTCCGGCTATTTCTCGCCCATCCATTTTCTGTCTGATTGTGGGAATGGGCAGTGGTACTTATTAAACCAAGTAGTTTTGATTTTTTCCTTTCTGCATTTAAAGGACGTCTGTAAGACAACCAGGCTAAGATTACTCTGCTTTCTTTGGGACCTGTGCAGTTTGCTACATTACATTTATATGCGCCCCCCCAGTATCTGTATTGTTTACTTTGTGACATGAAACTTTTTAAATTATCAGCTAAAGTAAGAGTAAGCAGTTAAAAATGTGGAAATTCCATGTGCTGGTGATCTGCAGAGCATGAGCTGTGCACTCACATTTTCAGTGTTTGTACTGCCTGGTGCAGTTGCCAATGGTGTTCTGTCTCTTTGGAAGGAATCCTTATGGAAACTGTTAATGGAACTTGGTGGAGCCTTGGAGAAAAAAATCTGTTATTTCGGACAATTTAATGAAGCATCACAACAGGAAGCCGACTTATGTTACAATGTAACTTGCTATGCTGAGCCTTTTTGTGTGTGGTTGTTACGGTCCCTTACATGAGGCCCGTTTGGCTGTTTGTAACTACAAGCTCATCTAACTCATTCTTTTGCCTTTCTTCCCTTCTGGATGTCTTTTCAAATACCTGATAGCTCATTGGTTTTGTTGCTTTGTTTTGTTGTTTGCTTTTTTTTACCCAGCCCCTGATATAAAGGGCATATTGTAATGTCAGCTGGCAGGGAAGTAGGTGGGAATTGGACCTGTGTTCTTCTGCCTTGCTTTTTGTGGCTTATAGGCAGGTATTGTAGCCTACTGTAACTGTAGAGCTACTGTTACCTGTAATCAAAAGAGAGAAAAAACCCTTGCAACAGTGTTAGAATAGTAAGAAACAGACCTGTCTTTGGAAGCCTCTAGGTGTCCGGTAGTGATGGACACACCTGGCACTGGGTTTTTACTATTATAAGGTTAATTAATTGGGGTATCTAACAGGTACATCCAACAGGAGATTCAGTTGCCGCAGTAACCCACCCCTGGGTCAGCCCCTTGGAGCTGGTCCAAGGGTTCTCTGCCCACTTATTATGTCTTACTGTAGGTCCCCTACTTAGAATAAGACTAAACAATATTCCAGGAATGTGTTTAGAAGGTCAGCTTATTGTTCTAAAATATAAGAGAAAGGGTAGGAAAAGTACTGGAGTTAATTAAGGAGCTATATAACTACATAACAGTAGTCTACAGAGCTGCAGATAAATGAAAAATGTATAAAGAACAAAAGTCTTTCTGGCATCACTACCAGACTGTTATCTTACCCTAGGGGATGTGGCAGGTTCATGGCTAGAAATGGAAAAAGCTCATTTGAACCCATCTTGGTCTAGTACTTTTCCTGACCCAGTGTGTGTGTACTGAGGAGCAGACAATCCCTGGCAGTGATCTGCTGTTCATCGTTCAGCTATTCATCGTTTCACAGCCAGCAAGAAAGGGAAGACAACAAGAATATAATTGTTACCAGTGCTTGAATAGAATAACAAGCCATCTTTCCTGCAGAGAGCAGAGGTGTTGTATCAGTGAACTACCAAAGCTGGGCAGGTAAAGGTTAAGTAAGTTCTTATGTTTTGACATTGGTGTTGTTAAAATACTTTAGCATAGGAGCAGGAGGTGTATCAGGGATCTGGAACTGGCACTCATGATCATGTCTTAGCCTTGTCAAAAATAAGTTTCTCATTGGACCAGGGAGCTCCTCAAACACAAGGGAAGGTTTTGCTCTTTCAAATTCTAGAATGCTGATTTCAGTATTCTGTTTCTGTGTGAATTACTTCTGTATGCTGTTTTCAAGAGTTTTTAGAAGACTCTTTAAGATGGAAAATTTAGATGACTTACACATTTAGTTTCGAGGAGTTACTGAACTCATGCTGTGGCTTCTGATTCTTTTGTTCAGAATTAAGACACTAATGATTTACTGTGAAGAATTTAATAATTTGTCATTCACTTTTTTTTTTGCTTTTTTAATCTGAAGGTGAGGAAATTTATTAGACAAATACATTTCTAGGGATGTTCTCTACGTTACATGTTCCAGAACCTGTTGAAAGAGGAAGGAATTGTTCATTGCTGAGGTCATTGTATGGTCATATTGTAGGATGGAATGGATTTAAATATAAAGAATTTCTTGTCTTACTGGTGAATGTGCCATTTTTCAATCTGAGAATTAATTTGTTAGTATCAGAGAAGATGGGATTATTTTAGAGTTCTTATTGGTTTTTTCCTTAGTAATTTTATAATGCATGTCAAAATCAGTATGTTGGATGTGTCACAATTTTTAGCAGGTTTAAAAAACCCCACACGCATCAAAAAACCACCGTAAAATACGAATTCCTCTGCTGCCCCAGCAAAACTTGCTTTGTTGCCATATTAGAGTTTGCTTTGTTATATATTATGCTTTCTTTCAGCTTCCAGGTAGGTAACTTCTGTATGCTGCTGAATTTTAATTGATCCCATTATAACTTCTGCTTCCCAGCTTTGTGCCTTGCCCCAGCTGGTGTTTGGATATTGCTGTTGGTTTGTTCTTCCTGGGCTGGCGTAGAGATACATGAGAGAATTACCCTTGGTTTCTCTAAGTCCCTCATGACAACCCAGACCTTCTGCCCTGTTGCCTTCAATGTTATACACCAACATGAGAGATCTTGGAGCTTGTCTTTCCAAAATACTTGGGAAGACTTTGAATAGAGCAGATTGAGCCAGCTGGCTACCTGGGGCAGAGTGACAGTGCTTCATTTCTAGCTTGTAGGAAGATTTAAGCCTAGTTTGGGCTGACATGGAGGGACTTGGAGAAACCAAAATAAGCAGGTAAGAAATGATCCTTCTTTTCCCCAGGTGCTTATGATCCTGCACAGATGACAAAAATATAATTGAAGAAGCCATCATAAACATGGTAGAAAGAGCCACCTAATGTGAAAAATAAACCTTAAACAAACACTCCCCATCCCCTGTAACATTTCCTAGAGGAATTGAGTACTTTTCCCAGGTTAAATTCCCTAAACTACTGGCTTCTAAATACCTTCCAAAATTAATTTGAGCTTTAATGCTACGTATCTGAACCTGAACAAATGTTCCATAATAGTGCAAAATACAAGATCAAATGTCTAATATCTGGTTATCTAGAGAGTAATTTTTTGTGGTATTTTGGTAAAATGTGAGATTTCAGAAATAGCTGGTAACTTAAATTTTGAAAAGCCATGACCATAGACTTTAAAATCTTGTTGGTTTTGCAGATTGTCTTAAACTGTAAGCTAATTATCCTTTCTGCTGTGTGGGTAAGTATGGCTTGAATACCAGGTTGTTTCAGATTATGGGAGAACTTCCCCAAAATGCAGTTTTTAGTCTGTCACGCTTAATGCCCTTCCTGCTAACCAAGCAGAGAGAGTCAGCTAATCATAAAGGCAACTGTGTTAGTAAATTATTGTTTTGTTGTACAGCTTGAGCACTCTAGTTTCACCTTCATTCAAAATGGTCTCTGGGTACCCTGCTTTTCTCACTGTAAAAGTGTCACTCTTCTACTTGAGATTTATGCTGGAAGGAGTGACATGTTTTCTTTCTGCCTAGGATACTATTTCCATTTTTCTCCTGTGACAATTTTTTTTTGTTTGTTTGTTTCCTCTTGTAGATTGAAAGAAGAAAAGGAGACCAGCTTGTCCAGTGAAGATGCACTCTTAGTCTTCAGCTATTTAAGCTGAATGCATTGTGATTTCCAATAATTGAGACAGTGATTCTGAAAGCTGTCTACATTAATGAAAAGAACAATGTAGTCAGCTTAACTGAATCATCAGTGTTGCATATTGAATAGAACATGATAAACCAATCCTGATGGACTTATGCATGTTAGGAATATAGAGATAAACATTTATTAAAGCATTGTTTTTTAAAGAAAAGTAGTTTTAAAAATGGAGAACTATGAAAATGTACCACCCCTCCCTAAAGAACCTGCAAGAGAAATGAATGTGGAGAATCACACTTGTCGCCCACCTCTGCCGCCCAACGAACAGCCTCCACCACCTCCCCTGCAAACGTCCAGTGACGCAGAGGTAATGGACGTTGGCTCTGGTGGTGATGGACAGTCAGAGACCCCTGCTGGGGACACGCACAGTCTCTGCAGAACACAGCTGCTCACTAAGGGATCTGCCTGCTACAAAAGTCGTCTTATCATAGACCCCAACAGCAGTGACCAAAGCCCCAGAACTGCTCGTCACGCACCGTCAGTTCGAAAGTTCACCCCAGATCTTAAGTTACTGAAGGATGTGAAGATTAGTGTTAGCTTTACAGAAAGCTGCAAAAGCAAAGATAGGAAAGTTCTGTACACTGGAGTTGAGCAGGATTATAAGGCAGATACAGAGTTTGGTATTAATAATGTCAATGGGGATTTGCATGTTTGTCCTTTCGGTGGTAGTAATGGTAAAGCTGTAGGGATAGGGGGTGAAAGTGATGAAAAGAAGGATGATGAAAATGATATTGATCAGGAAAAGAGAGTGGAATTTGCAGTTCTGGATGAGCTAGAAGACTTTACCGACAATTTGATGGAAATAGATGAAGAAGGAGGAGGGTTCACATCTAAAGCAATCGTTCAGAGAGATAAAGTGGATGAAGAAACCTTGAATTTCTCATACGAGGTAAGTAAATCCACAGGTCTTTGCTGGGTAGGAGGTTTCCAAGTGGCTAGAAAAAAATATGCAAGAAGTAATCTCTTCTAGAAGTTTGCAGTACGTGAGTCAAAACCACAGAATTTTCAGATACAGAGCTTTCTTTGGCTGAGAACCTCTTTAAACTGTTTTAGTCAAACTTCTGAGTTGTGTTGCAGCTTCTATAGTTTTCTGTAAAAGCAGCATTTAAAAGTCTTCTCATGCAACTGCAGTTCATTTTATCATGTAGATTCTAGTTCTCACAAACTTATTTTCTTATTTTTCAGTCTTTACTGGAATCATTGGAAATTTCTAGTTTCTCTCTGTATGGAAGCACATAATCAAAAATGTCTGCCTTGTCTTTGCAAGGGAAAAGGGAGGTTGGTAGGCCCAGAAGGACAGTGTCTGATGAAGTCTCTTTCAGGATGACTTTGATAATGATGTGGATGCTCTGCTGGAAGAGGGTCTTCGAGCACCCAAAACAAGGAGACTAGATAATGAGAAATACGGTGGTGAAAGTGATCACCAGTCTGATGGAGAGACAAGCGTGCAGCCAATGATGACCAAAATTAAAACTGTACTGAAGAGTAAGTTAATGTGCATTTCATAACTGTAGGTCCTACCTATGGCTCGTGTCTGTAGAACAAAAGTATATCAACAAGCAAAGTGTGGGGCAGCAAGTGTGAAATCATTGTGTTGGAGAATTTTATTGTTGGGAGGCTTCTTACTGTGGAATATGATTTTTCGCATTCTTAATCAGTGAAGTTGAGTTTTGCTTTTGATCTGTTGTATGTAATAAGAATGTATTTTAGTGTGTGGAATTGTGTAAAATAATGAAGAATGTTACCTCAGTGGTGGGGAGGTGAACAAGGGTGATCTGGGGTTTTTGTCTCTGGACATTCTGGCCTTTTTCCTGCTTCAGTTATGTAACTTCTGCTGTTGAAATTGCCCCCTGTGAGGTCTCTATGAATGCAATCTAGGTTAAAATGATAACTAGAAAAGTCAGTGGCTTACATTTATCCAATTTCATTGTGTTAGAAACTACTAATAAAGAAGAGCTGAGAACACAACCCTATCCTGAGGAATGTCATGGAAAATATTCTGAATTGGAATTAAAATTTAAACACCTACTAGAGGAGTATTTTACAGCTTCACTGTATTCTGAAATAAAAAGCCAAATAAATTTTTGCTCCAAAATTATATAGTAACAGAGGATTGCCAGGAAGCTTCCAGCAAAGATGAGTAGTCTGATTTGTGATTTAGAGAGACAACAGACCTTGGCTTAGACATGAGCTCTTTGCTGGCTGTTTGGGTCTGTCTCTGGTGGTGTTTTGATGCAAATTTATTCCTGAGTGTCAAGTGAAAATTTTTTAACAGAAAATGAAGTTGTTTCTGAAGCAAGTATGACTCTTCCAGTAAATACTTTTCAGTGGTGCTTATGATAAGTATAAAAAGACTAAAGAAAAGAGAATTCAATGATGAAACAAACAAATAAGTCTATATTAATACTATTGCTACTATTGCCTTTAGTTGAGAATGTCATGGAATCAGTAATTTTGCAGGATTTAGTCTGGATTAGAGGCATATACCTTGTTATTAAAACAACATCTCTCTACAAAACATTGTTAATCTTGTTTCAATGCCATTTTATTCTTTGGGACAGAAAAAGCAATAAATAAACCCCTGGATTTTATTTCTATTCTTCTAAGCAGTCTATCCCAGTTTAAAGCCATTATTTGCTTTAAAGGTCGTGGCCGCCCTCCTACAGAACCTTTGCCAGATGGATGGATCATGACATTCCATAACTCGGGCATTCCTGTATATCTGCACAGAGAATCTAGAGTTGTTACCTGGTCTAGACCTTATTTTTTGGGAACAGGAAGCATAAGGGTGAGAGCTGTCAATTACTTAAATACTTACTAAGATTAAGAAATTAGATATGTTCCTGCAAGCAGTTGAATATTTTTCTGCTTTGGCAGGCTTATTTCCAGTGTTTGAATTAAGATGCATGAAAAAGAAATTCTGTTTCTGAAAATGATATGATTTTTCTTAGGTGCTTTGTTTTTCTGTTTGGGCAGTTACAGTGAATGAGATGATCCTGTTTGGTGCCTTCACTTTTCTACTGTTGCTGCAAAATTGGGGGTTTATTGCACCAGTAAATATATCTAGGATCATTTATTTGTAACTATAAATTAGTCTGAGCTGTGGCTTATGGTCCACATTTGCAGAAGTAAGGATATGACATTCTAGAACCAAAGGAATCTGCAGATACTGGATTTAATGTCATGGGCTTATGCCCCAGGGAGAGCTCAATGGATTTTATGAAAGCATGCAGTATTTGCATGTAGCTGAGCAGATTGTAGTCTGGATCTAAACCAGCAGGTTTGTGTCAGTGTCACACAGTGTGAAGATCCCCCAGGAGTGGTCCTGCTCAGCTCTTGGGTAGAATGACTTTGCTGACCAAAGAGGAGCTTGAGCCTAGACTGAATACAAATAGTTTCCATCTTGCTTGCATCTTTTGGGTTTGAGTTTTGCTTTTGGTGACCTTGAGATACTGAAACCTGTATTGTTTTATATTTGCAGAAACATGATCCTCCCCTTAGTAGCATTCCCTGCTTTCATTACAAAAAAATGAAGGAAAATGAGGAAAGGGAACAAAACAATGACATAACCCCAAATGGGGAAGTATCACCTGTAAAGCATCTAGATAAATCCTCAGAACTGGACTGCCAAACAGAAGAACCAGATTCTACTGCTGCTGATTCTGGGCCTTTAGATGACAAAGACCCCTCTGGGGGAGATGCAGCACAAGGAGCTTTGGGACAAGTTAAGGCCAAAGTTGAAGTATGTAAAGATGAATCTGTAGGTATGTATGAGAAGTGGAGTCTCTTCTTGGCTTAAGTTGGGGTAATGGTATTTGGGAAGTTTTATTCCAGACTTGTCTACTGAATTATAATCTTTCCTGAAGATTATAATATTTATATTACTGAATTATAATCTTTCCCTGAGTCCACATGGAAAGGTTTTACACAAAAAAGTGTACATATTGGTAGTTTAGTCCTCTAGACTTTATCTGAGTATAAGAATCAGTTATGTCAGTGTGTACATTTGCTGTTGTCAGATGTGTTCATGTGACTTCTTCAAGTAGGCTTTTCTATGCACTCTCTGTATTGACTGTGTTATATCTGTTTTCAGGATGATCTCTTAAGATAAATGATGTAGTTAAACTATATTTCTCTATTTGCACAAGTCTAGCAGATTAGGTCATGCAGATATAATTGTACTCATACAGAGGGATGTGATGCTTCATTATTTTATTTATGCAAATCTGATAGCTTCTACACAAAAAGTTGTCTAAAGACATCATGCCAAATTCACCACCCAGCAGAGAGGAACTTGGAGAGGAAACTCATGTGTTACTTACCACATCTGCATACCTGAGAATCCCATCCATGTAAATTTCTGCTGCTCAGAATATTGGTATGGATCATAGGCTGCCATTTGTCTTTGTAGTGCTCAGACATAAAACTTGTCCTTGTCATTGCATGTGTCATGTCCAGTCCAAAAACCATGCCAAAACATGTAAAAAAAAAGGCAAAAAAAAAACCAAACCAAAATCATCAATATTCAGCAGTAAAATTAAAGCTAGTAAGCACTTGCTTTTCTGCATGAAGTTCACCTGTCTATCTCTCTCTTTAAATAGGATCTGTTCTGTGTTACTGAAAAAGATACTGAGTGATCAAGTCTAAGTGTGACTTGCATTTGGAATTCCTTGTGAAAGGAAACAAGACCAGCAGCTTGCTGTTGTTTGTTTACATCTGTGGATGCTACTCTTTATTTTTGCTGATTATATTTGCAGACTATACTATAAAGGAGAAGCAGCTGTACTACAAGGGCGCAATCTGTTAGTAGTCGGTGTGTGAATTTCATGTATTAGATTCTGCACAGAGGCTGCAGATACCCATGGAGTTCATGGAACATCACTGTACAGTGTTTCATGGCACACTGCATAAGTAGGCAGCAGCAGTTTGGTTTGGCTTCAGGGAACTGAGGCTGAAAGTACATCTGCTGTACTCACTGTGTACCTTGCTTCAGGTAAAGGGAAGGTGATTAGATGTTGAAGCAGAACAATTACTGGTGTTTTGTTACAAATTGTGTTAGGTATTGATGCTGCTTAGGGATTAGTAAAATCATCAAGTGATAGAATAAAATGGTGTTTCATTTTATTTTGTTCTCTGGTCTGCACAAAACATTTTGCATTTGATCCTATAATAGGAAAACGTAAAGTTACTTCTTTTAGTCCAAAACAGCATCTTAACCTTCTGCTCCTAGTCTAAGAAAATTATTATAGCACATTTAAAACAGTGGAAATAGAGATCTCAATGTTTGTTCAGTGGTGAAGCAGAGAGAATAACTGGATTGTGTTTCTCAGATCTGGAAGATTTTAGACGCTATCTTGAAAAGCGTTTTGACTTCGAACAAGTGACTGTAAAAAAATTCCGGACCTGGGCCGAGCGACGCCAGTTCAACCGGGAGATGAAGCGGAAGCAGGCGGAGTCCGAGCGGCCCATCCTGCCGGCCAACCAGAAACTCATCACCCTGTCTGTGCAGGATGCACCTATAAAGAAAGGTTAGCTGATGGAGCTGGAGCTCAGATAGGCTGTGTTGGAGAGTAACTGCAGCCCTAAGCTTGACTGAAAACAAAAGAAGCCTGTAAAAGGTCCCCTTAGTTCCTGATCCAGTATTCTGTGTTCTTTGACCCATTGGATATTACATAGGAAAGGAAAAATATTGTCAAAATATACTCCCTATTTAACTTCTAAACAAAAATATTTTTACTTAAGGTTACAGTCCTGGTAAATAATGACTACCTTCAGCTCTTGTTACTGCTGACTATTGCTCACTATTGATTTGTTTGTAACAGAAATTACCTTTCAAAGACTGGAAATAATGAGCTTCTTCCCTTCTTCCTGTCTTTTTTGCAGAGTTTGTCATTAATCCCAATGGGAAGTCTGAAGTTTGCATCTTGCATGAATATATGCAACGAGTCCTAAAGGTTCGCCCTGTTTACAATTTCTTTGAATGTGGTAAGTCTGTTTCCTTAAACAATTCTATCCTGGTCTTGATGTTTAATCAAGAATCCAGAAATGTTGCATATGTGAAAAATATAACTGGAATCAGATTAATATCCCTAAGTGGTGTAATGTATGTTCGTTAATTGTTGCTTTTCCTGTTTATTTGGAGTTTTTTTTGAGGGTGCCTTATAATTATTCAGAAATAGGCTATTTCTGTATATGCACTACATAATACAACTGAAATATCTATATCAGAATGTGTAGCTCTTACAGTCACACCATGATGCAAAAAATTTGGAATTAATATTTGAGTTCTGGCAGATTACCAGTGGTGTCTTAAAATTTGTAAGTTCTTTGTTTGGAAGAATGCAGTATATGGTGGTAAGTCTGTTAATGGAAAACTATGTTAGTTAAAAAATTTTCTGTCTTCATGAAGAATAAACCATTTTCATCCCTCTTGAAGCTAAAATGAAGAAAACAAATCTTGACAGTGGTGGTATTTCATGTACGTCAGGAGTTCCAAAAAACTTTGTTTTCTTTCCTCCTCCATTTCCAGAGAACCCAAGTGAACCTTTTGGAGCCTCAGTGATTATTGATGGAGTAACTTATGGGGCAGGAACTGCCAGCAGCAAAAAACTTGCCAAGAATAAAGCTGGTAACATTTTTTTCTTTCTCAGTACCAACTGCGGGATTGTTTCTGTTTGCTTTTTGTACCATTCTGGGGTTCTGAGGGTAATAGTGATTCTGTACAGGGCTATAAGAGCTAGGGGGTGCTAATAACTCTTTAATTTTAGGTCTTAAAAGCTCAATGCCACTTCTAAAACGAGACTGGAGTTTTTTTCCTTTTGTAGGCACTTTCAAAAAGTAGTTTCTTCCTATTTTAATTAGTTACGAGGCTTTAATTATCAAGCTGAGCTAGTAGAATTTTTTTCCCTTGAGAAGTGTAAGTGAATAAATTTCTTACCAGAAGAAAATGCCTGGCAATTTCTAGAGGAGATGTTTTTGTTGAAAGTAAACCTAATCAAGATGTTTAATCACTTTCTGCAGCTCGAGCTACACTGGAAATCCTTATTCCTGACTTTGTTAAACAGACCTCTGAGGAGAAGCCCAAAGACAGTCAAGAACTTGAGGTACTGAGCTCATGCTTCCTGGCTGGCATCATTTGAGTTTGTTTTTAAAACATTGCACATTTAATATCAGAAATTTGTACTGAAAATTAGCATGATTGTTTTCTCAGTCAAATGGAAGTGTAAAATCCTCCATTTAGAGCAAGACTTTTATGGCAAGGAAAATACTCTCTTTTCTATGGGAATAGATCTGAAGATTCACTCTGATGCAAAGAACTGGTTCTTTATTGACCAGCAGGTCACCTACTGGACACCTGTGGTGTTCCAAGGCGCCAGACTGCCTGTACTGCCCTGCCTTCCAGAATCCTCTGGTTGATGCCAGGAAATGTTCAGAGCTAGGTGCTGTTGGGTTTTGTGTGATCATCTTAGGACACCAAGTAAGAAGTGCTCAGGCTTCTGAGATGTTTTTATTACTACACAATGAAATCCCATCGTTTAGGCAGTGACATTTGAGAAAATCAAAGAAAAAATTTCTTAAAGAGGAGAGTTGTGCTATATTCTCATGTTCTGGGGGAATAGCTCATTGATCAGTGATACCATCAGTAAAGAAAAAAGGAAAAGTCAGTGATCAGTCTGAAAGGAATGTTTTCTAAAATGAAGTAATATACAGAAGGAGTTGTTTGTACCCTTGGTTTAACTTAGAACTTTATTGTGTGCCCTGCAGTACTGAAATGGTCATTAAGGAAATGCAGACAATTTTTTTTCCATTCTTTTAAAACAAAATACCAAATGAGCCAATAGCTGTTCTGTTCTCTTTTATTAAACAACAGCATTTTGGTAAATAGAGTTTCATAATTAGGTAAAATAACCTTATCCTGAGGAAGAAATTATGATAAAGAATTTATAAGATTGTCATTTTTATGTACATATTGAATAATGTAAGATTGGAGGTAAAATTTCTGTCTGCAAATGTTTGATTAGGTGTGACAGTTTTAATGATGTTGCTTTTAATCCATTATGGATTTAAAAACACTTTTTAAAGTACTAAGCACAGAGGAACAGAATTGGTTTAATGTAGCATAGGAGAAATTAGGGTTAAGGACAATAGGGTTTTATTTGCACAAAGCACCTTTCCAAGTAATCCTTTTCAATTCCTTTGCAGTATTTTAACCATATCAGTATTGAGGACTCACGGGTATATGAACTCACCAGTAAAGCTGGACTCTTGTCTCCATATCAGATTCTCCATGAGTGCCTTAAAAGGTAAGGCTGCAGCATGAGGACCCGTGTGGGGTGTGAGGTGTTGGCTCAGGACCTGCTGTTTGCTCTTTGCTGGGGTTTGTCAGTGACCCTGCCTGAGCTGCTCAGCTCCCTGGGGCTGTGAGAGACGTGATGGGGGCTGACCTGGTTAATGCCAGGTCCTTTTTTAATCCATATTTGCTGTTTAGGCCTCTTTGGAGATCAGGATGTAATTGTTGGACAGATGTATTTTGTTTTCTCTCATACAGGGTTGCTTTTTCCTTTGGCTGAAGTTACTTATCTAAAAAAACCCTCTTCGTTAATTAATGTATTGACACTTATAATTAATGTATCTGATTTCATTGCAATGACTGTCCAAGGTGATAACTGCAGCCACTTCACTTGTTTGTGGTTTTACTTAGTATGTGATCTTGATTGTGTTTGTGCTTAAGAAACCACGGAATGGGTGATACATCCATAAAGTTTGAAGTGATTCCTGGGAAAAATCAGAAGAGTGAATATGTCATGACTTGTGGCAAGCACACAGTGCGAGGCTGGTGTAAGTACAGTAATTGGTGTGACCTCTGAATCTCCTCTTCCTCTTCTCCTTTGCTGTCCATTCTGAGGGTGCTTGTTCTGCCACCGAGCCTGTTGTGTGCTTGTCCTGCTCTTCTCTGGTATCTCAGTTCTGACTAACTCAAGTAAATATTTGTTCCTATCATTACGTAGTGTGCTGGTATTGACACACTTCCATGGTTATTTTTACAGGCAAAAATAAAAGAGTGGGGAAGCAATTGGCTTCTCAGAAAATCCTTCAGCTACTGCATCCACATGTGAAAAACTGGGGTTCTCTCTTGCGAATGTATGGCAGAGAGAACAGCAAGCTGGTTAAACAGGTGAGCAGGCTTTTGTTTGAGTATAACCTACCCTGTGACTGGAGTTTTGCTTTTTGGATTTTTCTGGATTTGTAAATCAGTTACAACAAAACTTTAAGCTGCCTGGATTTCACTGACAGTAATAATTGAGTTAATCTTGCATCTCCCGTGTCAAAATTAAAGAACCTATTTAATTAACTCATGGAAGTAGATGTTCATACTAAGGAAGTAAACTACAGACTAAACTACAGAAATACAACAGACTAAACTTTGCTCCATGTACATTAATTTTTTTTTATTAAAAAAGTTCATCAGTTGTTGCTTATGATTCTATTGAATAGGAAACCTCTGATAGAAGTGTGATAGAACTTCAGCAGTATGCCAAAAAGAACAAGCCAAATCTGCACATCCTGAACAAGTTACAGGAAGAAATGAAAAAACTGGCACAGGAAAGAGTGAGTGTATATTCTTGTGTGTTTACAAACAACATGAATGTCATGGGTCACGTGTACACAGTATTTTACACAGTAAAAAGAGCTCTTCAGAATTTGATTGGAGGTCTACTTCTGGGGAGATTGTCATCCTGTCTTTTAAACTGGCTTATAACTTGATTGTACCTACTTCTGTACATTTATTTTTAACATTAGCCCTAGTTAGCCTCTTGCAACAACTCACACAGGTTTGGCTAAAATGGTTCAGAATTTTAACTGTTTTATGATTCTGTTTTCTTTATGACTGTGTGGTGAGGGTTGTTTTGTATTTTTTAGGAGGAAACCCGAAAGAAACCCAAGATGACAATAGTGGAATCAGCTCAGCCTGGTAGTGAACCTCTCTGTACTGTTGATGTTTAATGAGAAAACGTGCAGGTGGGGAGCAATAACACAAATGGAGGAACTAGATTTTCAACAATTATTTAAAAATTGTTTGCTGCAGAATGCAAGATAACTTTTAAAATCCAAGCTGCTTCAGTTATGCATTGTTCTTTTTGCATCATCAGGGCAATATTACTTTTTCCTAGTTTCTTTTTCTTTGTTTTTTTTTCCTTGTTTAATACCTCTGAGATATGTACGTTTAAAGAATTGATCATAAAGATCTCTACTGGGGCAAATGGACAGAGGACAGGCATGTTCACACAGGATAAAACCAATCAAGCACTTTCTCCTGGAAAGCCATCCATGTTGTTTGAAATGGATGTATTTTAAGTATGAAATTCAGAATATCTATGTACAGGTTGAAGCTGATATATATATATACACATTCATATATATGTATATATAAAAGAAATATATGTACATCTTCTTGTATGAACATGCCTAAAACTATTTTTGTGAAAAGTTTTGTTGCATTTCAGCACATAATAATAATATGCACTGATAAGACACTTTGGTGACAAATACAGGAAAGTGATGAGCAATGTTTCTAATGCCATAGGATTAGGCCAGTAACGCTGTTTCTTTTTGTTTAGTTTCTTGTCTCCTGCCAGGCTTAGTTATTTGAGATTAGAGGATGCAGATTTTGTTATTACTTGAAAAGAATAAGAATACCTGGTAGTGTTAAGAGTAACAGGTTGGAGATTCAAAATTACTGGGGTTTATTTTAAATGCAAAGAGCCTGTATTAGTTTACAGATCAGTTGAACAGGGAAAATACGGCCCCACTTATATGATTAAAATAAAAACTGTAATTTCAAAGGCTGTTTTCAAAGCTTGGAGCCAAAATGCAGCTGATGATGGTTGATAGTCTCAAAATATTTTGCCAATGACTTTCCACTCCCTTTTCCCAGCAATAAAACAATTTCTCATTTCTTTGGTGTCAGATTGTATCTGACTTGGTCAGTTAAGTCTTAATAATTTGCACCATAAAAGCAAAGACTTCAGAAAAAAAATCAACACAACCCTTAAGTCTGATTGCAGCAATTTAGGTTTTTTTAAGAAGCTTTTTTTTTACTTTTTTAATTACATTTTTAGTTTTTAAAGAAAGTGTGTAACTTCTGCAATGAAAATTAGAATGTAGATTTGGAATATGACATAGAGCGATAAGTAGAATGAGACCATAACCGGTTATACTCATAAATAAGAAAATCACAAATATGCAACTACTCTGAAATACAATCCTGGCAAACAGGCAGTACTCACTGTGTCATCTGAGGCTTTATTAAGCCAAGCACAGAAGAAAGTGTGGCTGTGTGAAAGCACTGCTTCGTGGGTTTCATTCTTCACACGGGGTTCACTGGGTGACTGCAGGAACTCTTCTCTTGCAACCATTTTTTGGTTTGGTCTTCAAGAAGAGAGTGAAAGCCAAGCCGGTGGCAGGGCTGCAGTGACTTATCCAGAAGCTGCACTGCTCCATTTTTACACTCCTGTCCCTGTTGGGAATGAAAGGTCAGTTCTCTGTACCTGCTGCAGCTCCTGGTACAGAGAAGCTGCACTGCTCCATTTTTACACTCCTGTCCCTGTTGGGAATGAAAGGTCAGTTCTCTGTACCTGCTGCAGCTCCTGGTACTTACATTGACAGGGATCTGGGGGCTTGAGGGGTTTTTTGTTTTCGTTTGGTTTTTTTTGTTTTATTCTGATCTTGGTGTGGTTTTGTTTTTAATTTACCATGTTACATAGAGAGTGCTGCAGTATATTGAATTTAGTGCCTACTGGATTTTAAAAATGTTGGCATCAGTATTGTAAGACCTCCTTTTAACATCACCCGTTACTTTGGAAATATGTGGATTTTAATTTATATTTCAAACTAATGTTCTCTAATGTGTTGCATTTAATGTTTGAGGTTAAACAGGAGGAGTCATGGAGTCTTACCTTTTTCTGTGTTTAAATGATATGCTTTGGAGGTCTCTGCAAATATGAATCCACCCATTTTTTTATTATTATATTTAGCTTTTTAGTTCCATGAGTTGTAATCCTGTTACAGCAGGATACGGGTAGTTGGAAGACAATATATAAACTATTATTTAAAGAAGTGGCCTGTCTTAAAAAAAACCCACAAAAAAACACTGCCTCTGCTTTTTTTTGTATAGCTTTAATAAATCTCCATCTTTTGAAGGGTATATAATATTGGTGCAGTAGTGACAAACAGTGATTGCTGTTTGTCTCTTTCCGTTGTTTTTATTGGGACTTTTCTGTTTTCATAAAGACAGGGCTTTTATCTTCTATGCCTAAATGTATTACTCTTAGATAGATAGGTTTTATTTCAGCTTGTGTTTTCAGCAGAAAAATCTGTACTTGGATGGCACTGTAAAAGACAAATCACCCTTGTAGATCTTTTTATTTTTCTGAAATCAGAATGTCAATGCATTTGCAGGTCACCTGCAGAATATCCACAGATGCCTCACTTACCAATTTGTTTTCATTAATTTTAAGAGGATTGCTGTATTACCTCAGTCTGCCACTATCAGAATCACAAGGTGACCATTGCCCTTAATTAAAACATCCAGAGATTTCATTGTGAACCAAAGCCTAGAACGTATATTATGCATTCAAAACAAAACAAACATAAAAAGATGGTATTAGACCTTGCTGCAGCCTTTAACTGGAGAGATGTCCAGAAAATAGCGCAATAACTGCTGGAATAAACAACGTAACTGCTGTTTATGTCATTGTGAAGTATTCTTGTGTTTTAATGTTTACTATTGTTTGGAGTGTAACAGTCTTGCATTTGCACATAAGCACGAGCTGCTGTGATAGAGGATAGATCATTGCATTAAACTTCAGCTTCTGCATGAACACTTACAGTGTGATTCAAGATGTATCCTAAACTTGTCTTGTAACTCTTGTGTGTTTTCTAGGTAATCGGCTGTAAAGGTTTAGATCTGATTGTATGAATGCATAAAACTGCTGCTTTTGTCACTGATACTTGTTATTTATCCCTTCTATATCCAGGGGAAGATGGGTATTTTTATAGGGATGGAGTGCATTTTTAAGAACTGTTCCATCCTTCGGGGATTAGACAGTTTTTGCTTTGCATATTACGTGCTTCTCGACAAAAGTGTGGTATATTGACTTTAAAGGATTAAATTCGCGTGCATTCAAATCTTCATGGTACTGACGGAAAACTTACTGTGACTTCAGTGACTAGTCAGATGCTACCTACTGAAACACCAGTCATCAGCTTTTTTTAACATATTTATTAGACAAAACTGATGAATTAGTTGGGTACTCAGAACTTTGGAAAGACTATTATGCATAAACTTAACTGTTGTATGTAAACTTCCATTCTCCTGTGATGCTGTTAGGCTTTATACAAATATATTTGTAACGTCCAAGTATTTAAAAGCATCATGATTTTCTTATTAGTTCACTAAACTGTACTTTGGTTCTGGAGTGAGATTCAGGAAGTGACAGCCTCCTAACTTTCCTTGGGAAGAAATGTGAAGTGCAAGAAGCCATGCTGTTATTAACCAAATAAAATTATCAATGACAGTATTTCAATGTGTATCTGAGAAGGTGGGAAAACGAAACAAAGTTCACCCTTATTGCCCCAGCAGGTAACAATGGTTGCTGTTCAAGTTGTGTTGGGTGCAGTTGCTTGGTGCCAGTGCTAAATTGGTACAACTATAAAGCCTCATTTTCACTGAGCCTCTGCTTGCTTTTTTTCTGCACAATCATGTAATCCTCTGTGTTCGGTCTTTGAGTACTACATGTGTATTTTTCAGACAATTAGTTTCGAGCAATAAAGTTTGATATTATAAAATGTGCCAGTGTGATCAGTATTATGATAGCTTAAGCATATCTAGAGAAAGGAACTCTTCAAGTCCTCTAGGTATTTTTAAAGAGAAATTAGATCAGTGCAGCCTTGTTAGTTATGAAAATATTGAATCACTTTTTTGGTGAGGAATGGAATGTTTACATGGTTAAACACCTGGAATGAAATTAAGTTACATTTTTTTGATTTGGCATTTGTACTTTTACTTAAACCATGGCAAGGCTGAAAATGTTACAACTCACAGTGCTGGTTTTGGTACCTGTTGGCTGCAGGTACTAAACACTGGAAAAGTGTGGTATCAGCACAGCCACAGGCTGCATATAACTTTTTCATTATTGTTAGGCCACATTAGATGTATATTAGAAGTAAGTTGAGGTTTAAGATGGTCACTGCTAACAGTGTTGCTGTCTGTTCTGTAGTGTGGATCACAGTCCATTAATGGGAGCTGCTGAGCCTCTGGCTGCAGTGAGTCCTGACTGGAGAGCACCTTGTGGAGCTCTCAAGCCAGGTGTGTCTTCACCCCCAGGAGATGCACTGGCAGTGCAGGGTAAGGTGCTGGTGTTAGTACAGTTCAGTTCTGGCTGTCAGTTTTCAGTGGTGAGGGCCTGGCTTGAGCAAAGTCTCCTCAGCTTTAGTAGCATGGTGTAGGAAACTTACAGCCTTTATTGTCTTGTCAGTGATGCTACAGTCTGAGAGTAAGACTGACTTCAACTCTGGAAAGTGCAGCATTTTAATTAGGCTGAGTTTTACTTCCTAATGAAGATTTAGCAAGTAAATGACTTATGGAAGGGTTAATCTTTACTTGCTTACTGAAAAAACATGGCACAGTTTTGACAGGGGGGCAGAGCATGATGAAGTACAGACAGGTAGGTCCAGGTCCCTGTAGGAAGATGACCTGCTCTGGGAATTGGGTGTGTCTATATATATATATGTATGTATGTAGGCAGGAAGAGAAAAGCAGGATGTGGCCTAATCATATGTAACATCCTGTCCCTGGAAGTGTTCCAGACCAGGCTGGATGGGGCTCTGAACAACCTGGTTGAGTGGAAGGTGTCCCTGCTCCTGGCAGAGGGGTGGCTATGAGATGATCATTAAGGTTCCTTCCAACACAAACCCTTCTGAGAATCTGTGATAATGAAATTTAATTCAAATTAGGATGATGAAATAAGTTGGAAGCTTTGCAACTACTCTGTTGTAGAGAGATTTATTACGTAGATGTTACAGAAGTGATGATACTGACACAGTTAAAAACCAAAAGTAGTTTCTGCAAAGTCTCTGAGGAGTTAAGGTGACTCCTGTCTTGGACTGCAGTCCCCATGGCCAGCAGCTGCCTGGCTCCCCTCCCTGGTGGCTGGGCTGGTCACATCCATGCCCTGGGTGCCACACGCTGCTGCTGTGATCTCGCTGGCAGCCGGTGCTGCTGCCGCAGAGCTGCCGTCGGCGTATTCCACCCTCTCAAAGAAGATCAGTAACTCACAGTGCCTGGTCTGAGGGAACAGATCCACAGCCAGGGCTCTCACGGGCCGGAAAGAGGCTCCTTTCACCCTGTTGGAAGGGGCCCGGCACAGGCTTGATGGGTAAGGGAAAGAAGGGCAGGAAGAAATGTATTAATATTTTACTACACTGCTCATCACTGCTGCTCTTCTCAGAGAGGTTTTTCTTCCCCAAGCCTCAATTCCGTGACAGGCTTATTCACTACCCCTAGTATTTCCATTATGACTTGTGTATTGGGCAAGACCATGGCAAGCCAGCAGCCACAGCTCCCAGCTGTTTCTGGTGAAAGGTAAGCCTCAAGGAATGGGGCTTGCAAATAAAAATCCAGCAATGGTTCCCCCCTCCTCAAAAAACAGTGGTTTTTTCTTACGACATTTAGTAAGTCAACTTAATTCAAGAAAAACTCACTCCACAAAATTATTCATTGCAGCTCTGGGATTGCAGGAGACATAGATGAGCTTCTTCAGATGTTCAGCTCTTCTAAGGGCAAGAATTACCTTGGAATCTAGATGATCAAAACCACAACAGCTGTTTACTGGTTCTGTGTGCAGCAAGAGCCTCACAGAAAAATGCCAGGCTATTTATATTCAGCAGGAACAAAACTGCTGCAATGTTGCTCCAAGCTATACCTGAAGCCTCCACTTAATTTATCCCAATGGTGTTTTCTTTGGCTTCCCACCCAACACCCATTAAGAGAACAGACTTAAACCCTAACTGGTGAACTTACGCAGCCCTGCACGTGGTGGATCTACAATTGTGGTCAGGTTCTGAGGAGCTAAAATGTTCATTAGGGAAGGAACAATATCTTCTGCCTTCCCACAATAAAATTCAATATTATTCAGTTCTGTAAGAAAAAGAAAAGATGTTATCTGAGTACTTCTCTAGTCAAAGCAGATTTCAGTTCTTCACTTTTGATATTAAATTTTGATGCCTCAGAAACTCCAAACTGTTTAGTCTACCCTGGAATCACTGTTAACTTCAGACCATAGTAATTTGAGCACCTTCCATTACCTGGACTAAAGCAAAAGCCCACAAACACCAGCTACGTTAAAGTTTTCTTTAGGAGGGTAGCTGTGGTTTTATCTCATTTTTACACTGAAATAAATGTTTTACTTTTCAATTAGAAAAGAAAAAGCTGTTCAACTGGAGAATTGATCTCATAGGCTAACAAGGTATTTGTTTTCAAGAGCGATTAAGTGTTTAAATGGGACAAGATCACTATCAACAACATGTAATTCCAGGCTGCTTAGATAAGGTAAAGAACAACTGGCTGTGCTACTCCTTACCAAACAAAGGCCTCAGCACTTCAGCTTAACTCACCATTAATCTGGGCATTTGCTTTGGCGTCCTGCACAGCTTCTTGGCAGAGCTCAATTCCAATTACCTTCTTCACTCTCTGTAGAATCAAAGGAAAAAGATCCCTCTGTGGTCTGTATGCACGAATTAACCATTTTTCATAGCATCAGCAATTAACAGGGGCTTTGACTCCTACCTAAGCTGCTCAACACAAGGGTGAGCTTTCATAATGATGCGGTAAAGCAGCTGCAGGCAGCTCAATTACAAATTAATTCAAAAAATTAAGATATCATCTGCTGCATTTCACATACATTAGGTATTTTCTTCCCTTGCAGCCACAATTAAAAATAGGTAAAAAGTAGCTTCTGTCCAGGAAGAGAAATTGCCAACCTTTGCTAAAGAAATCCCAATGGTTCCTGTCCCACAACAGATGTCCAGCACGGTGCTCTCTTGGCTCAGTTGTGCCCACTCCCCGATGGCAGTGTACAGCACTTCTGCAGCTTGTGTGTTCACCTGGGAAATTAAGTTTCCAATAGATCTAATTCTTCATAAACAGTAAATATGTACTAATGAGTCTTAGTAAAGCATGTTTTCTTGTTGCTAAAAAACAAATCATGATACGTTAAAAACACATTTTAAAGTGTTGGAAGGGCAGCAATGTTTTGGAAAAGCAAACAAAAATTAGTAATACAAGACTCCTGAACTGTATTATTGCATGTCCAGTGTTACAAAAGGCTGCCATGAAACAGGAGGAAAATGATAATGAACTAGTAAG
Organism: Nicator chloris; assembly: GCA_013400495.1. NCBI lineage: Eukaryota > Metazoa > Chordata > Aves > Passeriformes > Pycnonotidae > Nicator > Nicator chloris. The sequence continues at coordinate 455,752 of WAAE01007692.1, forward strand.
GAGAAAAGGCTGTCTTCAATGTGCTCCCATCAAGCTTACAGTCATTCAGTGGTTTTACAGCCAAACGTAACACTTACTGCTATTTAATCACACCAAATATATAAAAGGTTAAATTCCTAGGTATGTAACATCTTGTTCCACAGCATTAGTCAATCTCAAGAGCATTCATGCAGATCCAGTTAAATGAGCAGCTTCACATCATCCTTACCTGAAAAAATGCATGAGGAGAAATTCTAAATTTTAGGCCAAGGAGTTCTTCATATATGTACTTATCACCAGCCACATGCTCCAACGGCAAGTCTTCTAGATTGGGAGATTTCCTGGTGGTAGGGGAGGAACGGGGAGACAAAATGGGGGGGGAAACAAAACCAAAAAAAAGAAGACAAACATGTTTGTTACAATCTTTACAAAAGCTGTAATTATCCTACAAACTCTGGTGCTACATCCTCAGCAGTAACATTTATTGGCTGCTCTTGGAGACTCTCCTTGGCCAATAATGTCTCAGAGTGTGCAAGGACCTCCACCATCTCTAGATGAAGATGGTGTGAACCTTGTGCTCTATGGAGGATGGGGAGATGGAAGAATTCACATAAATAGGGAAGAAAGGCAGAAGTTACTTGATAATAACCAATATTCATCTACTGCAGTAAACACTTGTATAGCTTGACAGCCAGCAATGGCCAGTGGGTTCACCCACTGAAACTCTTGCTGTGTTTGTGCAGAGAATGGGAAATTTCAGGAGTCTCTTGTGGAAAAGGTGAATAACTTCAACAAATTACTAACAACTGCTGCTACTTCTATGAAGTAGACAAAACAATGCTATGAAATTTGCAAACACCAAAAATCCAGCCACCACCAAAATCCCCCACAGCAAAGTCAACTCCCTCACCTCTGTCCTTCCTCCACAAAGTATAGGGAAGTAACACCACTGCTCTTTCCCATCCCTTCTGTGAAGTATTTTGCCAGAGAGATTTTCAGGTCAGCTAGCTCTTCTTTACTCAATTTCTACAGTTTTCATGTGAAAGAAGGGAGAATAATCGTTTTAGTGACTTCAAGGTATGATTTAGTGTATGCTTTACATAAGAATATTACTTGTTCATTTCCATGTATCAGATTAGTCTAAATAGAAGTAGACCAGTGAAGCAACGTAAACCACACCAAGTAATTCTTCTATTTCCCTTTTGCATGCACAATTCATAAAATGAAGTTTAAGCAGTTCTAAAGCTGTGAGTCTGGGCTGCCTGTTACATATCAAGTGAAATACCTGAGGGTTGAAATAAGCAATTGCCATGATGTGGCCGTTGCGGCTGGTGCGGACCGTGAGCTGTTTCCAGTGCCCTTCATAGGTTTCGGGGCTGTACACGGAGTAAGGAGTTGACCTGCAATTTGCAGAAGCTTGGTTACTTACACAGAGAATTCTGGTTTTGTGTAACATTAAAACAGTTCATTGAATCAAAAGAAGGTCACTGTGTGAAGTAATGGAAAAAATGCTGACTACAAAAAAGTTACATTGATTTGTCAAAAAAAGAATTACTTCCAACTAAAAAAGACTGATGGATATTATCTCCTAAAGCAAAAGAATCTGTCCTTCCTTCTCACAATCCTCTTACCCATATTAACCCATGCAAAATTACAGAGGCAAGAGGCAGCTTCTCGCTGCATTCAGAGAATGACACAACTTTTTATAATGCTTTCGTTAGCTTCTCTGCTTCATACCAAGTTCAAATCTTCCATCTTCATGATTCTTCAGAGGCTTCCATTCTTGTGGATTTAACTGCTTTTTAAAGAATGCATCCCTTTTTCTAAAAAAGTACTCTTGCTTAAATGTGTAACTTTTGGTTTATTCCTTTCTGTGGGATGATTCTTCTCCTCATCCAAGAAAGCAATGGAACTTAGTTAATTAATTCCTCCTTTCAGAAGTGTTTTTCTGAGTCTTTCTTTACAGTTAGTGGAAGAAGCTCCTGAGTAACACACACTTTTTAATGTAGACTTACACATCTCAGTGCTTGCAATGAAGATGCACTCAGCTGGAACCTGTCCCCCATCTCTGAGCAGCTGAGCAGGAGCAAGGGAAAAACTTCCCCATGATCCAGGCACAAGGTGGAAACAGAATTGCTAAAATTTGACACTGGTGTATCTTAAATCTTAAAGCTCAGAACAAACACTAATTAAATTTATAAATATTTTTGATTAAGATATCAAAACCTTTATGGATAACTCATTTTACTTATGCTCACCTTATGTAGTCTTGGAAAGCTTTTACTACTTTTTTGGCAATAGCAGGAATGTGAATAGTATCAAATGGCTCCACTACAGCACATGTACCACCCTTATATTTGCCAAGACGACAACCCACAGTTTTGTCTTCTTGATTTACACCAATCCCAATCAAGAACTCACATTTGTTGCGATATTCAGTCTAGATTTAAAATAAAGTTATGTAAGATATTTACACAGCATTTATTTGTACATGCCAAGTTTCTCCTGAAACAAATCCCATGTGGTTAAATGCATTTGAAAATGGACACAGGACATTTAGCTCATACGGAAGATACTCATGGATTTTGATGTGTGTGAACTAACAGTAATAATGAGGAGGTATTAATAAATCCTGTTATTTAAAAAGCAAAGTATTGCCTCTGTTGAGGAATGTATTAGCTTACAACACAGCCTTGCGAGAACAGCATATTCATTTTAAAGTTATAATATCCAGTTATCAATTTTTCTGCTTCCTGTTAATATTTCCACACAGTATTTACATGAAAGGCAACGACATCTAAAAGTCATCATTTATTACAAGATGAAGTCGAATACTCAGTTTGTCCACTGTCTCTCAAGACCAAATAATGACCATAACTCTCAGCCCATTAACCCTGTTCCACACTTTACCTGAGATTACATTACCTGTAAGGGTGATGCTTTCACTCCCTCCACTGGGCAACATAATTTATTAAACTTCTGCTTCTGCAGGAACAACCAGGGTAATAAAGCTCTGTTGTTATTTCCTATTTCCCTGCCCAAATCAGAAACAAAAAGTGTAAAGCACACATTTAGAAAAATTGAGGTCAAGAGTTGCACAAGACTTCTTTTTTGTATAGGGCACAAAAAAAGAATCAGATTATCACATGGAAGAGTGTTTCTTCGGGAATTTTTTAACAGGCAAACCCTCTCCAACTTTGTATGAGCTGTAACCTGAAAAAGTAAGGTTTAAATGTTATAATGGTTATGTACAGGATTTATCAATGTACCCATGCATGATAATTAATGCCAGTTTTATCCAAGGCAAGAGACAGAAGTGATGCTTTGATCTCCAAAGATCAGGCATAAAATTTTGAGGGGATTTTAAAAGAGCAAATCCTAGTAGTAATTTGCCATCTCTACAGATTGATTCTCTCTTACACCATGTGACAATGCCATTTTTTATGGGCACAAACATCCTTCTGCTTATGGAACAGCAGACTTTAAAACCAATTTCCCTTCATTAAGCAATCTTTTGAAGGTGACCAAGAACATCAATAGCAAGTTCTGTCGGAAAAGCTTTTAGGCTGTAGCTTCGCAGATTATCTTGTAATTACTTAGACAGGGGTCCGAGTTTTGACCTACCTCTAACTCACTTCAGTTTAGAGGTATCAATTGGTGTGAATTTAGCTATATCGCATCACAAGGCCAAGTCTTGTACACATTACGTTACAAACAGGAATTACTTTGTCAGCTTCTGCAGCACTTGTACGCACTCCTGCTTTTTCTGGGCCAGCTGCTCCTCGTAGGGCACGTTCCACAGCGGGGTCACCACATCCGCGATCCGCTTGCTCAGAGGCTCCTCTCCGCAGGCAGCCGGACGCTTCGCCTCTCCCTGCTCCGAATCCTCTTCTTGCTTCCTCTTCTTGGCGATGGGGTCGGCTTTGGGCTTGGCCAGGCGCACGCTGAGGTGGCGGCTCTTCCAGAGCGCGCCGTGCAGCACCCGCATGGCCTTGTCCCGCTCCTCCTCGCTCTTGAACGTCACGAAGGCGAACGTCTGCTTCCCGAAGAGTTTTATCTTGTGAGGATTGAGCCCGTACTTCGCAAGGAACTTTTTCACATCATTAAACCCAATGTATTTGGGCAGGTTCTGTATCTCTACTTTATAGATCTCGGAGGTGAACAAGTCTCCCTTAATGTATCTGTATACGTCGGGGCTCTCCGCGGGGTCTTCCCCGACCTGGCTGTCCGGCTCAGCCCCATCTCCAGCCTCCGCCACAGGAGCCGTGTCGCGGTCGGGATCGCAGCGCTCGCCTTCCTCCGCCATGGTCCCGCCAGCCCCTCAGCCACCCCGCACACCCCCGGGGCGGGGCCGTAGCCTCACGGACGGGCCGCTGCGAGGAGAATGACGGCAGAGGAACGACCTGGTTGTTTTCTCAGCGCTGCCCCTTAGCGCCGCCGCTCCTCGCGCCCCAGAGCACCTGCGGCCCTTAAACACATTAAAAACAGCAGCTCACACATCACCCCTTCCCTCACGCGTGCGCCATCTTGGGCCGGGACGCGGGCAGTCGCCGCCATGGCGCGGGGGGTGATGGGAATAGCGCCTGGGAAACGGGACAACAAAAACGCTTCTCGGGGGGCGGGAGGGGTCGCGCCGGCGGTTGGTACCGGGGATCGGTGACAGGGCCGGTACCGGCGCCGGTTCCAGGGACCCGTGGGGGAATCGGTGTGACGGGGCCGGAGCGGGCGATGCTCTGCCCGCGCCGGGGGCGGGGCGCAAGCGCGGGGCTGAGGGGGAGCGGGCGCTTCCCATCGGGCCTTGCGGCGGCGCGGCGCGGGCTGCGGGAATGAGGTAAAGGCGGGCGGGGCGCGCGGCAGGAAGCGGCGAGCGGAGCGCGGCGACCGGGCCCATGGCGGACACCGCGGTGAGGGGCGGCCGCGAGACGGCGGCCGGGCCGGGAACAGTGCGGGGGAGAGGGCGGCACCGAGGGCCGGGGTGGGAGAGTAACGGAAACAGGTGGGGCCCGGGCGGGGGGAGCCGAGGTCGGGCAGGGCCCGGCGGGGGGGACGGACGCCGGGCCTTGCAGGGGGCTGGAGTGACCGCGCCCGCGGGGGTTTGCGGCCGCTCTAGGGACGTGTGGCCGCTCAGGCCGGCCCCTCCACCCGCCTTGGCCGTTCCCTGGCATGAGGGAGTCCGAGCGAGCCGGGATCTTTTGGGTAGTCTTTCTCCCCGTTTCCCTCCTTTCTTCTTCTCCTCCTCCTTTCCGCCCCTCCCCCGGCCCGCTGCCCGGACCCCTCGTGCCACAGCAGTTGCCCACGTGCTCTCTGTCGCGGCAGGGCGGGATCGTGTCGTGATAACGGGATCCGCGCTCTCGCATGTGGCTGCTGGGAATTGTGTCTTTTCTCATGGTCTGTGTCATGAATTGCTCAGGCGCAGAACGCATGATGAATTACCACGCGGGATGTGCTACATATGCACATGGATACAATGTAGAAAAGTTTGGCTAACATTTCTTTAACTGATTTTTGGAAACAGATGTGAAGTAACGCCTTTCTCACTTTTTTTTTCCATGCTCGAACACTGGGGACGTAGAACTGGCGATAGCCTTTGTGATGTTATTGATGCAACTAGATTTTATTTTGCACCATTTTTTTACCTAATTTTCCCTTGCCCCTTCTTTTGTTTACTATTTAGTAAAAATAGACTGCTTTATTTCTGTTGCTTTATGCACACATGGTGTTCACCTCCTCTGTAAAGGACATTATGAGTAGAGCCTGTAACAGTGGACTCTTCCATTTGTAAAGTAAAAATGTTATTTAAATGTCTTCTATGCATAGACTGTTTTTCCTTTCTGTTACTCAAGCAGCAACAAAAAAACCCAAACCCAAATCAGTTCCCTTGAGATAGCTGTTCTGTGGCTTTGTTAAACTTGCATATGAATCTCCCTCCTAGGCTTGTATGCTGAGTGCTTCTTAACAGTTCATATGTATGAAATACTAGACATGTTTATAATTTACCTACTAATCACTAGTAAAAACCATTCTTAAGCTTAATGAATGCTCTGACAGATTCCTAAACAACTTAAATAGAAAGTATTATTTTGGCTATTTACCTGTAACCTAAAGTTCCTTGAGGAGAATAAGCAAGAAACCTAAATTATTTAATGAGTGTCACGGCTGTGCCTCAAAATATCTTTGACTGTGTTGACTGTGGGTGATTCTAATACATAAGACAGAATTATGAACTCAAGATGCAATGTGTCCCTTAAACTGGGTTAGGTGGATGTTGTGTGGGGTTTTTTTAATTTTCCCATTAACAATTGGTCATTAGGCACTGAGAAATAGGGTTTTAGTAGCACAAAACACATTACATAGGAAAAGTTGTTGAAGAAATTTTTCCATAATCAAGAGCTATTACTCCAAGGCCAAGCCTCTGCACAATTCATGAGTGGTAGGATTGAAACACCTAGCACTGCATGAGGACCTTTTTGTTTCTTAGTGAAACTGTATGTTGACTTGAAAGTCATTTGTTTTCAGGTATAATCATATTCCTTTACTGTTACAGGGTATTTCAGTTACTGAGACGTAGTTGCTGAAAAGTCATAAATGTTTCAAACACAGATGTGAGTACTTCAGGGTTTGGGTACATATCAAGTTTTTGTTTTCTTCTCCTCAGGAAGCACATGAGGAGCATGATACTTCTACTGAAAATGCAGATGATTCTAACCATGATCCTCAGTTTGAGCCCATAGTTTCTCTTCCAGAGCAAGAAATAAAAACTCTGGAAGAGGATGAGGAAGAACTCTTTAAGATGTGAGTAGAATATTTCTCATTATTATCTGAATGTTCATTAGGCTTAAACTTGACAGTGTTTATAAAAAGCTGTATAACTTGCAGCAGTCTCTGCATGAAGGGATAATCTGATTTGGTTGATCTGCACTGTGATGGCAGAGATTGAGTGGGGGGTGATTGATGTTGCCCCAAAAAAATGAAGTCTGGAACCATAGAAGGGAGCTGATAGTATGAATCTGGCTTTAGCATTGTTTGCATAAAAAAAGACAATAACATAGGTAAGTAATAGTTATTGAAATTGTGATCATAGAATGTGAAACAAGTGTCTTGGGAGGAAGAAAATGAGATATTTGTGGTGTTGCTGCCATGCATCCCTAGGTAAAAGGCGATGTACAAGGTACTGAAATAATAAAAGCAACAGCTGCAGTACAGTATTGGGGCATTTGTGGCAGTTCCTGTCTGTTGTCTTCAACAGTTTATCCTTAGATTATGCTTATTGTCAGATCAGGATGGCTTGATCTGCCTGAAGAAAAATGTAGTCTAAAGGCTTAAGAAGCATTTTGAATTTGATCCCTGCTGCGCTTGCTTTAAATAGGTTTAAAAAATTATGCTTTTACTTAATCACAGAATAGTATTGTTCATCTGGAAAAGAGATTTGAGTTCTCCTTGTACAGATTCTGATCATAACTAGAGTGATGGTCAGTTTCTGACAGGTAGTGTGGTGAGCTCTCTCTGTGGCAAAACCTGTTAATTAGCTACCTGATTTTAAAAGGTTGCCTACACAAAATATGTTTATCCTCCCCTAACAGTGTCCAGAACCTGTTGAATTTTAGTACAGTTATTACATAATTCCTAATATTTTATTATTAGATTTTAATTTATCATGTCAGTTTCTGAATGTGGATATTGAAGTAGAAGCGGGGATCTTATTAAAGGAATTATTTTCTTCTTGTATGTGGCTTTTAAACAGAACTGTTCTGTTCTCTCAGGTGTGGTGTTTTAATAATTGTTTTCATACATCCAGGCTAATTAAATTTTGTGTTCTCTAAGGCGAGCAAAGCTTTTCCGGTTTGCATCTGAGAATGACCTTCCAGAATGGAAAGAACGAGGAACTGGTGATGTGAAGCTCCTGAAACACAAGGAGAAGGGAACAATTCGCCTCCTCATGCGGAGGGATAAAACCCTAAAAATCTGTGCCAACCATTACAGTATGTTATACATTGCTATATTTTTTCTTGTTTTAAAAAATAAGCTTGTAGAATTTAAATATGGTTGTCTCTTGCTCTTCAGACAAGGCTTCGAGTATCAAAACCCATGAGGGGTTATTTTTATTAATGGAAGGAAGCTGGAGGTTTTTTCCTTCACAGTCTGATAAGACTTACTGATAACGAAGACTTAACTAAATCACTTTAAAATTTAGCTGTGGTAGACAGGCAATATGTGATTGCTTCCAGTATGTGTGTGTGCTTTATTTTAATGATTAATAGAGTGTAGAACATGTAAGCCTTAATACTGTTTGGAATAAGAATTAAATGTATGCTGGCTTGCCTTTGTAAGAGTGAGAAAAAACATGATGTAATAATTGACTACTTCGAGCTAAATGTTTGAATGTCCAAAACCAATCCTTAACCATCAGAAAAGAGAGACTGCGGTGCTAAGCAAATCTAAGTCTGCCTTTCTCTGCTAGTGAAATAAACTGATGAATATGTTATATTGGGCTGACTCATTCAAAAAAGAATCCTCTCTGAATTAAAAAACCATGAAAGAGCAAGGCAGACTTGAAAGCACAACTTGCAACAAGTAGACCAATTTGGTGATACTTTGCTTGCTTTGGTGATGCTCAGATTTTTGTATGAGGAGTCTATAGTGTTCCGTGGACTTAAACTACATTTAGATAACTTGAAATAAGAAGAAGCTTCATGCAAACCTCAATAATGCCACCAACTAGCAGGAATAAACCTTTTGTTTAGGGAAATAAATATTGCACATAGCAAAACAGAATTGATGAATTTATAGTATTTATGTCATAAGTAGTTTTTTTTTTCTGGAGAAGCTGGTCTCCATATAGATTTGTTTATTGAATTTATGCTGACTCACAGTCAGGCAAAAAAACTCTCTTCATTTTTGCAAAGCATTAAATGGAGCAAAATGTATTTTGATCTCTTTAATATTAAAAATGCAGGGAAGGGAGTAGATTGTTCAGATTTCTCCTGAACTAGACACGGCCCAAGGAGAAAAAAAGCCCTGCTTACATTTTGCATGTCTGTAATGTAAAAAGTCTTAAGGTTCTGTGGGAAGTAACATTTCAACTTCTCCAGTCAGTCAGGTGAAGTAATTGTAGTGTCTTGAAGGGACAGGCCCCATTTACTGGGAGGGAACAAACAGATTGAAAAGACACTGTGTACACTTAGCAGCACTGCAGAATTCTGTAATATCTTGTAGTATAGCTTTAAACTGATGGGGAGAGGTAATTAACCTGATGACTAATTGAAGGAATAGTGCTTTTGAAAATTAATTTTGTAGTAATTTTGGTGTGCAGAAGAAGAATGAGTGTTGTCTGTCTGGATGCCTTTTCCTCCTAAGTCATTTGCCTGTACTTCAGAGCTGTGCTCAGTGACTGCATCTCTTAGTATCACAGTCATCTGTTTTGAGCAAAAATTGGATCCAATTCTTTTTCCAGCATCCTCTCACACAGTAATGGCCTTGCATAATTTTATTTGGCAATGTAAGAGAAAAATACGTATGAACACCACTGTCTTGTATTTATCCCAGAGTACTTCTGTGTCAAGTGCTCTGCGTAAGCAGCCCGTTGTCACTGAGATTTATGGAGGCTGGTGTGGAAAACATTTGCTATTGTGCTCTGTACATCTTTTAATGCTTTCCTTTCAGTCACACCCTTAATGGAGCTGAAGCCTAATGCTGGGAGCGACAGGGCATGGGTCTGGAACACACATGCTGACTTTGCAGATGAAAGCCCCAAGCCTGAACTTCTGGCAATCCGATTTCTAAACGCAGAGAGTGAGTGGACTGGCACTGAAATTACACTGATTGTAAACTGTTATGTTACCCTGCTTGTCTAAATGCTGCTCTAAACCATTGTTGGAGATGTGCTGTATCTCATGCCTGCATGGAAGTGTTAGCTAATTAATTCTTTATCTGAGAGAAGTCTGTTAATCACTTAACCATATCTGTTGACAAACAGTGTAGTAATTACGTTTGCAGTAATATTTGTACAGTTTCTGCCCTAGGCACTTTTTTAACCTAAGCCATTTTATGTTAGTGCAATGCCAATTAGAATAAAACTAAAGGCAGTTAAGAGACACTCAGCTTACTTTCATGTAATTCAGGTGCTCAGTTGTATTTAAGATTAGATTTTTGCATTAGAAACAAGGAAATCCTGACCTGATATTTCTGGTCCGTCTGCATTAGCAGAACATCTGGGTTGGTTTTTCTTTTTTTAATGAAGTATGTAGTATCTTTGTTTTGATTAAATGGAAACCTCAGTGAAAAGTGCTAGTGAGACCCATCATACTAGTTGGTGGGTTTTCTGGAGTGACTACACTGAGTACCAGAAAAATAACTCTAGTAATGGATCAGCTGGGATTAAATCAAAGAACTGTTTGGAGGCAGAGGGGGTTTATCTTGTTTTGTTTTGTTGTTGGTTTGGGTGTTGTTTTTTTTTTTTTAAAGAAGCAAAATGAAAAAATGTTGCATTTCTTGCTTTACAATTTGCCACACAAGTTTAGTGTGGTAGCCTCCTTTTCTCCTTAAATACTAGGTGGATCATAAAGTGGTTGTATATTTTAAAACTTGATGGATTTGTCTACCTCAGGAAAGAACTTAGTATATCTTGCCTTTTTGCTTTGCCTTAAGTCTCCAATGTCATTTTGTTTAGCCAAATAAAGCTTTCTGGTCCACCTGCTTAGTGCTTGCTTCATGATCAAGTAGGAAATGAAAGGGTAACTATTTGCTCATCTCTGAAGTCTTTCCCTCTTTCTGGTAGAGGCTGTTCAGCTTATTGAATGTTCTGTCTTGAGGGAGTAGTCCTTTCTTCCTGTTTGCCCTTTGCAGTACTGACTAAGCAGATGACAGGTGAATAGACGTATGTTTGTCCTTTAGCTGTCTCTCGTGTTTGAGATGCTTGAAAAGGAATTGATAGGAACACTTCCTGGATTAGTTACAAAGTGCCTTCAGAATTCCTGTGGGGCAACAGTGACCTCCTGTGGTCAGCCAGACCAGCCTGGGATACCAGGCTATTACCATCTTGGTCGTTCTGATGTCAGGAAGCTCCTTGCCCAATCCCTTGTTGCTTGTTTTACTTGTGTACAGACATTATTGGGATTTGATCAGCTGCTTGGAGTGGTTGTCAAATCGAGTGGTGGCTTAGACCAGACTGTAATGAAGATTATGCATTGTTGGCTCTTGCAGTGAGGAATAGCCCTTGGGTACAGAGTCTGAATGCTGTGCTGGTGAAACAGGCATTCTCTTCCTTTGCTGATGCTAAAAACTCCCAGTTATGGTCAGGTTGTGGAAGACTCTTAGGGTCTTACATAGCTGGCAATGTATAGCATAGCAGTTCAAAGCTAATCTTCAGTCATTTGCATACAGATAGTTGTAGTAGCAGTCTCTGCCATCATATTCCTATTTCTTTAGGCTACAGACAGCTGGGAGTTGCAATAACTACAAAGCAGCTCCTGCTGGCATTACATTTTGAATATTTTGCAAAATTAGCTGCTTTAGTAAACGTGCTGAAGAAGATGAATTGCTTTTGCACAAAGATGTGATTTGAAGAATTTTGCATCTTGTATGATTTACTAGATTACTTCATAAGTTCCTACAAATTTGGTTTACATAAAGCTTCTCCTGGGGTATCTTTCTTCAAGATTAGAAGTATTCCATGTTGTGAGGCAGTAAAAGTAATGAAAAAATATTTTATCTTCACTGAAACAGATGCACAGAAATTCAAGGCAAAATTTGAAGAATGCAGGAATGAAGTAGGCAAGACAGCAAAGAAAGGTAAGGTAGTCTCAGTGTACTTGGTGCCACATTTCTGAGCTGTGTGAGTGGTTACAGTACCCTGGAGTGTTGTGTTCCAGCAGACTCACTCTGTGCTGAACTGCAGCCTTCAGTTCAGGTGCTTTTCTGTCTGCAAGAGTAAGAGCTCACAGGAGTGACGATGGCCTTCTTTCCTGTGGAAGGCTGTTACAGTTGCTGTTGGGACATGGCTGCTTTGGAAAGGCTGCCAAGGAAATATTTATGGCTTATAGTAAACAAATGAACTGTGAACACTGCAACCAAAGTGCTCTTTCTTCCTTCCAGGTCCCTTTCCCAAATTTTGCCAATGTATAATCATGCAAGTATAATATTTAATGTTTTTTATAATTTTAAGTGTGTGAGGTTGTTCACAAGTGTCTAATAGATGATTGCACCTCTCTTTAGAATTGCCTTTCTGATGAGGTATCTCACCATGTAAATAAAACAAACATTTCTTATCTTTCTTAAGTACAGACTACCAGTGGTCTGCAGTCAGCATTCTTCAAGATATTTAGATTGGAGTGTTCCACTCATAGGAATTCCTATGCCCCAATTTCAAACTGGGCAACCTGACTGTGCTTTTTTTGGTTAAGATGACAAGAAGCTAAGGCCTTGTCTGGATACTTTATTGGTAGCAGCACAGCAGGCCAGATGTTACACATTCCTCAGTCCCTGTGATTAAGCCCTTGTGTCGTGATTAATGTATATGAGTGGTGTTTTCTGAATTCTGACATCTGAAGTAATTGCCAGAGGAAAAGAATTGGAGTGAGTCACTCCAGTGGTCAGTGAAGAATATCTTTATTTTTGTCCGATACCAGCAGTCTCTCCCCACCCCCTTCACCCTCTACTTCTTTACTCTTTCTAACAGCAAAATCCATTACTGCCTCTTTGTAATACTTTCCCTAACCAATCTTTTAGCAGGCACAGACAAAAATGATAGTGCTGATAAAGTTGCTGAAAAACTAGAAGAGCTTTCTGTAAAGGAAGAGAGCAGAGAATCTGAGAAGAAAGAGACCAAGGAGAAAACTGAAGAAAAGCAATAAAATCATCCTGGGCCTTGCGGTTTTTCCTTTACCTTTTTTTTCCTTTTTTTTTTTTTTTTTTTTTAATTTTTACAAGGGACTTTATATGGAACTGAATTCAACATTCACATTGTTTTTTCTAAGCTTTTGCCCTTTGGAAGGTGTCTTCAGAAAAATTCATTCCCGGTCATGAAAATGTACTGTGCTAACTTTCTTTTCCATAGTGGAAACACTTATTTATAGTCATCCAAAAGAGTGAATAAAACAAACTTGAAAACAGCATCAGGGGACAGAACTGAGTTTTCTGTATACTGTAAAGGCTTATGAATACACTTGTTTAATTGAGCTACATATCATTCCTGTGGATTAAGTAGGTTAACAGACTTTGTCAGCAGGGAAGATTAGGATTGCTTTTGTGTTTCTTATATGGCTTCTAAACTGTAATCTAACAGGCCTTTCACACCTGCTGCTGTGTGTACCTGAGCAGGGAATGTGCCTGTGCTTCTTGAAATGCAGCAGACTTCTGGAATCAGGCAGTAAGAGCATTCCTGGCACACTGCTGATGATGATCCATCAGACAGTGAAAATAAAGGTGGGGGACAAAATTTAATGTTAGATTTGAGAAGCATTTTCCTCTCACAAAACAAAATCTGTGCTTCCCCCCCACCCCAAATTTGTTAATAGTACAAAGGCTTGATTCTAGCAGAAAGCTCCTCCTGTTGTCCCAGATCTTCCATGGCGCTGCTTGCTGACTGAAGGCAGCAGCAGCAGCCTGTTATGCTGAAGTGTGTGCAAAGGAATCTGAGCTGTTTGAGTACCTTCCTGTGAGATTCCCCTTGCCTTTTTTCCCAGGACTTTGGAGCTCATGTTTTTACAAACTGGAGAAGTTTTGAACTTCTCATATGTTTGGTAGAGAGGCTGTCCCTCTTGGAGAGCAGCAGGCTGAAATTTACTTTGGAACAGTTAATTATGGTGCACATGCCTGAGGGACGCCTGCCTTGCCAGAATGGGAAAATTGGTCAAATCTCTTCCCTGCAAGTGTTTTTTGTTTATCCAATTTCGAATTAGTGCTAGAGAGTAAGAAAAGAAACTATAGTAAGCAATAAAATCAACACAATTAAGTCTGATAGATAAATTGAATTCTGATGTTAAACACTAATACAAGGATTGTGTTAGGATAGAGATGAAATTTTATAATAGTTTCCAAAATAATTATGAAAACTGGACAAAACTTGCTAAACTGTAAGACTGATGTTAACATGGGATAGCAAGACCTTTTTGTCTTCATAAGAGGCTTTTAACTCAGTCAGGTTCTGCAGTTTACCTGAGGAAAATATATTTTTTAAAAATAAATCACGTCTTCTTAGCACTGCCTTTTGATGCTACAGTGTGAACAAGTCTTAAATCTGGAACTGTAATTAAGGTACTCACTTCATTCAAACAAAGTAATTCCTTTGGTGTTTTGCACGTTCCCCGTCAACTACAGCAGATATCAAAAGTCTGTTAATTAACAAAGATGGTTGAAAGGCAAAATAAAATGCTCTTTAGTGTTTCTGGTTTGGAAATAACAAGACAAAGCTATTTTGAAGTATTTAACATTTGAATGTAAAAGCCAAATCTTTATCCATGAATCACTGTAAATGATCTGATATTGTCAAGCTGTGTCTAAATTGATAGAAATTACTTAAAAATTTCAAAATAAACTTAAATTTTCATTTAAAGGATTTGCTTTTTATTTTGAGAACTCTTACTGGGAATGCATTTTTAGTCTGCAGGGACAAAGTGATGAAGGCAGCAAAATGGGTGAGTTGCATTTCACTGTCAAACATTGCACAGAAGGGAGGGCAGCACCTGAACGACTTAATTTGTCTTAATATTAGTTATTGATGACTCCTGCTTAATGTTATTACCCTCTCTTCTTCCCCTCTTACTTCAGCATGCTTAAATGACTTCAAGACGTTTCCACTGCTATTTAGGTTAACTGATCTGTGCTGACAGTTCATGGATTTCAACCGTCCTTGAAAGTCTGCAGTCTCAAAGAGCAAAGTTGAGAGAGACTACTCAGTAAAATAATTTCTCTGGGTAACATTTGGCTGAAGAATGTTTTAGTCCTCTAAACTAAAGGATGGTCATTCAGTGTTCTGGTCACTTTAGCTGTTCTACACATTAAAAAGCAGTAAGTATTTTAAAAATTATCTCAGTGAAATAGTCTTGGTTTTTTTGTGCAAGTCATGCTAATGATTTAACTTGCCTGTAGGTAAATTAGACTGCCAAGTGAAGATTTTTAAAACATTCTAATCCATTTTTTATAAAGAAGGAAAATACAGCAGGGTTAATAAAGCATTGTTGGGTGCTCAAGTCTGCAATTCATACAAATTTTCTGCTTGCTTCAGGTTTAGAAAGATGCTATATATCCAGGCTTAGTGATCCAGCCTTAGGTGGTATGAATGTCTGAGGACTCCTGAGTGATGAATTCAACTTTAAAATCATTAAATTTTGACAAGCATCAAAATAATATCTTCTTAACAGCTAGTTCATGTCTTAAAGAACTCTACTTATTATAGAGATTAATTCAAATTAGTTCTCTCTAGATTCCATGTTAATTATTTTGAAGACTACACTAAGCTCTTGGGGTTTGTTTTCTCCAGGAATAAGTTTCTATTAGTAACACTAAATGTCTCATTCACAAATTGCAAACACTCCCAATCTGTTGTGTTTTAACACTGAAGGTTGATTTGTTTTTCCTGTATAATAAGGTAGCTTGTATCAAACACAAGTTCTCAGCAAAACCTCAGAAAATTAAAATTCTTCTCAACACTATGCAGATAGGAGAATGTTGTAAAGTCTTAATTTTGATGCAACATGCTCAAGGAATACCTGTTTGTAAAGGGAAAAAATATGAGTCTGAGTAGTTTGGATTTTGTTGCTAAGTGTTGTTACCAGTTTGAGTGTTGTGTCCCCTGGTGGATGCCTTGTTTGGCTCACGATGAGTTGTGCTGAACTCCCTCAGCAATGCTGGGCCTTGTGCTGCTCCATCTCAGTGCATTCCTTCACATAACTCAGAGAAAAACTTTAATGTTACTAGGAACCTTTCTCTAAAGGGAAGACTCCAAATCAGAGTTCAGAAAACTCAGCTTGACACCTCAGTAATTTTAAATTGCACCTATTTGTGTAGAAATGGAGACAGTGGTGGAGATGACATTATAAACTGCCCTACTGGGTTTTGATCTGTACAATTGCCACTGGCTTTCAGTGTCGAGTCCTTAAACAGTGGGTGATTATTTAAACAACCCCAAACCTCTCCAGTTAACTTCCCATTGCTGTCTTTATTATGCCTCCTGTTCCCAGGACACCCATTTGTCCTGGCTGCTCCAGGTTGTTTCTAGCCAGCTGTATTTTCTGAGGTGCCCATGGCAAGCCAATGTTTTAATTTTGATTAGCCAAACTAATTCCAAACTGTTTTTACATGGCTGAGATCATGTATAAACTTATGCTAGTTCAGTGAAGTGTGCATAAAGGATTATATTTTATTTTATGATGGTTTATTTAGGATCTACTTTAAAGGTCTTCCTAATTAGATTTAGCTAGAATTACTCTTTAAAATAGAAAGAAGAGGAATTTACCACTTTTTTTACCAACCTTAACTAAATCTTTGACAATGTATCATTTTCAGAGAAAGGAGCTAAGGAAGATGTAACTGCAACAGATCAGAATTATTTTGCTTGAGGAAGAAAAGTTTGAAGTAATGAGCTGTAGAGTGGATTCTACATGTAAGTGATTTCTCAGACTCTAGTTTGTGTGAAAACAAGATGCTTCTCAAGTAAGCAGCTTGTGCAAGTAAGAATAAGGAAATAAATCTTGAGGTGGTGAAAACTGACAAGCACAGGAACAAAAAACTTCCTAATATTTAAGAGCTGAGTAGTGTTAATATCTACAAATATGTATCAGATTTATGACCACTATATTTTTATAATATGCAAATTTAGGTATGGAATATCTTTGTCCACTTAAATCACATTAGACACCGACCACTGACTTAAGACCTGTTCATATTTGTAAGACTTGTCAAACTAGTTTGCTGTAGTCTCCTAGTGAAAATGCAACCTACATCAGATCCATAAATAACTCACATTTGTAGACATGCACTTTTTTAAAGTAATAATGGTGCAGGTAATGTTTGTGGGGTGTATTTTCTGTTACACCAATATAATGTTTTAAGTACAAAGAAGGTGCTAGCACAAATCTGGATTAGATGTTACATACAGCAAACATTTTGTGGAAGGTGTCTGACTACTGCAAGTATTTCATCAGCTTTACAGTCTTAAACATGTTTCCAACTTTCAAACTGGAAAAGTCCAGCTCGTTGTTTATCAGTCTTGACTCTACAAATTTACATCACCTGAGTCACTGTATTGTAGACATGACCTGTTGTATCAAGATGTAATTTACTTACAAGCCAGGAGAGAAGCTAACAGCTAACAGTGCCATGAGCTCTTGTCTATTCATGTGCTCGCTGGCCTCATTTCAAGTAGTGTAAATGTCATCATTTTCTAATGCTTTTTTTCCATAAAAGCAATTATGGCTATTGTAAACATCAACAAAGTCAGATTGGACATTAAAATGACTGAATATTTTGTATGCTTGGAGGATATTTCTCAAGACTATTCTAACAGGTATAATTCAAGTTACATTGCTTCATATAAATAGTGCTTATCAGCTTTAACATTTTGTTTGCTGGTTTATGAACACTGTTGGCTTGCAGAGTTTCAGCAGCATCATTTAGAGGAGAATTGCACTTAACTAATGGTTTTAAACAGGATGGTTAGCAAACCTTTAAAACTGCTTGGAGGCCTACCTCATTCTGATGTAAGTAGTTTTTTGTGGGGATCAGTTAGGAATCAGTCTGCAGTTACCAAAGTCTCAGTAAATGCAACTTGACATGCCCCATCACGGCTGTTGGGAAATGCACCAGATCTGTTCTGAGCAAATGCCATCCCACAAAAAATATCTATTTGAATCATCTAGAAAATTTTGTTGTAAATCTGTTCAGGCTACTGAGAAGTCATTATTAGGCAATAATTTCTTCTTTTACCTGGTAAGAAATGAACAATTAAATGAAAATTGTCATATTCAAGTTCCAGTGGGTAACTTACTAGGCCTGGCTTGTACCCAGAACTGTCTGGCCCTTGCTTGGACTTTTGGCAGCACTGTGCAGCACAAGATGATCCAGGAATCTGTTCTGAGCACTGCAAATCTCAGGGGAAGAACAGCTTTTATTAAACAACAAATTGGTGATCCTTGAGGGTTCTCCCAGTGACCCTGAACAGTTTGCAGGTCACAGTACTACATGGGCTGGCAACTACATTTGTTGTAGTAAGAAAATGCAGTAAGAAAAATGTAATTATTGTGGTCACTGTTTAATGGCAACAGCAAATTCAACCTAGGAGCTAACTTGCAAGTGACCAATCAAATATTCCAGGGATATTCAGTATTTTCAAGTGTGCAAAATGAAAGAAGTTTCTTCATCATGTAACTAAGATTTCCAGCTAAAATTAGTGCCAAGACTTGATATGAAAATTGCATGGCTTTCAGGCTTTCTTGATTCTTGCTCTGTTGTGAGTTTCCTTTCATGCTACCAGCTCTGAGAGGGGTACCCTGCCATGTGGCTCCAACACAGCTGCTGTGGTTGGCCCTTGCTCCTTTGGGGTAAAACCTCAGAGTAAAATCTTGCAAGAAGACATGCAATTACTAGCCATGCTCTGCCAGATTATTTTTAGATTGTTCTTTGTAGCTGTGTTTGTTCTTTGTCATTAAATCTTTCCCTAACTCATGCTGCCATTGCTGTTTATCTCAGTGCTGCCAAAATCTTCTGGCACGCTGATAAGGTAGTGTGAATCCAGAAACTGCAGTTCTTGAAATAAAGGTGTTCTAGGAGAGCAATTCTGACACATGCCTGTTCTGCTTTAGTCAAGTCCTCCTCAGACATCCTTAGTGTTTGACAGGTAAAGTCATCTGACTACTTTAAATATACTTGGCTTGTAATAATGAGATTGAGTGTTGCTCAGCAGTGCTTTGTGCTGGCTTGAAAACAGAGCCTTCTTGAGAACTGGAGTGTTAGTGGGAAGGAAATGAGGTGAACTGTGGGAACTGTTGGACATATAGTTACAGAAAATTACTGCTTTCTGATAGGTAATCTACAATGTGCACCAGAAAAAAGTAATCCCAAAGCCCAATTCAGCATTAACACTGTAGCCTTGTAACGTGGAATGTCTCAGCCCTCTTTTGGAAATGCTGATTCTGCATGACTGCACAGCACAGGTGTCGTGATCCACAGGATGACTGTGCAGCCCAAACCAGGCTGGCACTGTGATCTTCAAGATCAGTTCAGTTTGGAGATGGACCTCTTCTTGTTGCTATGAAAGGTACAATTCTTTGTGTCCTGATAACTCACAGTTATCTTTAGTCTCCCTCTAGAGATGTGTTGTGTGATTGGGATATTAAAAAAAGCCAAAGTTGCTTGCTGCTGAGAGCCTCCTTTCAGAACAGGAATGGCTTGAAAGATTGGCCCAACAAATGGGGGCTGATACAGTGAGATTGGATCAGCATCAGTGTGTCAGAGTGATGAGGGGAAAACCATTCTGAAGAGTGGAATGAGCAGAAGTGCTGAATCCTCCCCACTTGCAAAGCTGTCTTTGAGAAGCAGACTTTCTAGAGAGGAAAGAATCCTTAGGGGAAAATGCAATTGAAAATAATGAGGTGCAGAGGAGGCATAGTCTCCTTAAGAATAACTCCACAATTCACATGAGGGAATGTTGCTGTCCCAGAAAGGCTTTGTCTTTAAAAATAGTGAAATTTAAATAAATCATCAAACTCCAGATATGTATCTTAAAATGAACTTGTGCCTATTGCCTCCCAGCTCATGCTAGAAACTTGACAGGATGCTTTTGTGGCTCACCTAGAAAGGAAACTTGCAGGTCAATACTAAAAATGCAGATATGACTGTCACTTGGGAGAGAACTTCCTTACTTCTTTTCAAGACCTAAATGCATTAGAGTAAATCTCATACTGTCCATTACGGGATGCTGACCAAACTTCATAAACAGTCTATAATGCTGCTTAGGATAACATTTTCTAGATTAAAATAAAAACATCACTGGAAAATTATTCAGAGTTGTTTGCAACTTAAATTCTTCACCCAGACTGTTGCTCGAGTGGGAAGGAGGATGATTAAACTGATGTAAGTGAAGAAGTCTCTGCTTTTGTCAGGTAAGTGGTGCTAAACTTACTTGTAGCCCAGAGTATTAGGAGTGCTCCTGAAATGGATCTTCCAGCCCAGTTTTGTTGAAAGGGGACCCAGTTGGTTCCTTGGAGGCCACTCAGCAATACACATCAGATCTGGAAAGTGAAGGTGATGGAGAGATATGCTTCCCAGGTGTGCCTTTGATCTGATTTAACATGCTCATGTAGCTGCACCTGAAGCCTTTCAGCTTGGTATGCAGAGCCTAGTTCTGCATAAAATTGTTGACCTTTTGATTAGTTACAAGGGGCTGGAGAATAATTAATTCCAATAAGCTGGCACAACAAGGAGTAGTGAAGCATAGGAAACATTCAGTCCCCCAAGCATGCAAAAATAACTTTAGGTAGATGTTTTCCTTCCTGTTCCTTAAAAATCTAAGTCTGGAGATGATTTTAAGTTGCCTTGTGGCTTTTGTCCCTTTTGGATAAGACTTCTTTCTTTCTTTTTTCTTTTTTTTTTTTTTAAAGCAGGGCAGTTGTTAGCAAAAGCTGATGCTCAAAATTTGGGTTTTTGTTTGCTTTGTGGTTGTGGGGATATTTTTTTGTGAACTGCAAAGTTGAGGAAGGACCCTTACAGATTTTTGGTTGGGTTTTATTTGTTCTTAAGACTTCTAGGACTGTGGAACTAATCAAGTCTCTTAAAACGAGAAATGATAAATGTCCTTTCTGAACAGCACTGCAGTGTATGCCTTCTAGGGCAAGCTTGCTTTTAACAACACCCAGCAGTTGCTGCAAAAGTGGCTTTTGTGTTAGGCAGAGAGGTTACTTTATCTGCATGTTGGCAGCTGCAGAAGAGGGATTAGCTGAAAAAGAAAGCAAGAGGGAGGGAGCAAGATGTATGCAGCTCCTGGTCTTGATTTCTAAACTTCCAAGTGGCCTTGAACCCTTCTTCCCATCGGAGGGTTTCCTTGAGACAGGCGAGCTGCTGGGTGGTGCCCCCGGGAGTGAGCAGAGAAGCCATTCTCACACTACACTTGGGAAAGCCGATTCGGTGAACTTTCTGTTGTTACCTTAAATTACCTCTTCTGTCTGCGTCCCAACGCGAAGGGACAGATTTTAAAAGAACAGAGTATAGTGTAATTTCAGTTATGTCTGCACTCAGTTATGGATCTTGGAATCAGCTAAATTTGGCAGAGTGCAGTAGTTCCCTTAATACTGTGAGTCTGGGTGTATCAGAATTGAAAAGTAGGGTTTATTCTCAGAATGAGCGCGGCAGGATTCCCGTGCAGCTGGCCCTGTCCTGCAGGGCCCCGCTCGGAGCCGCTCCCTGCGCGGACCCCGCAGCGCTCCGCGGCTGCTGCGGCCGTGCCGAGTCCGCAGCCCCCTCTAGAGCCGCGCTGTTCAGGGAGCTGCTAAGGAGTTTCAGCGTCCCACACAGCGTCCTGTGGAGCTCAATGCATTGCCAATTTTCTTATCGGGTGCGGGGGGCAGCTGTCTTGTAGAAAGGATAGCATTGAGGCCCCCCGGCCCGCAGGGGCTGCCCAGCTGCAGGAGGCCCGAGCAGTCGTGGCCTGGCCGCCCTTCCGCGGAGCTGTGCTGGCTGCGGGCCCCGCTCCCGTCTCCCCGTAGCGCTACCTTAAGGGGCTGGTTGACATCAGCCGAGTGGGCTGGGCGGTGTGGGTGGGATTTCCTGTGCTGGAGGTCAGCTGCTCCCGTCCCTCTCCCGTCCCTCCCAGCCGCCCGGGTCCCGCTCTCCCCGCGTCGGAGGGACCCGCATCCTCCCGGCTCCCTCCTCTCGGGTTGGATTTACATAGTGATGTGTAAACTACAGGATGCCCAGCAGCACTGGAAAGAGGTTTAAACCTACGAAATACATCCCGGTCTCCACAGCAGCTGCCTTATTAGTGGGTTCGACTACTTTATTTTTTGTTTTCACGTAAGTACCGCTCTGGCGGAGGGGGGGCCCGGGCTGGGGCCGCCCGGCCCGGCGGTGGGAGGCGGCCGGGCTTGACAGTCTTCCAGGCCCTGCCGCTGGGGTCCCGCTCCCCGCCTGCCTCCTGCTATCCCTGCCCGGCTTTGGTTTGCGGAGGCTCACGATCTCTCCCTATCATAAAATGTGCCTGACAGTCAGATCCACCATTTCATGGCACGTAAAACCCCATCAGCCTCCCGCAGCTGCCGGCTGTGTGCATCAGAGATGCCAGAGCCTCGCAGCCCCTCTGCCCGTCTGTGCAGGGCTGGTGTATGGGAGGAATTGCAGCCCCAGCCGCCCCGCTGCCGACAGGCGTGGATCCAGCCTGTCTCAGCTGGCCGGAGTCTCTGTGCTCCAGGAGGGAGAGCTGGCCTCTCCCGTCAGTCTCTCGCGTGTCTCAGGATTTATCCGGCACAGCCTTTTGAAGTGGAAGGAATCCTATTCTAAGCGTTACAGATTTTACGTATTTTTATGTAACTGTTCCTGAAAGCTTGAGGAGCTAATGAACAAATTTACATTTGCTTGAAGGAGCGACGAGGAAACTTTTCCCCTCCCTGTTTCTTCTCGCATTCCCTTGTCCCTTAAATGCAGGATGGAGCTGTGGCTGTCGGCTTGCAGCTCTCCTGTAGTTATATTAATATGTGAGGGCTGTAGTGCTTCGGCTGTTTTCCTTTCCTTGCACTGGAGTTCTGTAGCTCGCTAACCCTCCCTGTGCGGGGGTAGCGGCACCGTCCCTGCAGAGGTGTCCGTGTTTCCAGAGATGCTACAAAACGGAGATCTGAAAGGAGCTTTCACTAAGCTGCCTTTGGGAAGGTGAAAACATGGCTATTACGTATTAAGATTTATTGTTTCACTTATTTTGGAACTCTGTTTTCCTTGTGTTGCCGTTGCTATTTTTTAACCGAGCTCAGTGAAGCTGTTGGAAGCAGAAGGCTCTATAGGAGTGGGAGTATGTGTCTGTGTCATTATCTTTTGTGGTTTGGCTGTGATATGATTCTCGATGTTTCAAAATGCTCGTCACTGGGATGGTAATCTCAATGTAGGATTTCAGAATAAAATGTAAATGTTGTTTCGTCTAACAGTTTCTTAAATCGGAACAGATTTTGACACTGAGTTTTGCTCTTGACTTAATGTACGTTGATTTTTCCTTGCTTGTTTTCCGTGCATTTGATATGAAGTACGGATAAATCCTTTCAGGATATTACACTGTTTCAAGAACTGGTCAAGTCTCAAGAGCTAGTACAAGTGTCAGCCTATCATTCATCATTTGGTCATGTAATTATAGTTTGGTGCTCACAGGCAAACACACGACAGAAGTTGGCTTTTGTGATGAACTTGGTTGACACTGGAGTGGTGAATATTAAATGGTAAAAAAAAAGGGGGGGCCTTAATGCCAGCGTTTATTTTTCCGGCTGCTTGAGGAATGGATGTATGCTAAGGTTGTTTTAGAAGCTGTATGTTTGTTTTCATATGATACTTCCCGTGTAGAGCTGCAAATTGCTTAGTGATGTAAGACTTTCCTGGTAACACAGTTGTTGTTGAAACATCTTTTTGGCAGCAGTACACCGAGATGTTCATTTTACAATTTGTACAGAAGAGGCAATTGCCTTTAATCTATTATTGAATCTGAAACTTCACTCTGCTCCCTCTGTTATCAGTGAATAATTACATGCAAAATGAAGTATTTAAGGATCTCTCCATATTGTAACTTGGCCTGTGTATCTTGAAGTGTTAGTAAATTTTTTGAGGATTGTCCCAGACATACGTTCTCTGCTGCTGCCAAGTCTTGTGTGTAATAAAAGTAACACATAATTGAGCAACTGTTGTCAGGCAGAATCTGAAGTCCTGTCCATTCAGAAATACTCACATGAATAAGTATGGCATTGGCGTTGTTTTTCATGCTGAGCAGTTTTAGTAAAATCTATCTTTGTTGTGGAATCAAAGCAAGCCATATGCATGAGATTAGTTTCTTTTGTGTAGCAGTGGGTTTTTTCCCCTTTCTTAAGCACTTCCATTTTTTATCTTTTTCCACAGGCAATGTTTTGTCTCCTAAAGATCTTTTTGTTGTGATATGTTATTAAAGGCTGAGATAGACCTGAATTTTCAGGTGTGTTGATTTGTCCTACTCATTTGGTGTTGGCTAGAACTCTGATATGCAGCAGTTGAAACACTGGCCTAAAATTGTTTTAGCAATTTTAGCAGTGCTTTTGGTACAATCCATGCTTGCTTGTCATAGCACAAGAACTTAAACAGATGAAGATTTACATGTGTGTTTATTAATTCCTTGTTTGTGTCATTAGGCTCTAAGGCAGCTGTGTCTGTTAATGAAGTAACCTGTGTATAAATACATGAAACTGATGATGGATGGGATTCCTATCAAATTTTGGGTGCAGATCACCTCAGTGGGATGTCAGGGATTAGAGCAACTTCAGTGCAGTGGAATTGAATAATAGAGGATAATATATGTGGAAAAATTGAATAATAACTGTTTTTAAACCACTTACAGAATAGAAAAAAATAAGCTTTTTAAGTCACTGGAAACATTTCTGAGTAACATGTATGAAAACAGAACCTCTGACTTGGCTTTTTCCCTAGACACGTTTGTGGTCTCATGCCACACGTTATGAGTGTCTTCTGCTGGATGAAAAGGTCTTTGAACTTGAAGGCCAGGGTTAGCTTTTTAGCAGTGTGGTCTTTATTTTTAGCTTTTTCCCCCAACACTTTTGCTAAAAAGCAGCACGTAAAGAGTGTTTGAAATACACAGTGTCCGCTATTAGTTCATCGTAGTGCTGATCAGTGGTACTCTTATACTTCAGGAAAATTCCATTTTAGATTCTCCTTTATTCTTTTTCCTCAGCTAAGCATTTAGGATTGACTGTATCACTGCTATATTTCTTCTGGTTTTATGAGGGGGAACTAAACTATTTAGCTATCGAGATTATTGCCTGGGAAGCCAACTGAACATTGCAGTTGTATTATCGCAGGCTTTTAGCACTCCATGGGTGTTCCTTCAGTAATAAATACACTGTCTGAGTAGGTGGCCTAATTTGTCCCAGTGGGAGAGTAAACAAGCATTAACTCTAAGCATTATGAAAGAACGTATCAATAATGTTGTATAGAATGATTAAGTTAATTTACTTATATGAGCAAATCAAACGGTGTAATGAAGGAAGAACTAATTCTTTTTAACGTAGGATAAATCCAGTGATTCAGTTCTAGCAAACCGGAACTTATTTCTACCAAAATAATTTTTTTCTTCATATTTCACATAAGACTTTTTGTTAGAGGTAATAATTTAACCTATTTCAGTGAAGTCTGGGCTCTTAAGCCTTGGACTACCAAGTGCTGTGATGTAAGCCTAACTGTGTTCATTCAAAGACCCTGTTTCAAGAACTTGCCACCTTATTTTAGGTTGTGCAGCTTCAGTGTTAGCAGAGAATACAGCTTAATTGTCAGCAAGCAGAATGTCACCTGCAACCAGTTGGAATCAGTGATCTAAAACGACTTTTCCACCCTAAATGATTCTATAATTATTCTGGAGCTAATAGTTCTCTTCACCTGCCTTAACTGGCTACTTACTGTAGGTGTTGGTGCTGAGAACTTCTGAGTTAGTTCAGCAGCTGCAATATCTGTGTCTGGAGATTGCACAGCCAGCTGAAAGCATATGGTTTTAAGGGGAAACTGGCTCATTTTAGTCAGGAGAAAAAAGATCATCATTCTGTCACTGAATATTGTAGGCCTGAAGTTTCTGATAAAATAACCATTTTCAGACTATTTTCTGTAGCATGCAGCCTCTTGAGCATCTTTGAAATACAGTAGAAACGAGTAATTCATAACAAAGGTCTAGGTGCCACTACTTCTTTGATATAATGGTAGTAACACTGCTGTCTATTATTTCTTTAAATGGGATAATAAAATGAGTAATTTTCTGGGTGAAGTGAAAGCACAAATAAGGTGAAAACTCATTCAGTCAGTACTGAAAATGTGAGCAACTTTGTTTTCAAGAGTCGTAATGGGAGATAATCATAGATATGCACCACAGACATCTGCAATTGGCACTCTAATGCAGTCTGTGGCAGAGGGAGTCTAATACCAATAACCTTCAGGAAACAATTGAGGAGTGATAAATTGGTGTGGAAGAGCAACTGAAGTTGTAGTCACAGTAGGGATGGAAAGAAAATAGAGAAATAGCCTAAACCTGTGCTGTTCAGATGGCAGAAGGAGGAAGAATGGCTGATAGGCTGCTCCATAGCAGGGCTGCTGGATTTACCTTAACAGGGAGGCAAGCTTGACTTCAGTTAATGAATATTCAAAGAAAAATTGGTGTTCCCCCCACATTTGTATATCGTGTTACTGCATTTCATGAACTAGAAAGACTCAGCATTTCTGTAGTTAGAACTGAATCCAGATGCACTTACGATACACTCACTCCTTAAATCACTACCCCCTTCCTGCAGTTATCTGATCCTGCACTGGAACAGCCTTAAAATAACCAGGTAATAGCACTTTAAAACTATAATAACTATCCTGGATGGTAGTTAATGAAAATATAGTGATACGTGTACCTAGAGTTCTTGAACTGTATGTTAGATCTTTTCCTCCCATGGCTTGCATATGTTCACAGATCAAAAAGGGGAAAATACAGTCTGCTGTTTTCACTTGGGTTTGTTTAGTCACTAGCAAAGGCCAAGCTAATAGAAGATCATCTTTGCTTTAGTGAATTTGATTTGTATCCAAAGATGTTTTCCTTGCCTAAAGTATTTAGTTCCAGATGTGCAGATGTTCACTTTTGCCAGTTCAGTGTTCTGATTTCAGTTAGAACAAATGATAAGATGTGATTTAAAAGGTATATTACAGATGTTATGGAGCTTCATCTGTAACACAGGTGTGTTTTATACCAGCCTAGAGGAAATAAAACTGAATGCTGAGAATCAGATGCACACCAAAGAAAATAAAGATAAAATTGTAACTGAGATTCTTTCATCTTGATATGCTGCTGGACAGCATAAATTCTGCCTTAGAGTGTGGTCTTATGTCCTTTTTATGGTTTGGCTTCTGCCTAATAACTTGCTGAAGGCTGCTGGTGGATTTGGGAGGGCTTTGGTGGCAGTTGCTTGTGTTGCCAGAAGTTCCAGGTGTGCTGTGGTGTGTATGAGAGCACATGGAAACTCTGCCACTCCACAAATCCAATTCCTCTCCATCCTAACCAGATGGTCATATCAGATATTCTTGGCATTCTGAAAACTTTGGAGCACAAAGTTCCTCTACCTTGTCTGTTTCTAGCCATGCTAGGGGTCCATTTGATAGTGGTAATGCTCATTATGAAACAGAACAAATTCCCCCCTCCTTGGATGTTCTTGCCACACCATTCTTCACTACTTGGAATATTAATGTGTTTCTGGTTTTTCTTTTCTTTTTTTTTTTTCCATATGCCAAGGCAATAAATTGCTGGAACTGGTAGGGAGCAGCTTCACTGCTGCTGATGACACTATACAGGGTGGTGTCATGGTGACATGGACAGCCATGCAGGTGACACTATACAGGGGAAAAAGAGTGTGCAAAAAAGCCTGCATCAGTTTAATCAGGTGAATTTTAAAACTGACTTCACAGTCACTTACTGATTTCAAGCAGTGCAGTTTGGCCTCCTGAGATACCTTAACATTTTCCATGTTAAATGCATCTTTAATGGCAGGTTTTTCCTGTCCACTCTACCTGCAATCCAAAAGAGGTAACACTTGCCTGGTTGACCTGAGTCATCTCAGTTGTCACGTCTGTAAGCTTCTGAAAAATACTTACTTTTGTTATGATAAGGAAATATTCTTTTAAGCTGTGGCAATTTCATCTTGCTATAAAACTTTTGGAAATAGAATCTAGACAAACTTGTCATTCTAGATAAGACAGGCAGTCCCAACAGGAAAATATATTTAACTGAAGTGTGAAAAGTTTTTGGTTTATTTTTTTTTTTTAGTGCTTTAAGAAGTTTTACTGCTGTTAGCTAGTTGATTTTATGGTCTTTGCTTCCAACAGCAAAGTTGGCAATACAGGACATTTCTGAAAGCTATTCAAATTCATTCCTTTAGAAAAAAATCTGATGTTTATTATCAGATTTTTTATACTGGATATTTTTCTCTTCCTGTATTTTGAGAAAGTGAAAAGGACAGTTATGTTTGGTGAGGGCAGTAAAAGGCTAGACATGCTCAGCTATGGATGCAGAGCTTTCTGCAGCCACTGCAGTGGCATTTCAGAGCTCACTGTAGAGCCACTTTGAAAAAAGGCAGAAGAGTTGCTGGAATGGAAGTTATTGCTGTACGTGGATACAGCTGTAGTCAGTGTGTGATTTATGCCAGTAGCATCCTTCTTTCTGTTTTTCCTAATAAGCAGAGATTAAGGTCATATGGAAATAGGAATGAGAGTGTCTCAATTAGATCAGTGTGGGCCTCTCAGCCTTTGTACAAGAATATACAAGCAATTATTTTTTCTTGTCTAAAGTTCTTTTCAAGGTGCTAATTTAAATACTGTCCTGTTTGTCCAAATATGCCACATGTGTATCCTTTTATAAATAGAAACAAAAAGATTGTTCAAGCTCAATTGGTTTGGTAGTAATGTCAACTAAGGAATGTTATTGCCAAAAACACAAAACTTAAACTGAGAGATAAGTACAGGTGGTGATCTTGGAGATCGGATTTTTGAGGTTCATTACCTGGGATAGTTGCTAATTATACACATTACATTATTGTGTCAACAACTTTTCTGCTACTACCTGCTTCTTAGCTGAAATCAGCTGTAGGACCCTGTGGCGTGGGGATCTCTGGGGGACCTGTGAGAGATGACCTGGAACAGGTTTTCTGTGCTCATGGAGTGTGTAAGCTAGAAGGAAACTTTTCAAGGCCAGCAAAGGGAAACCATGAGCTTTGTTCAGTTTGCATTGGAAGATGTCTGAAATACAGCAGTGAAGTGGTGTAAGCCAATTTAGAGCATGAAGGAGATGCACACTGGAGTGGGGGAGAAGTATTGTAAAAGCTACACGAGCTACACTTGTTTAATCAGTGCAGAAGTGGAACACTGATTTACTGTCCTTTGATTCAAGCCTGTAGATACAACACTTATTTCTCTATAATCCAAGAGTAATGTTCAATTTGGCTGCACTGTTACAGAGCTACTATTAGTTGATCATTTGTCACTGGGAACAGCTAATGAAATTGAGAGGAAGAGGCATGGGGGTTGAGACAGAAATGCTGCAGTTTTTAATGGAAATTCTGTATTGTTCTCTTGCAAAGAATACCATAGATTGAAAAATCCTACTCAGCCTTGATCTTATTTTACCATGGAGAGGCAATTTTAGGGATCCTTGCTTGGTGATTGGAAAAATGAATTCCAATGAGTACACCACAGTGTAGTGTCTACTACATAAATCTTCAGCCAGTAATCTGTATTCAGAAAGAGGATTTAATTAGTCACTGATTGGGTTTTTCGCAATTACTAATGCAATTTAGCCAGACTTGCTTCAAAGCTGTCCAAAGTGCCTAAAATTCTGCCCTCTAAATGTATTGTGGACACACTAGTGGGTACCTGATTCTTTGTTTTTCTCAGGATGGATATTGTGGAATAAACTGTACAGTAACCCATATTTAGATATTGCAGCGGTTACCATGGTTGTCTGTGAAAGTATAAACACACAATTGATGCACTTCAAATGTGAAATCCTTATGAAATACCTGTACTCTGCTGCTATGTGTTCAGATCATCCAGCAACAAAAGACAGGGATGCCCAGGTGCAGGAAAAATATCTCTTGAATTTGAAATCTGAACAGCAAAGCAGCTGTTCGTGTACGTGTGCACCATGAAATGACTACTCTCCAGAAAACCTTGGTACACACAGACTAAACTAATCACAGAATATTCCTAAATGAACAAATTACCTTTTAAGCTGGAGTCCAACAAAGCCAACTTGAGACTGCTTAAATATATAGGGGCCTTCATAAATAAAGCCAGACAAAGCGTTACTCTCCCAGGATTCTTAAAACTAAATTGGCATTTACATTAGTTCTTATTCATGTCTTCAGGGAAATAACGTAATGTAATATCTATATCAACACAATTCAAGTACATTTCTGGGAATAAGGAAAGCTTGGACATTTCAATAAACAAGCATCATTTTAATTTAAACTTGGGTCAATCACAGAAATGTTTCAAAATGGAAAAGTTCAGCTTAAAACTTTTCCACTTACTCTGATCCCAGTCGGCTAGGAGAGGCAGGTATATTCTTATGGAAAAAGGCTTCCTCTTCCCCTTTTCAGCCAGTTCAGTTTCAAAAGTTATTTAGGATTATTTTCATTGTGTATAACCTCCCTTTCAGCTCTTTCTCATGAGCGTGATCTCGTTTTGCATGTTTAGCTTTCTCTGAAGATTAATGTTTGCCCCAGCAATAAGACTCTCCAGATGTGTTATGATCTAATAATGCTGTGGTTAACCCTTGTCTGCTGTCAGCAGCTTGCTGAACCACCTCCTGTGTTTCACCAAGGCCCAGCATTTGCTGATGTAGTTTCCTGGCTCCAAACAGCAGGAGCCAGGAGTTGTGTAGGTGGGCAGCTCTCCCTCCATGGCGTTTGTGTCTGGCACTGGGCTCAGGAGCCACTGCCTCGAGTCTTCCCTGTGGAACCACACTGTTAACTTGGCTTATCCTCCAACATTCCAAGGCACAAGGATGGAGCAGGGTCTTGAGGGTGTCTGTATGATCATCTTCATGTGCTCAGTCCTGTGACTTTGACCAGTAACTCTAGGTTCTTGTTTCACTTTGGGGTTTTTTTTAATTGTTTTCTCATTGCTCTGTTGTGTGATGCATAAGTCTCACATCTTTCTTTTCTATTTGAAGCTGGCTTTGCACATACTGTATCTTGTGTAAATGGCTAGTGAATCTTTGTGGCAAAAACAACAAGCGCCAACAGGCACTAGTTTGTTTTTTTTTTAATTACTAAGTTTGGAGAATTCTGTAGAAAGAGGTGTATAAAATGACTGCTTTCTGATACACAGTACAAGTCAAACAGAAGGAGAGATGAAGTGTCTGAATCTGATCAGATGACTTCTGAATCATGTATGGAAGTTGTAGCATCTGCACCAACAAAGGAAATTAATATCTGCTACAGAAATGTAAGTGCAAAGACAATGCAGGATTAAAATAACAGGACTTTCTGTTAAGGTGCGGCCATTGAATCAATGTGATATATTGTCTTAGTTGTGAAGCAAAACTTCTAATCCATGTCCAGATAGTTATGTATCAGAAATAAAATGCAAGGACCACCTCAGCTCCTCTTGGCAGAGCTCTGCTGAGAATATTCCCTCATCTTACACAATCTATTAATTTTGAAATCAAAGCCGGTCTGTGTGAGCAGTGCTCCCAAGAATCTGGTGGACAGTGGAGGAGGACAGGCAGATACAGGTTTTTTATAATATTAGAAGGGTTGGTTCCTTGAAATGAAATGGTTCTAGTTGTGTCATCTTTGTGTATTTTTAGAATATGGCATTTGACAAATAGATTGCAGTGATAATAAGATACGAGATCTTACGTGTACCATTGAATATGGCCTACTGATGATAATAAACAGGTTGGAAAACATCTGCTTTCCTTCTGTACTGCTTCAGTTGAGAAGACTTTGCTCAGCCAAAGCTGTGCTACTCCTTAGGAAGTCACCATCCCTTCTGGTGTCCAGTAGTGTAACTTGTGAGTTAGGTCATCAGTGCTATAATCTCTGCTTACTTCTTAACTGAGGCAGAGGGGCACCGTACAACTGGAGTGCTGGTGCTTAGCAGGTTTTGCACAGATGTGACAACTACAGGCTGAAGCTCTGTCAGCCCAGGACTCAGTGGAGATTACTCTTTCAGAGAAGGCTTCTGAAGGCTTAATTCTACAGTTTCTACTCCATCTAATGTCATTTGGGCCATCCATCATGCAACAAGACACTTTTGTTTCTTGAATGCTGCATGCATGTATGAATAGAGAGATAAGTGTACTAAAGCTTTGTTGTCTCTCTTTAAAAGTTTAATGGTAACCACGTAGTCTTTAAACTTTTATTTGTATGCAATTCCACAATGACTAGTTACTTTTGCAAGTAATTTTTCTTGCATTGTATTACAAAGACTAGTGGGATAGAGCTAAACATGATATCTGTGGCTCAAGAACTGAAAAATTAATGATTCCTTCTCTAGCCTGCTGTGTTTGATTTATAATTCATATCTGATAAGAGACATGCTCTTCTGAGCCAGCTATCTTCTATTTACATCTAGGTGGAGTTTTTTTTTTCATTTTTCCTCAGGTGGGTGCTGGGGGGGTTGTGAATTTTGGGCCCTTGAGTGCTCTTGAAGAAGGTTTCCAGACACACATTTTCTCCACCTCTCATTTCCCACAAGACTCTCTATCCTCTGTAGGATCTGGCCCCAGGGCTTTTGTTGACCCCAGACGTCACAGCTGCTGTCACAGCCACTGCCCTGACCCACGACTTTTAGCATAACCTAAGTCCATGGTTTACCTTTCAGAGGCACTTAACAGCAGAAGGAAATGGAGAACTACAGGGGTTTTAGGTGTCCTGAGTAGCTGCTTCCAGCCACTCTGGCTCTCAGGGAGAGGCATGGCTGTGGACTAACCTGTGAGTCCTTTACAGAACACATCTTTCACTTCCGATATTTGGTCTTTTCCATCACTCTGGATCTTCTTGGGCCTATCTGGCTGCATCTTGTCTGCCTCTTGCACTGATTTTTTTTTTGCTGTTCTCTTGTCTCTCTTGACAGGTGATCTCCAGGTCAGTCTGTTCAGGTGGATAAAGCCTTTTGCCCAATACACACACAAAGGATGATCCACTGCTTGTTTACCTGCTGAAATGCCAGAGTAGAGACTTTACAAGTTGCAATTCAAAATCTAATCTCATCTGTCGAGCTGGGGTGGCTTTTAAGGGTTGATGAAACAGCTCTTCTGTACTGAAACTGTAAGTGCTCTCAGTGGGCCACTGTCTTTATTGTGACTCACACATGTTTGGCATCCTTTCCAAAGAAGCTGACCAACATTTCTATCTTCTTTCCCGCTAAGAAGTTCTGTATTCTTTGTGAATTATTTGCTCCAGAACAGTAAGCTGAGTCGCTGGCTGGTCAAAAGGGAAAGAGATGTGTAGCAATTTGCCAGTTCCATTGTCCTCCTCTGAACACAAGAGAGCCCTGTTTACTGGAGTGAGGCACTGATCCTGCATTTTTGTGATTAATATGTTTTGTGCTTTTGTTTGCGTCTTTGAGAGTGACGTTATTTATTTTTGTTGCTTCCACTGTTTTGGAAATGAGAAAAAGCTATTTTGAGTGTAATATCAACTTGGTGTCCTTTAAAAAGTGTCTCTTCTTGCCAGTTTTTTTCTTGGTTCTCCTAGAAATACATTTCTTTTGGGCTGCTTCTGCCATTGTGTATGTTGTGATAAGTCTCCAAAGCATCATACTATGCATGTATGATGGGTGGATGCTTGCATGTTTGATGAGGGATTGATTCCCCTGGGCGTGTGAGTCCTGCCAACTCCTCAGTTAGAAAACTTGAGGTTTTAATATACATTCTGTCTTTTAGTGCCAGTTTGGCCTCTTCTTTCGGAAGGCATTTCTTTTCCTTTTTAATAAAAAAAGCTTACAGTTATATTGAGCTAGTTAATTAAACAGCCTGCATCTAATTCAGATCTCTCCTCTTAGTTTCCTTCTCACTTTTTCTTAACTGTGCCTGCTTAAATAACCTGATGAAGCTGTGTAAGAATTACTGAGATGGGTTGAAGCCCATCTAAAGCTAGAACCTGAATCTGATCTCCTGACCTGCCCATTAAAATCTCACTGCAAAGTGATTACTCCAAGGTATCCAAGGGACTGCGTGCTTGGTTAGGATCCCTTGGAGGGCTCTTGGTCCTCCTGGCTTGGCTGATTGTGTTCCTTCAGCTGCCTTTATCATGCACGTGTCCTGGGCCTTACCCTTCTGAAAGATGACTGACTGTGGCCCAAGGACAAGATTCTGTTCTGTAACTCTGAAGGGATGAGCTTTTCAACAGGAGAGAAGACTAACATTATTCAGTTTCCTCTTGGAAACATCTGAATCATTTTGGTTAAAGCCTAAATTGGGACAAATACTTTGCTTGAAGGGTAGAGGTAGCAGAAAGATTGCAGCCTAATAATTAGTTTGGCAAAATGATTCTGAATGGAAAATATGCAGTATTGCTTTTTACTGGTGCCTTCTCAGTCCCACCAACAGATACCTGAATGCATTCCATCAGCTTTTCCAGTGGCTGCTAGTCTTCAGGTGCTTCTCTTCACTCCTTAGTATTCAAGTTGGTCTTTCTAAATTTCAGGAAATACTGAGTTTTCCCTCTGAAAGTCAGTCCTCTTAAATCTGCTTCTTCCATAGGGTGACAGTCATAAAAATGTATTGTTTGCTCTTTTTGTTCTTCTGAGTTCAGAAAACAGCGATTTAAGCTAAATTATCTCTTTTAGAAGACATTTCAGACAATTTGTAGTCTGCACCCATTTAAGTGCTAGGGGGCAGGATGGAAAGACATGAGAATATAAAATATTGCTATTATGAATTATTGTGCAGTAGGCAAGGATTTTTTCCTTCCTTCCCCCCCTTCCCCCCCCCATCTTATGTATCTAAGGAAGAAGTTACAGGGGGAGAAAGGATATTCTGATTTCCAAGGCAGTAACACAGAAGGAATTTTGCATTTTCTCTGAGTACACAAGCACTTCACTATCACTTTCCTGACATTACCTGTGATATTTTGAAGGCTATTGGAGAGAAGGTACATCAAGGGAGGCTTAGACTGCTTATTCTTACTCTGTATTTGCCAGCCTTGACTGAGTCCATGATCAGAAAGCAGAAACCTGTCAAAAGTCAGTACATCTACACTGAATTTCCAAATTATTATTAGTATTCTACATGCAGATTAGCTTTCTTTTTGTGCTTATTTACCTGTGTCTTGGAAATAGCCTTCTAAAAATATTAGCAATAGATGAATACAGGATGAGTGCTGCACTAGGCACACTTCAAAATGCTCTCATGTATATGAAATCTAAAATTCTTTATTTCAAACTAAAGAAAATAGAAAGGAGTCAGAACCCCTAAGGGGAAAGTACTGCATGTTCAGGTCTCTTGTCATGGCCTATTTGATTTATAAATATAAAAAAGTTTGTGTTCTAGAACTGTGGCTGGTCCGGTGTTCTTTGTTGTTCTCCCACAACATGACAGTCATCCAAAAAGCTTATTTCAGTGTGGATACCATGGGGTTTTAGGTGCATTATGGTATAAATGTAGATCTGCATATAAACTGTCAATCTCCATTTTTGGGTGAGCCTTAAAGGAAGGTTCAGGCACAGTAAAATAGACATGTTTAGTGACAGTTCAGCATCACTTCATTTGCCATGTATGATCACCCTATCAAGAACTGCATCCTGCTGCGATGACAGTTTGCTGGAAACCCTCCACAGATTCATTGGAAGTTGGCTGAGCCCCAGCTCCACAAATTACTGGTCAGAAGAGACTGTTTGTAGGGCACAAATCTATCCAATTTGTAGTGTTGATTTGATTCTTTTTTTAATTAACACTTTAAAAAGTGTGTCAGCAGAGTGCCAAAAAGACAAGAAATGATCAGCTAAAACATTTTATTGTGGCATATGATGCTGTTCCATATTATCATGAAAACATGGCACTTAGATACAGCAATATTTTATTTCCTGTTACTTTTGTTCATTTTATGGTCTGCAGTAATTTTAAATAAACAGTCCTCAAAAAAAAAAGCTGGGGTTTTGCCTTTTTTTCTTTTTACTTCTTCTTGTCAATTCTTATCTCCTTTCCCTGAATTCTCATTAACTCCAGTATCTTATTGAATCTAAAGCTAACAAGTTGAATATTCCCCCCTTTTTAATTTTTTTTGTAAGACTGCTTTCTGTCTGGTGTTTCTGGCTCAAAGAGGTGATTGGCAGGAATTACATAGGGAGTACACTAGTCTGTAGTCCTTTGGAGATCCTGCAAGTACAGTCAGGATTAACAAAATCTGGCTGGCTGGTTTTTGATGAAATCTTTTTTTTTTTTTTTGCTTTGAAGCATAATTTTTCCCTTTTTTTCTTTTCTTTTTCTTTAGCTGTTGTTTCCTCGGTGCTCTGTGTGAGACCTGTCTCCATCCATTCCTTCAGTCTTGGATTGTGAGGGTAGTGAATGTCAGCATGAAAGATCAGAGCTGGTGTTGACAGCAGTTTAAATGCACCCTTGCTTATGTTTCCTATAGAATCGTGGGTTTATAGCTACAGATGCTGGAAATATTCTGTGCAGGGAGGTTGTTGCAGGTGCTGGAGCCATCGCTACAAAGCAGAGTTAGTGCTGTGTAAGGGCTTCATGCTGCTCGCAGCCCAGCATGGAGCAGCCCGGGCCAGTTGCCATTCAGAGCCCTCCCTCGGCCCTGCCCTTCCCGGATGACCTCGGCTGGCTGGGTGCCCACCCAGACACTCTGGCACTCTCCCCCTCACAGGATGGGAGAAAATGGGATGAAAAACCTCGCGGGTTGAGAGAAAGACACGGACGTCACTTAGCAGTTGCCATCAGAGACAAAACAAACTCAACTCAGGGAAAATTAATTTATTGTCAATTAAAATAGATTTGAAAGATGAAAAGCAAAGATAAACCCTAAACACCTTCCCCTCATACCCTGTTTTTTGCAAGCTCAGCTTCATTGCTCTATTCCCAACTCCTCCACCTCTTCCTGCCCCCTGAGCAGGGCTGAAGGGAGGAGGAATGTGGGCTGTGGTCAGTCCATTTCAGCCCCTCTCTGTTGCTCCAGTGCGGGCTCTCCATGGCCTGCGGTTCCTCTCCGCTGCCGTGTTCCCTCAGGAAATACCGCCTGCTTCAGCACAGGCTCTGCCACAGGCTGCACTGGGGCTTTGCTCTGTGCTGGCTGCCAGGGAACCCAGCACAGCCACTCCCGGGGACATTCCTCACACTTTCCCCCTCACTCCGGGGACATTCCTCACACTTTTTCCCCTCACCCCGTGCAGGTTTTGCCCTTTCCTGAGATGCCGCGGCCTGGCTGAGGGCTCCCCTCACAGAGCCTGAGCAGCCCTCAGCATCTGGGCACAGGCGCACAACCCCAAAGAGTAAACATTTCCACATAGATGTTCCAGCAGTTCTACATTTATATGAGTCTTTATATCAAGGAGAAGGAGACTGTTACAAAAAAATGCGGTTTTGACCTTCATCGTCCCCAGTTGTACCACAAGGTCAGTCGAACAAGTTGGGAGGAAAATGGATTTGCCTATTTTTTCTGCCTATGAACTACTTGTTTTTTTAATAGTGCTTAACAATCTCTCTTCAGGAAAATTGCTGAATGTCACGCTGCAGCAATGGCTCACTCTGATTTATGAAATTCCTCTAAATTTCCATTGTGATTCTGTGAGTCACGTTAATGTGGCTTCTTGGGCTGTGACTCGAGGATCCTCCATTTGCATGTTCCACTGTAGCTGCTCTGTTGTGGTCTGGGGGTTGTTGGAGGCCAAGCACGGGGCACAAAGTCCATCAGTTCTTGAGCTCTGCAAGCTGCTGGTGAATAGGGCTCACTGGCAGGAGGCTGTGGCTGAAAACATCCCCACACCAGGGGCTGGCAACAGGTAATTCTGTGTGTAGCCTCACAGGCCAACTGCATTGCAGCTGACTGGCTGCTGAAAAGCCTTGTTCCTCCTGCTAATCCCAGAGAAAACTCGATGGGGTTAGTTTTAACCCCTCTTAAATGCTGGGGTTTGGTTATAGGGCTGACATTTTTAGAGGAAACTTTCCAGAAAATAGCTGCCTCTTCTCTGGGGACTAAAAAAGGTTTAAAGGTATGGAAACTGCCCAGAAGGACAAAATGTGAAACATTTACCACAGTTTTACCGAGATATGTTTGGGTAACTCTGGCAGCTGCACTCTATTATTGGAGATTACATAGGAAGAGCCAAGGAGAAATAATCATCTTCTGTCAATGTCAGGAAAAGTGACTAGGTCAGAAGCTCCGTGAGAAATGAAGTTTCCAGAGCAGAAACACTAAAGCTTCAGCCCAGTTTGCAGTTTTCTATTTTCCTGAAGTCCTGAAGCACTCCATCATAATTGCCTTTGCTCATACTACACCTGTCAAGAGATGACACTGTTATGCATTAAACTTGGTAGTGTGACAGCAATGCGTTTTGCCCTGCCAGAACGGAGGCGGCTTGTGCCCATCTTCTAGTACTTGCTCAGGTCTACCAGCTTTTTTTCTCCCTAATTTAGAAATAATGCCAGACAGTAACACATTGTATGTAAACCAAATTGACTGTCCTTCCTGGGCTCCTTTAAAAATACTGGAGAACTGCATTTAATGCCTCTGTTTATTTTGGTACGGTATCCAGACTGCTGGAAGTATGTTTATAGCACAGTCTAACAAGCTGAGGCTCCTCTCTAAGATTTCGGTGCCTCATGGCTGGATAGAAAAAGCCAATGTGCTCTAAATATGTATTTCTTTCAGACTCTGGCTTGCAGTAATAGTTAATGCCACCTAAGCTAAGTTTGAGCAGCAGTTTTTCCTCAGCACCTGATACAGTGATCCTTGTTACTGTGCTGCTCACTAGTCAGACTTATCAACATCTGTGGTTGTGAACATCACCAGTCGCAGTAGGTCATCTGTATTTAAGCCTGATGACTTGATGAGAAACCATTTTA
Source organism: Nicator chloris (assembly GCA_013400495.1). Lineage (NCBI taxonomy): Eukaryota > Metazoa > Chordata > Aves > Passeriformes > Pycnonotidae > Nicator > Nicator chloris. Next base: position 494,486 of record WAAE01007692.1, read on the forward strand.
ATTTGCTGTCTACCTCTGCAGCCTGAATTCCAGGTTAACTTTGAAATCTGGTTAATGTTTTAGATGCAAGAAATTCAAGGATATGAAAATAGTGTTACTTACATTGAACAGAAGTTATAACTCTGCTGTGAGTGCCTGGAGCAAATACAGGTGACATAGAAGCTGCTCTTTTCTGCCCTGGTGGGCTTTCAATCCACTTTATTGCAGTGGGTTTAATCTCCTTCGCACTTTCTTTCCTTTTGTTTGATGCACAAAGATTTCATTAACTGGAAGACAATTTTGGAAATGTTTTATTTTTGATAGAAATATCTTCCACAAAGGAAGAAAGACTGAAATATAAAATAAATTATAAGTTTGTTTTGAAACACAAAAATTGTACTAAACATTGAACAAATAATTGTGGTAGTGTAAGATTGAAGTTGTTTCAATCAAACTTGCTGCTTGAAGTCACTGTTTCCAAATGGTTTAAAAAGCCAGTTTGCCACATCTGCTCTCCCTGCCCATGTGAGTATCCCCCTGCCCCAGTTACTCATGGCTGGCAAGGAGTTGGTGCTCACTCTCCCTGTTTTATCCAGGCTCAGATCACTGAACTTGTCAACTCTTTCTCACAGAAACTGGATGAGATAGAAAAGTGGTCATCCTTTTCCCTTGCTCTCCCAAATCTTAAGGCCACTGTAAAAGCTTTGCTGTAGTTGATAGTTCACTGACATAGAGCATGGAGAATTTTGCTTCAGTGCCTGTTGGAAGGAACCAAACTGTTTTCCAGTGTGCCTCTGAAAAGCGCCTCTCTTGTGTTCAGTTCTAAAATCTCATGCAGTCCCAAAGCTAATATTAGCAGAGAGCTCTAAAGGCTGACTGGAGAAAAGAATTGGAGTATAGAATAGCTCTTCTGTCAGTGTTTTGGCCAGCCTTGTGTAGTATGGGCAGTTGTTAAATCTTCCTGAATATCAAAAGAATGTACGCATTTAAATGATTTACAGGTTATTAAAAACATTGTTATTATACCATGAAAGCATTTTAATGAATTACTTTTTAAAATTACAACTGGAACAAATATCTGCTGGAGTAGGAAGTCCTTCGGTATGTAGCAGAGTTGTTGCCAGGAATATATTGAATATTTGAAGCCCAAATTGGATGTAGTGAATGTAGTTGACTCATTCAATAAGTTATTAGCAAAGCATAAAAATCCTCTTGTAGCAAACTCATCCTGGGCTTTCGAAGAACATTCTTGTTCGTTATTGACAGAGTGAAGACTGTTTAAGCAGTTTGGGGATTTGGGGAGGAATGTCCTTGTGCATGCATTAACAGCCCACTGTCTGTCTGGCTGTTTACAGGGCTCAGCTGTGTGCTGCAAAGTGCTTGTCTTCCTCACATGCTTCCTCCTCTTTCCTGTGCTGAAACTGCTCAGAGAGCAGCAGCTCCTCTGAGGCACAGCCCTGGCTGGCACCTGCAGCACCTGCTGAAAGGAAGGACAATATTGAGTAGGGGTGACTCACAGGAACCTTAAACCTGCTCTGTGACAAGCAGGAACTGCAGCTTCCTGAGGCAGCCAAACACGATCCTTGTGTACCACGTTCTGCCTCAGGCTTCTGGACTTTTCTGAGCACCTGGCAATGCCCCAAGCCTGTTGTCTCATTCTGGGGTGAGAATTCTAGACTATTCCTGGTGTTCACCTGGGTGGTTTTTGCCTAAGCAGATGAGGCCCAAATCAGTGTTTTTTGGGGAAGAGTGACTGGGAACCAGTGGGTGTTTAATCTGTGTTTTTTCAACAGTGCTGTTCCTCACAGCAGTGGTTTTTGCTGGCTTACAGGACAAACCTGCACAGGAGAGAGAAGGAGTGAGAGGTAAAGTGAATCTGAGTGCTTTGGTCACTTTTTGGATTTTCATTTGCCATTGGCAATTTCAGAAAGGTGCTCAGGGGCTGGTAGGGAGATTTTGCTCCCTAGAAATGGGGCATGAGAAACCTTCCTTTGAAGTCTTTGGGCAGGAAGAAAGCAAGTCTATCCTGCTGCCTCCTGTTTTGTTTCTGGGGTGAAATGTGATCCAGAGTGATCAGAGAAAGGTAGGCAGTGTCAGAGGTCCAAAAGAAGAGGCTAATAAAAATCAGATCCTAAGGTTTAAAACTTTTTACACACTTGCCAAGCTTTATAAGAAGCCTGTTCTTCATTAGCTATTTTAAAATATTAGAAAAATGAAGTGACTCTCATGTACCATCTCATGTACCAGTTGGTGAGTTTAGTTCTTTCTGTGTACAAACAATTTCATTGATTTAAGGTAGTGCAAAAGAGTATTCAAAATTTTAGTGGAACTGATGTATCTCTTTGTGTCATACTGAAAGAATTATGAATACTTGAATGAGCAAATAATGCAAAGGACTGAAGTTGTCCTGGTATTTAACACAAAAAAAGGAGACTGAGTTGCAATATGGGGGTTTTGCCTACTTGGTCTGTCACTGAACAGCAAATATGTACAGAACAAGGTTGTTTGGTTTTTTTTTTTTTAAGTTTTATTTGGCTAATTTTCTTGCATCTGCAAAGAAAAGTGATAAACTGCAGTACAGTGATTACCAGTCTCATTCCTGTAGCTGTATGAACAACTAATCTTCGTGAGGGCTGCCATGGATGGAGAGCAGGACTGGGAATTTTGTGTTGTAATTTGCAGCTTCTTCAATCACTGGTGTGTACTGCATGATTTTTATATTCTAGTTACAAAACTTGAAAAAGCAGGTTCTCAAAAAGTTATGTTCTTAATGAAAAGTGCAGTTCACTTGCTGGAAGTTTGTCCTTTTTATCTCCTCTGTGGTAAAAGGAGTAAGTACTTGGCCTTGAGAAACTCTTGTGCCAAGTGTTCTTTTGAAAACAAAAGAGATATTATGGCCCATAGTTATTTTCAGCATAGCCTTGTTTGGAAAGCAAACAGAACTTCAAATTAAGTAATTGCTCTCCAAAGATTAAAGACGTGGGTTTTCTTCTCCCCTGTATATTGCCTACTTGTTCAGTGTTTCAGCTTATACTAAGCTCTTCAGAGCTAGGATGCTGTTGGGCTAATTAATGAAAATGGTTTTCATTGATTGCTGTGGAAAGAAAAAAGCTAACCGGTTTAATTAACTCAAGACTATGCATACCTAGAAGAGTGACTATTGATCTGCATGTGTTTAATTAAAATAAAGGACTTGCAATTTTTGCAGACCTTGTCACTGTCTAGTTTGAGTAGGACTTCACAGTCCGGATGTGCCCTTTCACAGCAGCTCCATTTGCAGACCCTCAATCCGCAGCAGCTGGGACTGGCACCTGGGCATGAGGGAGCAGAGTACACAGCTCCAGAGAACCACAGCAGCATGAAGTGACACTGTAATTTCTGCTCTTTGTCCCATTTGAGCAGCAAGCTTGTCTGGAAATGAGATGACTAAAGCTGTAGGAAGCCACTGTTTGTGCTGTGTACTACTTGTGAAATAGACACTTTCAGAGGGGGAACCCTTCTGTCTGACATCCCCAGGTTTCTCACAGATTAATGAGACAGCAGGTCCAAGGTATTATTTAATGTCTCTTTTTTACTGTTTTTTAGCTTCTATGTTTATTTAGCTCTGTCAAAGTAGAGCAGATCACTAGTCCAAATCAGAGCTTTCTGTGTTGCCACCAAGGTTTGCATTGGATTGAAAACTGCCCAGCTTTGTACTAGTAGAATAAACATAGTAGTTGTAGTGTAGTCCTCTTAAAAGCAAGTACTTTCAGATGCTTCTCAAGCCCTTGGTCAGTGTTCCCTGTCTCTTAAACTTGTTTTCCTGGCTTCCATCTGGAAAGGTTCCAAAAGTAAGGAAACTGAACGTATAAAATATGTAGACTATGATTCTAACTTTTGCTGGCCACTTTAGGTAGTATGTGAATAGGAGGGAAAACATGGGAAAGCAAGACTTCAAGCTGTGAAATGCTTTCTGACATGAGTGGAAGACCAAAGCAACCAGTGGAATTACTAAAAGCTGTGATGGTTTTTGGGACATTGTTTATGACTGCAGAAGGTGACTTCCTGTGCTGCTTCTGAAAAGGTTACCAGACCATATGCCCTGCAGGGTTCCTTTACATCCATTGTGTGCCAGCACTGATGGTGGCTTTCATCAGGTGTGCTGTTGTGGTTTGGTTCCTGTGTAGCCAATAGCTGAGAGGGTCAGTTCTGTGGTCTCTCTGCAGTTTTCACTGCTGTTGGCATAAATTTTTTGTGAAACTATGCCCTTAACCTCCCTTGTGCATGAAATCACTGCTTTGAAATTTGAATTGCAGGTTGCAGTGTATCTTAATCATAATTATCCCCAGCACTTCCACTATAAGACCTTAGGTTTAGTTCCGTGAAACTTGCCATTTGGGTGAAGAAATATACTTCACACCAAGGGGGTTTTGTGCGCTTAGGCTAAACCAGAATGATTTAAAAAAAATGTTTTGCCTATCAGAATCTTCAAGTTCAACAAGACTAAACCTTAGGGACTTGAAATGGGACAACAGGATTGCTTTTGTGGTTGGACTTTTTCCTGTCTCTACAAGAGCAGTGGGGTTTGTGTTCATAGGCAGCGTGCCTATGGTCTCTTGATGTTCACTCTCACAGGGCATGATCTGGTGCCCAGGGCCTCTGCCCTGCCCTGGGGAGGCAGCTCTGCTCACTGAGGAGGAGACATGGGGCTCTTTGCCCAGGCTTTGGATTCTGAAAGCAGCAGAAATGAGGGCAGAAACAGATATTTCAGAAATAGTCAGGTGTTTTCTTAGTGCTTCTAAGGTGGGCAGTAAGGGAGCTGGGCAGGGGAAGGCAAAGAGCCTGCGAGCACCTGGGTGAGCTGGTTTCAGTCATCTCACAGTGACTGCAGTCTGTTTGTTTGCAGAGCAGTGTCATCTTGAACTTCTAGCTCTGAGCAATACCAAGTTCATGTTATGTTGGCAGTGCCCCTTTCACTGACTGCCAAATGCTAAGGTCCCTGAAAGTCAGGTACTGGGAGATACACAGCATTTTGGGTTCCCATCTGCAAAATCAGACTGAGATAGAGAGATGATAATAACTCCTGGGGTGTTAAAATGATAAATGCTGATGTTAGCAAAACACTCATACAAAGTTAATTATAACAGAACATCCCAGAAGGAGAACAATTGTGTATTGAGTACAGAATGTGCACGGCATGCAGCGAGTATGGCCCGAGGCCACGTGTTGGCGGGGTACAGTGATCCTGAACAGTACCTGCTTCAGCCAGCATGCAGAGCAGCAGCAGCCCTTTAGGGAATACAAGCAATAAAGAGATTAAATTTGGCCCTCTTGTTACATGCAAGTGACTTTAAAGATTCATGGACAGTTTTATTCCAGCAGTCCAATTTTCTGAGCACTTGCCTCTATGCCAGTGTTGTCACTTTAATGTATTTAAAAAATATGATGGTGAATATGAACTCACAGTGTCAAGTTGCAAAAAGAAGTGCTGGGCTTGGGGCTGTTTTTTTTTTCCTCACTTAATTATTAGTCTAAGGAAGGTGAGAAATCCAATATTCTATCTATAAAGTGGGAAAGCTTAAAGGTTATAAGCAACTTGGGTTCCCTTGGATTGATCTGGGTTGTTTCAATGCATTTTTCTTCTTTATTGTCAAAATCATCACAGCTGATCTTGGAGCAAGTAAAAGATGTTGCTGCATGCAGAAACATTCAGAAAAACTCTTGCTTCCTCAGGAATTACAGTAAAGTCTATTAATCTTAGCCTACAGCCTATTTTTACAACTAGAATTATGGATTTCAGTTTGTTGTGGTCACATTTCTGCAAGACTATCTTGGATGCTTCCATCTCTCTCTTCTAAAAAGGGATCGTATGATGTATTAAGCAGTATCATAAATATAAGTCTTATATTTTAAGAACAAAACCTTAGGCCTCCTTGCATTCTCCATGTTGTTTAATATTTCACAAGTTTGACGCTTTTGCAATCCTTTGTGACTTTATAAGTTGTGGGTTTATGGATTAGAGTTCAAAAACTGATGGGTTTTTTATAACTTCGAATACATTGGGTGAAAGTAATTATTATTCTTTGAAATAATTACAAGCGTGGCAACTATTTGAGGCAGAAATAACTGGGATTTCAAATTCTTACAGGCAAAGCTATTCATCAATCAAATAAATCAGTCCCTGATGGGAAGGGGAGGAGTAATCACCATGTTTTTGTGACACAATAAAACAAGGAAGATATTGTGTCCTAAAAGTCCTACTGCACAGATTTAAGATACCTTTTTTCCTCTAGTACTTTTAAGGATTAGGGAAAAAGAGAAATCCAAACTCTAGGTCTCTCAGGCTTTGAGATAAGCATAAATAATTTCTTGTCTAAATGTAATTCCCTACTTTCTCTAAAAATCTTCAGAATGGTTTTTAGAATAAAAAATGTAGTGTGTATGAGAAGACTAAACAGGTTAAAAATCTGGTAATATTTTGGTTTCCATGAAATTCCAATCTTTAAAAATTACTAAGAAAGGTGTATTATTCCTACAGGGTTTGGTAGCAGCAGACAGGGGTAGAATGGGAGGACTTGGCAGCTGGGAAAGTGGTTACCATTCCAGTCTGGAATAGTATAATCAAAACTTCTTTATTCTACAGCAAGAAAGAAGCTTGGGAAGAAAAGAGATCAAATTGGTTTATATTTAGACTTCTTTATATCCTCGTGTTTGTTGGTTTGCATTATGAGAATTGTGGGTTTCTGTCTGTATTGACAGCTGTCGCCTCCGTGTCTCCTGGCTGCTTGAGCAACCAACCATCTTCTTAAAGCTTGTTCATTCCCCAGAGGGCAGGAGAAAATGTTTGGACCATTTATTTTGAAAGATAATTATTGCTCTAAGCAACTGTTTAAAATTGACACTATTACATTGATTCAAGTGCAAACATATGAAAAATGTTATGGTACTGAAAAAGAACATTTAGACTGAGAACGTCTGTTGTGAAACAAGTTTTAAATCACTGTTGCTTTAGTAGGAGTCCTGTTTCTTTTCTCTGTAGGAATATGGGTAAAGAGTTCAAATTTCGATTGTTAGAACTCAAGCTAGGGGAACAGTTCAGGGAAGGGTAATTCTACTGTGAGATGACTTTTCTTGGAAAGAAAACTTCCAGAATGAAGCACAATAGTCTGTAAGATGCCAAGTCACCCTTTCCATAGTCATGGGATTTTTCAGTTCAACTCCTGTGTGTCAGGAGTTTGCTGTTAATCTAAATTTCATATAAACTTTAAACCTGGTTTGGCTTTAGCAAAAAAAGCATTATGAGCTTTGGTCAATGTCAAGATGATCTTCAATACCAAATTAAGCATTGCCTTGACTTCAGTAGGATTTGTAATAATTTTGTACGTTTATTGCTTGTCCTCTTCCCTCTCATGTAATTTATTTGTTGAAATGTAAAAGCTCAATAAGTGTTGAATCATCTCACCAGAAAAAAAAAGCTATGCTAAACTCTTTTGACAGGGGAAGAGAAGGAAAAGGGAAGGAAAAAGTCTGCATATTCTACACTCAGAAAAGGATTTTATTGGCAAACTTGGCAATTGGAAGTGATGCACATGGATCCTCCTGTCTGCTTCCTTGTCTTTCCATGTTGGGTACTGTATGTGTAGAGTTAAAGTTCAGCACTGCTTAACCCTCCCTGTCCCCAGTTATGCTTTTTTTCATTAAGTAATAATTCAACAACAGGATACGATGATGTTGTCCAGTGTAGCCACACCTAATCTGTGCTGGTACACACTGACTTCATTCACTGGTAGGTGTGGTGATTATTAGACAGTTTGTCACCGCACCCTGCAGTGTTTTATTGCAAACATAAAGTGGTTCAGCTAAAGGAAAGATCCCTTTTTCTAGTGGAAAAAAATGGCAACTTTCTACTTCTAAAAGAACTCATTCCAGGAATATGTAGTTTAAAAATTTCACAGCCTGGAATAATCATTGAATTTGTACCAAATATACAAAGAATTGCGTGGCTTTTTCCATTGAGTAACAGCATACTGCAATATTTTTAAATAATTATCTTGGTTTGTATGGTTCCAAATTTTCATCAGAGCTTGTGTAGAATGGCTGAAAAGAGGGCTCACATTTCTCTTCTTCCTCTGGCATGCAGAAAGGCTCATTTTATTGTGTGAACTTCTTTGTGGGCAATCCAGAAGGGAAACTGCAGAGCCTTAGAAGTGGAAATATTTTGCTTTTTGGCTGGTCGGTTGTTCATGACACAGAGCAACACTGGAGGGTAAAAACAAACAGAGCTCTCGTGTATTTCTGGTGAATATCGATGTTAATTGGGTTTTGAGCATCAGTTCAGTTTACAACACTCTTTTGCTTGCTGTTAAAAGAAGCCTCTAACTTAATCAGAAATGATAAAAAGAAGCTGTTGTGCCTTGCAGAGCAACAGAAATGCCACTGATGAATGACCAGTCTGAGGTATTTTTAAATTCAGACTTGCTGGAGGGAACTGAGCTTGGAGTCACTTCCAAGTAATTAAATTAGAAGGAAAGTCTTCTTCAAAAATAGCGTAAGGGATGAACCATATTAAGATGTGCTTGTTTCTTACTGTGAATGCAGCTGCGCTACTGAAATTATTTCCCTGGGTTATAACTGGGGGAATGGCTTAATACTAACCAGTTGGAGGTGGGATTTCCTGTAAAAGTAGGAAAGGACAGAAAATCCAATTTCAAGCTGATTTGTGACCTTGAGGAAGACAAGATGAGACAAATGGTAGAATTTCAAGAAGTGAGGAGCTGCTCATGCCAAGCACGTGGCCACCCACAGGAGACATTTTCCTGTGTCTTATACTCCTTGGTTCATCCTGTCTTGTTGTAAGCCAATGCTGAGGTTCCAGAAGGGTGCAGGGTAGCTGGGCAACAAGAGCCTCAGTCTCCCTAAAGCAAACTTGCTGATCTGTACCTGAACTGAGTTTAAAGCATGATAGGTAGTTGAGGATAGAAGCACAAGTAATAAAATACAGTGAATTTGATAGTCTTGTGTTTGTTAAGAGGAATGAGAAGGGAATGACACTGTCTTACAAAGCTGAGCTGTGATGATGGTCTTCCTGGGAAGTATTGTATCTTTGTAATAATTTTAAGAGGGGGCTGACAGCTTTGATGTCAGGGAAATATTTCATTTCATTATTGCTGTTGTCAAAAATCTGCTTTTGTTGACACTATGCTGAATGTCCTTTCCCAAGTCCTGACATCTATAGTCTCCCTTCCCCCAAAAATTTACACAGGAGAGAGAACATGCTAAACTGGACTGTCTTGCTGTTTGTCACAGATCAGTCCCATTTCCTCATTTTTTTGCTTATAAAATGAGATGCAGAAGCTAAATATTTTTGCCATGCACATTTGGCATTTTGAAGAGACTATTTTTGTTCTGAGTGGAGGAGTATTAAGAAATCGTGATGGAAAATGCAGAGAGGCAGCAACACTGCAACTGCTTTGAGGCTCAGTAGTAGCATCTATGAGCTGTTGATTTCTCTGCATTTCTCTGTGTTGTGATCGTGGTCACCACCATTCTAAAGCCTTCCTTTTCCTTCCAGTTAGTTTTTCCCAGCTGCCAAGCTATTTCATGTGTCCCTATCAATGGGAAATCCCTTTTCCTATGCAGGGAGTGTAAAAGAAGCCAAGATCTCCCCTTTCTTGCAGCCATGAGGTGATGTCCAGCTCCCATGCTGCAGTTCTTCCATCAGAGGAAGGAAGTCTCCTCTGTGTGAGTCTGCCAGGCAGAGTATGGGGAGGAGCACAGCAGAGATCCTGAGAGGCATTCCCCTGGCCAGTTTTCTTTTCAGGAATCTTGAGGCTGGAGGAACTAAGCAAAAGATGCATACACCTGGAAGATAAGATCTCTTGGATATTGTGTCGTATTTTGGATGATTGACAACTTTCTAATGCTGGAGGTCCTTTAATGCCTGAGTTGTAGGTGGTTTGATTGAAAAATGGACTCTTGGCAAGGGTGGCTGTCTCCATATCAAGTGTTTGGGCTGCCTACTTGTAAATTACAGACATTTCCTGAGCTACCAGCATTTAGGATAATTCATATCTTTCCCTTTTTTTTTTTTTTTTAATAACTTTGTACATCTTATTTCTCCATAAGTGTAAAAATATTGTCTGGAGAGCAATAAACAAATTAGGAGCCTCACTGTGCTTTTGTACAGTAAGGCAGGAAATGGCCTTCCTAAATGTGTGTGCAGGTGTGACCATAAAAATGCTAGAATGCTATTGTTCATTAGAAATGAGGTTCTTCTGGAGAAAACCCGGGAGTACTGGAGTGGTTTTGGAACTAAGAAAAAGCTAAACTTGGCAGGGCTGTGCTTTACAGACCCTATAGTACTCCCTGCCCTTTCTCTGGCTTGTTTCTCATCTGTGGGTTACTGATGAAGATTTTTTCCCTTTGAGTTACTGAAAATGGTGTGGGCCAGAACTCATCTTTCCTCTCCATGTGAATTTGCCTTATTAGGCGGTAGTCAGACAATTTTGTACAAGTATATGACTAACTTTGGACTCCTTTTTGTAACACTTTTGTCTATGGAAACCATTAAACAATTCCTCAGTCACAAAAGAAGGAGAAGGACAGACATGCTGTTTTCCTTAAGTCCCTTCCAGTGTGTCTCTAATAAAGGACTTGATCAAAGCATTTTGCATTGCTATTACACAGCCTAATTGTGGAAAGGGTCTGATTCTGGTTTTAGTGAAATGATCCCCCCCAAAACTTGGCAAAAGCAGGCTGGCAGCATCTCCCATTTAGACTTGGGGATCCTCTAGAAGACGCTTCTGCTGGACATGCTTCATGTCGCTTGCAGATCCAGCTGCCAGGCTGTTGCACCTTGCATCTTTCAATGGGAGAGCTTTAAACTGGTTTTAATACCTGCACAAATTTTGCAGGTAAGAAACTCTCCCTCTTTTTGAAGCTAAAACTGAATATTTTGTCCAAGGGAACAAGAGCTTTATAGCAAGAGCAGTTTCTCTGGCAGAGCTGCAGAAATAAGACAGCTTAGCAGCGTTTTTTTGGTTTGTTTTTTTTTAAATATGCTTTATAAAACATTTTTTGGAGGGAAACTTCACATCAGCAGTGATTTATCTTCCTCTAGGGGAAAGACTGGAGGCAGTGAAATACTTTGCTGTTTAATATCCAGTGGAAGAAATGGCTTCACTCTCATCCTAATGATGTTGTGTTAGTATCAGTGAGGTCATACACCTCTGTGCCAGCCAGTCCGCTGGGCAAAGTTCATTGTGGGTTCTTATGGAAGCTAAATAGTGTTTTCTTTTTTGGGAGGATTTCTGTCAAGTCTTTGGCACTTCACTTTGTATTGGAAACATAACAGTTCCTTCCTAGTGCACATGATTTACAGTATTATCCTATTCTTTAGGTATGGAGCACAAGAATGTGTTTGCAGGAAAAGGCCCTGCTTTAGTAGGACTGTAAATTAAGTGAAAAGGTGCATTATGGGGAGGCTGCTTTTTCAAGGTTTCTAACAGACCACAGTTGTAAAGCTTTCTAAACAAATAAAAAGAAAGCCACTCAGTGTAAGTGGAGCTTTTTGTCCAAGTTACAACAAGGAGAAATGTTTCATTGGGATACTAATTATAAAAGATTTTTACAATTCTAAATTTTCGATAGTTTTATATTAATAAGTTCTTACTTATTGTTTCAGTTTCATGGCAACGGTACAGTCAATATACTTATAGTAGTCTTAAATAACAGATAAGCAAAGATTTTTTGTGTATTCCCAAGCTATATACAGGGGACACCAGTGAATCAGCCAACAATTGCCTTGGTTGTTGCTTTTTCAGTAGGAACTTTGAGAATTTAGAAGCTGTTTGCCCTTACCAAGGAAAGTACGTATTTTGAAAGCTGTTTTTGAGCTTTAATCAGCAAATGGTGAGTTTGCTTTTGGCCCAATTAAAGATCTGATCCAAAGCCTACTGAATTTAAGTGGAGTGATTCCAGTTATTTTGAAAGAGTTCTGGGTCTGGCCCATATTTTTAGCAAAGAGATGATGAAGGGCTGTACCTCAGCATCTCTCAGTTCTTTCTAGCAAGGCCACATCTGGGTTCTTTTGTAGCTTGCTTCTGCTTCATCTTACACTTCAGTTCCACTCCTGTGGGCTGGGAGCCCAAGCTTCTGTTGTTTTTTATACTCCTGTCCTTCCCCTCTTCTTGAACACCCATCATGAAGCAAGCAGGACAACGTACCGGTGTAAAAACGGTAAGATCTTCCAGACTTTGCATGTTTTGGCTTTCTTTGTGTGTTTTTCTTAAGTTTGTTTTTGCCAACATCTCCCTCCTGTGTCTCTCACATGTTTGCTGTTTTTCTGAGATACAGGAGGAGCGTTTCTAACAAAGAACAGCACAGATGTAGCTACAAAACTGGCAATATATTACCTTGCTGGAAAAAAGCTATCAAGTGGTCTGCCCAGATAAGATGTTAAGGGAATGGTTTTTCCTTTTCCGTCATATCAGATTGTTTTGCAAGTATATCGTAAGTGGGAGGATGTGTTTAGGACACATGTTTTAGGAGACTCTTTTCTTATCTGTGTAGACTTGACTGACCAGGCCAATTTCATACTCTTGATAGTTTCTTTGCAGTCAAGTAGGTTTGGGTATGAATTAGTGCATGTCTTCAGTGTACATCTGAAAATTACAATTTCATAAGGTTTGAGTTGTATCAGAGGCAGTGCTGAAACACTGATGTATATTCTTACATATGTCAGAACTCTTTATTTAAACAGTCTTGGGTGTAAAATTAGCTTACAGATGTGTTGGGCTGGGGAATCAACAGCTGCTGATGCCTCACTCTTCTGGCAGCCCTTGTGAACACTGTGCTTATATAAGGCTCTTTGAGGGGGCACTGTTGCATAAACACCTCTGCATTGCCTTACTGAAGGTTACTGCTTTTGAGCTGTTCTTAGTGCCCTGTACAAGAGTCTATTAAGCAGGATTAAGAGGTGGCTTTGTACACTTGCTCTTCAGCTGCTGGGATGTTTGGAGGAGTCAAGTGGGAAGGGAGGGGACAATGCAGAAAAGATCAGAAAATAGCTGCAGGGAGAAATTACTGGAAATTCATAACCATCAAAAACTGTCAAAACCTTTAAATAGCTTGCTGGGCCAATAAAGCATCAGTAGAAATGCTGCAGAGCGCAGTTCCAGGCAGCCTCAGTTTTACTGAGGAATGAGGAGTGATCCTGTCTCTCATGTCTCTCTGTGACTTAAAAAAAGATTGCTAGGTCCACTGGTTGAGGTCTAAATGGGCTGTGAATAGGGCCCGTTTCTTGTGGTGATCTTTCTGGAATGAAAACACTTAAGAAAATGTTATTTTGGATGCCTTTTGGCTTTCTGGGACTTGTTAAGATGCTTCAGTAAGGGTTTGAGGTAATTGGGTAGGGAGCCAGGAAAATGAACTTCTCTCTATAGTGTTTTCAATGGTTTATGCAGCATTAACATACACACATACATACACACGTACATACA